>WHPX01000743.1:0-295414 GCA_011057435.1 Actinia equina | reverse complement strand
ATGCATATTTTCCCAAAGTGTGAATCAGTCCAAAATCGACCAAAACCATGGGCTATAGTCCATGCTTTTTGCCCCCAAAATGGCCTAAAATTGATCTATTTTGCATTCTTCATAATATGCATACTATTATTCCAAAAGGTGTGAAAATGGGATAAAATCGACCAAAACCATGGGCTATAGTCCATGCTTTTTGCCCCAAAATGGCTAAAATGACCTATTTTGCATCTTTCATAAATAATGCATATTTTTCCAAAAGGTCTGAAATGGGATGAAATCGACCAAAACCATGGTTTTTGCCCCAAAATGGCTAAAATTGACCTATTTGCATTCTTCATAAATAATGCATATTTTTCCAAAAGGTGTGGTGGTCATAATGATTTGTTTTTGAACCAGAAATGTTGTGGTAAGGATTGAATGTTATTGTAATGTGCTTAGAATATTGTTTAGTTAGCTATAAACCCCTGTTGAGATAGAAGTGACAAACCTGTCACCTTACCCTACTCACCTTGGTTTTGTCCTTTTCAATTACTAAACGCTCATGTAATCGAGCGCCTTATCAGGAGACTTTACAATATGTTTTTTACGTCACAGTAATAGAACATGAGTAGATTCTTTCTCGATAGACAAATGTAAAAAAAGTCAATGAGGTTTTTGGTTTTGTCTTACCAATAGAAAGCGCTTTGGTATCATACATATCTGATGCGAACATTAGATTGATTTACTTGAGATTCACTTGGATAAAATGTTCAATTCAACAGAAGTACTGTCTAATAACTTGATGACAATTAAGAATAGGCTGCATTTGAAACGTGAGTTTAACGCGTAGTTTTCACACGCGATGTGAGCACTCTCGTCTTTATCTGAAATGGTAAGTTCTCAACAAGTTTAATCGCGAATGATTCCTTGAATTTCTATCATTTTTGTAAAAGATTAGTGTTTTTTCCCCAAACAAAGCAACTAAATAATATTCAAAACCAAATTGAAGTCAATACGATATTCATGATATTGAAATGTTATAGCAAATTTTTATTTACTGCAAAAAAATTGCGGAAAATGTTCAAAAAATATTTGACAGTCAATATTTGGTCTTTCCTGAAAATGCAAAGCATGAAGACGCCTGGCTTTGAGATGGTTATAACGATATCCGAGAACAGCGCGTTGCTGACAAAGGACCTGACTAACACAACACATGGAATAAAACGGTAAGTAGAGAAAACTAGTTGATGTGGTACAAGTAAGGAGGTAGGTATTCTTGTCCTGCTGGTGGTGATGATGATGATGATTATTATTATTATGATACATGATACATGATGATGATGATGATGATACATGATGATGATGATGATTATGATACATGATGATGATTATTATTATTATTATACATGATACATGATGATGATACATGATGATGATACATGATAGTGATACATGATGATGATACATGATGATGATACATGATGATGATACATGATGATGATACATGATGATGATACATGATGATGATACATGATACATGGTGATGATATTATTATGATACATGATGATGATGATTATTATTATGATACATGATACATGATGATGATACATGACGATGATACATGGTGATGATACATGATGATGATACATGATGATGATACGTGATGATGATGATGTTGGTGATGATGATGATACATGATGATGATGATACATGATGATAAGATAATGATGATGATGATGATACATGATGATGATGAGGATGGTGATGATACACGATGTTGATGATGATACATAATGATGATTATGATAATGATGATGATGACGATGATGATACATGTTAAAGATGAAAAATGATAATCAGCGATTATAACATTTATATTTTTCTATCGTTTCCATAGCAACCAATTTAATTCTCTTTTCTTTGGAAAGAACACGAACATCATGATTATTGTCGGCTTCGTCATCGTAACGTGGATCATGATATTTCTATTCGTGTTGAAGAACATGGATAAAATGAGAAGGAAGAGACAGATGAGAGGAAAAATGGGAGAACTTGAGGAAATGATAGAAGACTTATGTAGAAAGCGTGAGATTTGATAACCATGGATAAAATGGGGGAATTGAATAAAAATGGGAAGAGTAGATGAATTCTGGAAGATACTTTCAACAACCTCATATAATATAAAATATCTTGTAACGTCTCTTACAATTCTTTCATTACTTCATGACAAGCTTGTTGAGGGCTTTTTACAAATCTAATCGTACCTCTTCGAAGATTTTATACCGTCCAAAATGAGATTCTTTTACCGAAGAGAAGGTTTTTAAAACCTCTGTCATTCTGCACGATGATTTCTGAAATAACACGTACAAGAGCTTGGAAACAGAAGAACGTGGTAGACGTTATTTAACAGTTCATACCTTGTGTGGTATAAGAAGAATATTTTCTCATACTCATCAATAATTCATGAGGAAACCAGCCAATCAATGGGCTATTTTTGGCTCACATGATGTTACTAGAAACCTGGTAAAGTCATGTGAAAGGACTTAATTCATTCTCTAGTAACTGGAACAAAATAACGAGATGAGAAGTCATTTCAAGCAATTAGTTCTGAACTAATAATTGCGCGGACTTGAAATCCCGTCCAGTTCGATATTGGAGGCTTTGAAATTAAAACTTAAAATCTAGTTTTGTTTTATAGCTTTTCATGTCGTTGCTTTTCAAGTTCTTTGCTTTTCTTTGAGTTCATCTTGTCCATATTCTTTAGAGCTGCAAGGAAAGCCATTAACCATACAACGATGACCAAACCCACGATAACCATTACTGCAGTGTTTTCAGCAAATTTCTGTCTTAGAAGATCTAGAAATAATATAATAACTCTTAAGTATGATGACACTTTATACCTACACTTCCAAAATCCCTTGCTTAGGCCGCGTTCATAATGTATGGCAGGGGAAGGGGGGGGGGGGGGGGGGGGGGGGGGGGGGGCAGGTGAAACTTTGAAATGTCCAGAATAATCTTTAAAATCATGCAAAAAACTACGATCAACCTAGTAAGCAAGGCTTGTAGCTTCTCCTAAATTGTGGTACGAGGGTACCAATGGGTGTATCCATTTGTCAATTAACTCCTAATTTTTCTGCCGAATGTCAGGTAATGATTTTACGAGCGCTGGCCATAATAGAGTGCACGCACTAAACCCGTCAATAATATTTAGTACTAATCAGTAGTAATTCATACAGAATCCTTTGCTTCCTGTTGTTTGATTATCACTATTTAGTACTAGAAATTAGTATATGTTTCACAGGTTTAGTGCGAGCACTTTATTAACCAAAATAATGAAATAACAGTTAACTGTTAACTACTACTTTTAGATTATTTGTTAGTTAAGACTACTGTCTTTTGGTCAATTGTAAGTTAAGTACAAACCCCAATGGCACCCTCTTATGATCTGAGTTATAGATCAGATGTCAATCAGATGATTTTTGAATCATCCAATCAGAGCCCTGGTTATATCTTAGTGCCTTACTCATATCGATGCAATTCTTGCAGGTCGTCGTCGTGGTTCCATTGCTGCCTGACTTCAATAATATCATCTTGATAATCTGAAGAGAAAATAAAATATACTGCATGATTATGGCGGTGATGATGATCATGATGATGATTATGGCGGTGATGATGACGATGATAATGGTGATGGTGATGATGATGTTGATGGTGGTGGTGATGATAATGGTAGTGGTGTTGATGGTGATAATTAAAATTAATGATAATGATGATGACGATGGTGGTGGTGATGATGGTGATGATGATGATGGTGATGATGGTGATGATGACGATGGTGGTGGTGATGATGGTGATGATGATGATGATAGTGATGATAATGATGATGATGATGATGGTGGTGGTGGTTATGATGATGATGGTGATGGAGATGGAGATGGAGATGGAGATGGAGATGGAGATGGAGATGGAGATGGAGCTGCTGCTGCTGCTGATGATGATGGTGATGGGGATGATGGGGATGATGGAGATGATGGTAATGATGAAGATTATTGATAATGATGGCGGTGATGATGATGATGATGATTGGTATATGATGATCAAGATCATAATGGGGATGCTGCTGATGATATATAATGATAACGATGATCCCAATTACTAGACTCTTCAACATTATTCGTCTATACGTAACTTTCCTGTTAACCTGTAAAAATCATTTTATTCGATCGGTCGGTCAGATCAGAAAAAGTTGTCGTAGAAAAGTTGGTCGTATTAATAAGGTTATTTATACATGTCAGATAGGTTAGACGTACTATCAAGAGTGGTCGTGTTATTTAGGTCTATTATAAACGACCACCAGCCACTTTCAACATTAGTATCTATTTCAATCAAAAAGGATATATTTTAAGCACCTTGTTTAATAAGATGAAATTATTTGTAAAAAATATTATTTTCACTACGAAATGTCAGAAATACTTCTTTAAATGAATAGCAGATCTGAGCACGATTTCAACAATGAAATGGTCTTTAGAAAAATATGAAGCTGAATGATCGATGCAAATAGTATAATCTTGCTGTAAATATCGAGAAGTTTAATAGTTTTTTTTTATTCCGTGATTAATTAATAATTCCTTCCATAATGAGTGGTTGAGAGGTTTTACTCTTAGCTTACTCTTTGACACGTCGAGAAGAAAAATGTGTAAAATATGGAATAATAACTTGCTTCTTGAGTTCTAACAATTAGCAACACACATCAAAACGATAATAATAAAAGAATACATACCTTGAAAAGATGGTTCTTCTTCAATATTCACCAAGAGTTAGTCACAGTACTGTGCAGTGTGGCCAGTAGCATTGTTTAATTATTGTGCGGTTATTTTCGAGAAATTCATACTTACTCTAAAGTTAGAGTGTTCATAACTTCTATAGGACTTACATTACAAAGTGCAGTTGGCTAATGGTGCTATAATTTTAAGCAAACTTGGTAGAAATTGCCGAATAATAAGTTCTCTTCTGTCTGTCTACCGCAAGTCACTCGCAAAACAAACTTCTTATCTTGGGGCAAAGTATATCTTGCTGCTATTGGCTGTTCTAATGGCATCCAGGAGTTTGTTAGATGATCAGGATTGTCGGAATAACAAAACTAATACTTATAATTCTCGCTTAAATCATACAATATTTATGTCTGTATAAAAAGAGACTTTGAAGGTTTTTTCCTTTGAAAATTCTAATAGTAACATTGTCGAGAAGCAACTGAATATTCTTTATTTTATCTCTTAAAATTTCAAATTTATTTAAATTTTCCAAAAATTAATCATTTTTCTAATTGCTTTTTTTCTTCGATATGTTTAGCATCTGGACTCTCTAGTAGAACAAACAGTTTTGAATACCTTGGAATCCCCAACGCGAAGGAAATTTCGAGTTCAACTGACGTAGGAAAACAACCAAGAACGAAAGAAAACAACAACAAAAACAAGGAAAATATAGCTCAAAGATAGCCTAGTTAGCAGATAAATTTTTTCTGAAGTAATAAAGAATGGTTTTAATATTCATTTCGAGTTAAAATGTCCTTTCAATAGCGAAGCAGGTTGGAAAATTGTGTTCAAAAAGACGTGGAATTATGTGAAAAGCGATTTAGTTAATAATTAATTAATTTCTATAATTTTATAGTGAAATGGAATTTTTAATTCTTGAGGTAAAAGGAAAATGTCTACAAACTAAAAAAAAAAACTCCCAAAACGAAACAAAAAAAAATGAAAAAATGAAAAACAAGATAAGGGGGGAAAACTAACCGATTTAAGAACGTTTTTGTAGAAACCTGAAACCAGTCCCTCGCAATACACCAGTTAGAGGAGAACTGAGTATACAACACCAAAAAAAAGTAACCGCAAGCCATAACATTTGCTGTCGCATAATTTATTTTCTTCGTAGTATGAGGTATGACGACAAACTAACTTCCGGTTTTGATGGAAGAAATCGTTCCGGAAATACGTCACCAACTTAGGCCAAACATTTGTATTCCAATTCGAGGTACTTCTTTGCAGCCCAACAAGGGTCACCAAACATTGCATCCGACGCTGTGACGTCACATCTCGATTTGCCGTCACAAAGTGACTTCAACTAGAAATAAGAACAAAACGAATGACATGAAAAATAAATATTGTTTTTTAAAAAAACGTTCGGCGTCGAACTTTTAAAGATTCAAGATACCATGTTTGTTTTCTAGCGCTATGATTGGGTAAGACTCAATTCTTTGTTTTTGATTGGTTTAAATAAGAAGCCATTTGAGTGTCACAGCATATGGGAACTGGTGAATATGATCAGCCAATAAGAAAACAAGGAAACTATTACTGTCACGTAAGGCAGGTTTATCCCATAACTTTGTTCCATAAACCATAGTCCATGCATTAACTTAGTACAGTCACGCATACAAAGCTGCCACGCAAGGTTATGAGTCATGTTTGTCACACCTGACAGTTAAGCAGGTTTGAATCGACTCTTACGTACCTTCGAGAGCTGATCGGAGCTACAGGAAGCCCAGGGAAAGAACGAACATTTCAGCATGTTACGTCTGCCATAGTTAGCAAAAGTTATTTGGATTTTTCTTCTGGCGTAGCACAAGATGCTGTCGGTGTCGCCCTCACAGATGATCTTGGAAAAGACGAACTTGCCTGGAGAAAAAATAATGATTGAAAGATGAATGAGAAAATGGGATGATATGTATGAATGGATGGATGGATGGGATGAATGGGTGGGATAAGAGGGATGAGTGGGATGGTATAAGTATGGATGGAATGGACGGAATGGACGGAATGGACGGAATGGACGGAATGGACGGAATGGACGGAATGGACGGAATGGACGGAATGGATGGAATGGATGGATAGATGGATAGATAGATGGATGGATGGATGGATGGCTGGGATGGCTGGGATGGCTGGGATGGATAGATAGGAAGGATGCGTAAATAGATATGATGGAATATATGCTATTAATGGTTAAAGCAATTATAACAAACAAACCTGGACATTTGTAGAGTATCTGTGCTTGCATTACGTCCAACTGAGTCAGATATTTCCAGTCTCCCATCGTCACCTTATAAAATAGGAAACACAACTGTTTTTTACTCATGCAGCGTCGGTGGTATAATGGTCAGCATAGCTGCCTTCCAAGCAGTTGATCCGGGTTCGATTCCCGGCCGACGCATGTTTTTTTATTATTTAGTAATAAAACTAATGAAATTATAACTGAAATTATGATCAATATATTCGCTATAAATTAACAGCAATAGATTTACTAAAACAAACCGAATCTAAAACACAAACAAATATTACAATGTTAAGCGTAAGGTGTGCGTGACCTTAGTATGTCACGACATCACTTACCCCAGATATTTGAGGTACTATAGCATCGTCAATCAATCAATCAATCAATCAATAAACTTTATTTAAAGAGGGTAAAACACGTAACAGTACTAAAAACTGACAAACCTGTGGCCCTCGTCACCATTCCTGAAGGCGAATTATACTCCATATTGCATAATACATGAATAATATTAATCAGAGCTTGACAAGAATGCGTGACGTTAGCATGTCAAGACATCACTTACCCCAGATCTAAGAGGTACTATAGTGTCACCACTCTTGGATGCGAATCCAGCCCCATAGTGCATAATACTCGCGTAATCATATGGAGTCGTGTAGGACAGAGAGTCACCACTGCTCTTTTCAAAGTCGAAACGTCGACCTGGAAACCAAGAAACGTGAGAAGTCAACGGTTTGTGCGCAATCGCGGGCTCGCAAGCTTATTTTATAGCTGTCAAACTTGGCAGGAAAAGGGGTTCTCTTCGCAAGATAATATAGGAGTTTAGGAATTGATGATTTTGGTGTTTTCATGGCAACTACATGGGGTGGAATTTGGGGATGGAGTAGCAATTGCCTCCCCACCCCTCCCGTGAAGGGTAACTCCCTGTTGTCTACGTCACAGTCTTTCTTATATTTCCATCATACCATCTTTGATGTTATTCCACTTGATAGTGATGTACTTGTCTCGATCAAGACAACAGACCTACCCCTACCCCTACCCCTCCCCTGTAGGGTAACTCCCTGTCATCTACGTCACAGTCTCTCTTTTATTTCCATCATACCATCTTTGATGTTATTCCACTTGATCGTGATGTACTTGTCTCGATCAAGACAACAGACCTTCCCCTACCCCTCCCGTGAAGGGTAACTCCCTGTCATCTACGTCACAGTCTCTCTTATATTTCCATCATACCATCTTTGATGTTATTCCACTTGATCGTGATGTACTTGTCTCGATCAAGACAACAGACCTACCCCTACCCCTCCCCTGAAGGGTAACTCCCTGTCATCTACGTCACAGTCTCTCTTTTATTTCCATCATACCATCTTTGATGTTATTCCACTTGATCGTGATGTACTTGTCTCGATCAAGACAACAGACCTTCCCCTACCCCTCCCCTGAAGGGTAACTCCCTGTCATCTACGTCACAGTCTCTCTTTTATTTCCATCATACCATCTTTGATGTTATTCCACTTGATCGTGATGTACTTGTCTCGATCAGGACGAGTGTGCTCGTGTTTAAACCCAATCACGTGACCTGGAACACGAGAGAACAGAAATGTACTTATTATACATAGTAGTTATAAACTACTTTCTAGTTCATTTATCTATCATTTCCATTCATTCATTCATTCATTCACTCATAATTCATTTCCATCCATTCATTCAATCTATCCCTATGTCCTATCCGATTCCATTTATCCATCCATCCCATCCATCCATCCCATCCCTCTAACCCATCCCATCCCATACATCTATCCACTTATCCATTCCTTTCATATCATCAATCCGATTCCATTTATTCATCCCATCCCTCTAATCCACCCAATCCAATCCATCCATTCATTCAATCTATCCCTCTGTCCCATCCAACTCCATTTGTTTTTCCATATCCCATCCTTCTAGCCCATCCAATCCCACACATCTATCCACTTATCCATTTCATTCATACCCCCTCCCATCTCATCCATTCATCCCATCCCTCTAGCCTATCCAATCCCATACATCTATCCACCTATCTACTCCTTACATACCACCCATCCCATCCCATCCATTCATCCCATCCTTCTAGCCCATCCAATCCCATACATCTATCCACTTATCCATTCCTTCCATACCACCCATCCCATCCCATCCATTCACCCGACTGTAACCCATAGCTTACCTAATTCGTGAACGATCATGCCTTGGTACCAGCACCTCTCGGCCAACACAACTTTGTATGAGTTACCATAGTAACCAACACCATACGACGCACACCTGAGAATAAATAAATGAAATAAGATTAAAGATCGATAATTAATGCATAGTTTTTTAGGGCCACAGGTTTGTTAGTATTTTTATACTTTTATGTGCAACCCTCATTAAATAAAGCATTTATTATTATTATTATTAATTACAAATATTTTAGTACTGCGCATGCGTAGTATCGTCTACGTCATCTACCTGCCGTTATTGTCCTTAACAAACGTAATGAAGGCATTCTCGTTGGTGCGAGGTACAAACTTGATGCAGGTTTTAGACATCCATTCGTTTATTGCATTGATAATCTCTCGCTTGGCTTTGGAGTTCCCAGCTGAACAAGATAATAATAAAGTACAGAGAAACGAACAAAAATAGATTAAAAGATTTAAAACAAATAAATAAATAAAAGAAAATACAACAATAAAACAAAAAAATACAAAACCCAAAATACACAACACAACAAAACAAAAACAAAAAAAAAAAAAAAAAAAAAGAATTGTAATAAAATGCAAAAACTACATAAAAATCAAACAAAAAAAACCCAAAAATATCGGAAAAAATCAGCATGCTATCAGGGAAGGCGGAACCAAGGGGCTGCCCCTCTCCCCTCCCCCCCCCCCCCCCCAAATTAGTTCTTAGCAAGAGAATATGAACTAGTTCATTTTCTCTTGTTCTTAGTCATTGTTTTACGGCGCATGCGTCGGCAATCAAACAAAACATTGTCATTATCACATAGCGTTAAATATAATCTTCAGTGCTCCCCAAAGATTTTTTGCAGTGCCTCCCCTCCCTCCCCCCAAAGATTTTTAGCTTCCGCCGCCCCTGGATATATAGGTCTTACAATTAACTTGTTCTAAGTGACCCTAGGCTAGGAACGCATTTATCTTCTTATATTAAAACGAGTCTAGAAATTTTTTTCGATATGATGTTGTCTCACCTATCTGAGAGTCAAACTGGTACGGTATAATACCATTAGGCCAGGGCTGTGCGGGAGCGAATCCTCTTGATAGACCACCGTGTTTGAGTCTTGTGTAGTCATCTTTGTTGAGCATGAGATCTCCTTCATACAAGACTAAAATGTATACGCATGTATTGAAAAGTGAATGTTATCAACGAGAGAGAGAGAGAGAGAGAGAGATGGAATTGTTTTGCTATCTTGAGAATTTGAGAGTTTTTTTCGTTTCGCTTCGTTCCTTTCTTTCTTTTACATCCTTGCCTTTCACTGTCTTCTCAATTTTTTCTCATTTCTTTGCTTTCCTTTTTTTTGAGTGACACGAAAACTTAAATATATACTCCTTTCTTTAAATCAAGAAAAGAAAACTGAAGTGAAGGGTTAAAAATGAAAACATATCAGCTTACCTCGTCCATACGAAAGCTCAAGGATAATTACGAGTATTATCCCAAGAACTGCAAATCTACCGGTTGAGAACATCGTCCACTGGTATAGCCTTGATTGAATAAAGGCTTTTAGATATTCTAAACTCATAGTTTAATAATCTTAGTTCAAAGATTTTATGAGTTAATCAGATGCTTTGCTGACTAAACAGTGTTCATTTTTCAAGCAAATATTGAACAACTAAATGACAAATAAAAGAGTAGAAATGAATATTTCAACTGAATGAGTGATGGCTACAACACTTATTGATTTTTTACTTACATTCGTGGGACAAAGACATAAGAATTAAAAAAAACCCAGATTTTGTAGGGGAAAAAAAAAACCAGTTGCAAACGCGCATGCTAATAGAAAGAAAAAGGCGGGGAACTTTGACTTCCTACAAAATTGTACACGCGTCTACCGAAAGAACCAAAAAGAGCGGGAAACGTGGATAACCTCGGAATTAATCGGAAGACCGTGTTTTCCGGAACTTTTCGATCGGAGGAAATGATATATACATTTGCTTTCCAACCGGAATTTCTAGTTTTTCCAGATAAATGATAGCATCGAACCCTATGTGGCTAAGCGCTTACTTCTCGAGTGTTCTCTCAACGTCACACGTGTTTTTAGATCAAAATATTAAGAACGAAAAACTGTTTTTCTTGAATATTTATTCATGCTAACGAACAAATTGCTAATTTAATACTTTTTTGATTTTTAACAATATTATTTGAATTATTTATTTTTTTTAATCAGTTAATTGCCTCGAGCGATAGGCCATTTTAAATATTTCATATCTTATTCCTCTGGGGATTTTCACTCCTAATAATATTATACTACAATCCTTTATTAAAATTTTGTAGCACGATTGAAGACTCAACTGATTTCGGATTTCTTGACATTGAAAACAAGATATTCTACGTCAATACTAAAAAAGCTTTTCTTACCACTGTTCATATTCATTTTTTTGGTTTGTTTTTTTATACCCTTATGTATAGCATCATCATCATCATCATCATGTTTCTCATGTATGACCACCACCACCGCCATCATCATCACTTTATCACAATCATAGCGCCCATTGCCATCGTCATCATTATCACTACTACCTTCATCATGATCACCATCATCATTATCATTATAATTGCCATGACGTATCATCATTATTACCATCAATATCATTACCATTATCGCAATCATTATCATATCATAACCGCCATCATCATCGTCACCATCGTCATGATCATTATCATCGTCATCATCATCGTCGTCATCATCATCGTCATTATCGTCGTCGTCATCATCATCGTCGTCATCATCATCGTCATCATCATCGTCGTCATCATCATCGTCATCATCGTCATCATCATCATCGTCTTCATCATCATCCTCATTCATCATCATCATCATCATTATATCATGATCCTTCTCTTCTTTATACTTGAACACCATCCTCTATATACTTTCACTGGCGACTAAACGTCCTTCTAAGTATCCTCCTACAAGCTTCTCTGATACTAGAAATTCTAGTACACATAATGATTGGACTAATCGACGAGTTCAAGTATATACTCATAGAAGCTAAATCCCAGGAGATACCAATATGTAGCATATTTAGATTAACCATTGTACTGACAACCATGTATGGCAAATAGCAGAGAAACAGGGACACGACAATCATGAGTATCGTATGAAGAGTTTGTTTAAACTTTTTGATATCGACGAGCAATTGCGCCTTTTGAAATGTTAGCCTTGAATTATCTGTTCGTTGGATGTTAGCTTCACGTTGAGCATCTAGCTTTTCTTTCTGTTCGTTGACGTTCTCTTCATCGTTTCTGTTCTCTCCAAGCTTCGCTATTTTTCACATGTTTCGCGTCAATTTCAACTTCTTCAATAACACTTTCAATATCCTTGTTTACGAGTATGTATTTCAGGTTTGAAGGAGCGAGGGTATGTTGAGTTTTCCCGCCCAAAGTCGATGAAGTCGTCGACCTTCGCTTTCTAGAATCATTTATCGGTTTCTTGATAGAAATGTGGCATTGTAAACTCTCGTCTTCGCTTTCTATTGCCTTGTTTGTCGCCTTCTTCAAGCTCCAAGTCATCAATATATTGTGTTGCTAAGCTCTAACTCTTCGTCTTCTTCGTAACCCATCCATCCAAGTTGTCCAACGCTGTCATCGTCCTCATATGAGTCACAGTGTCTCAAACTGACCAACTGGCGGCTATCGTCCCAATGTCACGTGACTTGGCGAGTTTCTTCCGTTCCGTCACGCTCTTGGCCGAACGACTCGATAGGTCTTTTTATTCCCCTTCTTCCCTTATTCACTCGTAAACTTTCTTGACGAGTGTTGGATGTCCGTCTTGCTTTTGATTTTTTCACAGACGTTGAAGCCATAATTTCATTCTGATGTCGCCTTATCGCAGCACCACATAACAAATAACAATCAATGATGACCCCCAAACAGAAAAATGTCACGCAACACACTAGTATCAAGAATGGGGTTTTCCCTAAGATGCCGATCAGCGTGACTCCTAAACCGGCACACACCCATAAAATAACGACTGTCACGCAAGCTTTCTTTTTCGTTACTACTGTCTTGTACTTGACTTTCATCTGGAGCGAGAGGTACCGATCGTAACTGATACTAGTAATAGTGTACAACGATGCAGGGCAAAGAAAATAGCTCATCACCACCAACACCTTCCAATTAGTGCAAAAAACACTATAATCCCCAAGTTCCCGAGTTATCAGGTATACGACCTCCATGCAGCCAATCACAAGGCCGACTAAAAAGTCAGTCAAGGCGAGGTTGCAGAGTAAAATGAAAGTCGGAGTTTGAAGTTTTGGGGTTGATACGATTGAAACCATGACCAAGAGGTTCAAGATGCTTGCTGTAATAGCGAAAAGGATGTTGATTGTACATAATGCAATCGTTGCACTGGGATGTACTGCACGGTCAAAGGTCAAGCTGTACTGGGGTGTTAGAGCACACGTGAAGGTGGGGCCAACTTCTAAAGGAGTGTTGAAGTCTGCCATGGTAAGACAATGTAGAAGTCACTTTCAATATCAATCTGGAAAATATATGCCGAAAAAAACTCATGTAGATTCATAATTGGTTGAACTAAATTAAATTGGAGCTTGTTTCATGTGGTGTAAATAAAAGTTTTACTATCTAACTTTTTTAAATATCTATACCTATACCTATACCTATATCTATATCTATATCTATATCTATATCTATATCTATATCTATACCTATATCTATCTATATCTATATCTATACCTATACCTATATCTATACCTATACCTATATCTATATCTATATCTATATCTATATCTATATCTATCTATATATATATATCTATTACCTATCCTATATCTATTCTATATCTATACTATATCTCTATCTATATCTTATCTATATCTTATCTATACTAGATCTATCTATATCTATATCTATCTTATTATTCTATATCTAATCGATATCTATATCTATCTCCATGCACCTTCTTATCTATTAACGCGCGAAAGAAATATTACTCGAGGACTGACACATGGTCTGAAGTGGGAGAACAGTGCGCCATAGCTGAAAAAGCATTCCTAGTAAATAAAGAAAATAATACTCAAGGAATGACACCTGGTCTGAAGTGGGAGAACAGTGTGCCATAGCTGAAAAGCATTCCTAATAAATAAAGAAATAATACTCGAGGGAATGACACATGGTCTGAAGTGTGAGAACAGTGCGCCCTAGCTTAAAACATTCCTAGTAAGAAAGAAATAATACTCAAGGGTATAATACATGGTTTAAATTGGGAAAGCATTGCACCATAGCTAAAGCGTTTCTAGAAAAGAGAAAGGATCCTGTTTTTATATCTGAAAAAAGTTTCTGCGAAATACATGAATAGCCCGCAGCACGCTTACCTCATAAAAACGAACCTTCTTGAAGTAGCTTATGACAAGAAGGAAAGTCACTGTAAGAAAATACAATTATCTAATGCTATTAATATCAAAATAAAACGAAAGATTTCAGTTTCTTCGAAATACGAAACACAAACATTGCATTATTTTATACGGCCTTTATTTGGACTTTAGGAATAACGAGGGTATGAACTCTCAACAGAGTGAAAATAGCTGATAAATTCGTCGTCCTAATATATCGAGAGAGCTAGTTTTTATAAGGGGAAAAAAATAGAAATATGAAGTAATCTCATAAAACTAAATCCAAGGTGGCTTTAGCTTTATTGACATTAAAGAAGACCTCTAGTTTACCAACTGGAATACTATCATGTGCTACCTTCTATGAAAAAATGGATTGATGGATTGATTTTATTTATTTAAATAAATTGACCTACAGTAAACATATCGGATAGACAGGCATTTCGTATGTTTGCTAATATTCTAGACAGTAATTACTCGGGCTTTCGAAAAATGCCCGAGGTATAAATTGGGCTTGGTTTTTTTTTTTTTTTTCTTCAGTCACAAATCGCCCTCGAGGCCCTACGGAGCATGCGTCAAATCAAAGTCTATGCGCAGGCGTAGAATCAGCCATGGGCACATGCTTGAGTAATGGCGGATATGTAGACTCTTCCACAGTCTCTCGCTCGTCCGTTCCGTCTCCACGCTTAGAGACTGTAACGGTACAATGACCAAAAGGACTTATGGGTCCCGAAAACTTGGACCCAGCGTGCTTTGGGAACCAAAATACTCGTCCACAGCCTCTCTAGTTTTCGCCGCCATCTTGAAAATATTGAAACGAGAGAGACTGTGGAAGAGTCTAGGCGGATATGGGGAAGGACTCGTCGCTGTTTCAAGTAATGAACAATATGGACTCTAACGCCCACAACAGTTTTAGCAAGCGTGATTTTGCAAAGACTTTGGACCATCTAAAAGGGTGACAATGTTCACGAAGAATTCTTTCGATTTTCGGCTATGAAGCCCGAGTTCACGCAGATATGCGTCTAGTTTCTTGATATAACGTCATGTCGTAAATGTATCGAGTATCAGTTTATGACGTGACAAATGTATCGAGTATCAGTTTACGACGTGACAAATGTATCGAGTATCAGTTTATGACGTGACAAATGTATCGAGTATCAGTTTATGACGTGACAAATGTATCGAGTATCAGTTTACGACGTGACAAATGTATCGAGTATCAGTTTAGGACGTGACAAATGTATCGACAGTTTTCAGATATATATTAAGTCTATTTTTACAAAATTGAAAAGTCTGGGACGAATTTGTTGTGATAGGTGGAAGCCGTTTTTCAGCTTTAGAGAGTTTTAGATTTACGTTCACGGCAAACTTGAAATGTCAGTTGACCAGTAAAAAATATCAGTTTAAACAGTTTTAAAAAAAGAATACGCAAAAAAGTCCAAGTTGTAAAAAAAGAAAAGAATTTTGGTGAGAGGGTTGGTAAAAGGTGAAGTAAAATACAGGGAAACGATGAAAATGTGGTCACGTTTGCCGTTTGCGGGGAGAAAAAAAGTCAATCTAAAACTCTCTAATGAATGAATGTAGAGTATTTATGAATTATGATGAAATAAAGAAAGTTGAAAAAAATCGAGGTTCAGCTTTTGTTAAGGTTTGAAACTGAAATATTTTCAGAATTTTCGATTAATATTTATGTAACTCGAGAGGTGGCAATAAAGTAACGATTTATGGTATGATACAAGCTTCCCTTCGTAACTTAACTCAAGTTGACCTTGACAGAAACAAAAGGGTAATTGGTTGTTAATCTATCCGTCGAAGACTGGGCAAAGCATTCCTAGTATAGGAAGAAATGATTCTCAAGGGAATGACACGTGGCGGTTGCTTTATTGGTCCAGGTCTGTCAGCATGCAAATTAATACTTTCGGTTGTCATCATATCTATTTCAAAATATAAAAAAGAGTTTCACTTGTTTCAAACCTCAAGCTGCAAGGACCTCTTGAAGAATACATTTACTTCTAATTCAGGTAAGCTAGACACTAATTCTAGATTGAACCCTGAAACAACCTCTGGGCTGATCTAAGTCAGGGCATGGCTAACTCACAGATAGAACCCTGAAACAACCTCTGGGCTGATCTAAGTCAGGGCATGGCTAACTCAAAGATAGAACCCTGAAACAACCTCTGGGCTGATCTAAGTCAGGACATGGCTAACTCACAGATAAAACCCTGAAACAACCTCTGGGCTGATCTAAGTCAGGGCATGGCTAACTCAAAGATAGAACCCTGAAACAACCTCTGGGCTGATCTAAGTCAGGGCATGGCTAACTCACAGATAGAACCCTGAAACAACCTCTTGGTTGATCTAAGTCAGGGCATAGCTAACTCACAGATTGAACCCTGAAACAACCTCTGGGCTGATCTAAGTCAGGGCATGACTAACTCACAGATAGAACCCTGAAACAACCTCATGGGCTGATCTAAGTCAGGGCATGACTAACTCACAGATCAAACCCTGAAACAACCTCTGGGCTGATCTAAGTCAGAGCATGACTAACTCACAGATCGAACCCTGAAATAACCTCTGGGCTGATCTAAGTCAGGGCATGGCTAACTCACAGATTGAACCCTGAAACAACCTCTGGGCTGATCTAAGTCAGGGCATGACTAACTCATAGATCGAACCCTGAAATAACCTCTGGGCTGATCTAAGTCAGGGCATGGCTAGCTCACAGATCAAACCCCAAAACGACGAAATTTAATTTGTTAGATTTCGGAGAAAAAAGGGTGCCCTGGAGAAACCTTCGAATGAAGGGAGATACCCAACAACTCTACTCACGTGTGATGCTGAATCAAGGAATCAAGGAATTAAATCGGAGACCCCAGAGATGAGCTGAGAGAGAGTGGACTACTCCTTACCACACTTGATATCAGTTAATACAATCATGATATATATTACAGTCCTTTCTTGGTATAGGATTTCAACGTGAGCTCGGCATTCAAGATGGAGTACGTACATCACTCTATTGCTGACGTCAACACAACTGTCACGTGCTTCTTAACACATCAATTCTTTGAAGTGTTTACAAAAAACCTACCCTACAGCTTAACAGTCACGCTCTGTGTTCTTAACGCCATACTAGCAGTGATATCCACTCTACTCAACCTCTTGATAATGGCCGCCATTATATCAACACCGAAGCTACGCAAGCCTTCATTCGTCCTACTATGCAACCTGGCCTTTACGGATTTTGCTGTGGGAATAACATTCGGTCCTATCGAGGTGGCGTACTTGATAACGAGAGAAGTAGAGCATTACAGTTCGTTCTGTAAGATTTGGAAGGTCCTGACGATAACAGGTTATTTCTTATGTTCGGCATCAATGTATACTTTGACTGCTATCAGCTACGATCGATACCTATCCGTGGCAATGTCGGTAAAGTATCGGACGATTGTAACTAAGAAAAAAGCTTACTATACTGTTGTCGTTATATGGGTGTTATCTGCTATGGGAACGTCTCTGATAGGTATTATGGGTAAGGAGGCGTTCTTAGTTCTAGTGTGTTGTGTTACGGCGTTAAATATGGTCGTTATTATCGACTGTTATTTACTTTCGTTTTCTGGCATGAAACAAGAGACCATTCGTCCAGCTTCATTGCTTCTAAAAAGTAAATCAGAGCCAAATTTAACCACACAAAGAGTTAATAACAGAATATCGGGCACATTGAAACGTTTATCAGATTACGATGACAGATCTTCTGGATTTAGTTCTGGAAAAAACACGAAAGATCTAGAAAGCGAAGGACCAGGAAACGAAAGTCAAAACCCTTTGTCATGGACTCGAAACAGGCAGCTTGCAGTTTTGGAAATGAGGTGCGAGACTAAAACTGAACGATTGAAAGTGAATAACTTTATGGTAAAACTGGATGATGAAGGAAATCAAATTCCGAACTCACCAAGCCAAAAACTGAATACAACAGTTTACAAACTAGACGACGTTCAAAGTTTCAAAAACTCTCAACACACTATTCTCGTTATAGTGGTGTTTCTTTTTCTCTGTTATCTTCCATTTTTGCTAGTTAGTATGTTGATATCATTCCATATGATTAACAGCGGTGTTAGCAAGAATTTGGCAGCTATTATGGTATATGCGAATTCGTCTATTAACGCGGTTATTATGTGCACTAGGATTAGTGCTATTCGAGTTTCGTGTTGGAGAATAGTTAGGAAAATATGTAAGAGAGAGAACTGAACACATTTCCCCCGATAGATTAATATTATTATTATCGATATTTGATATTAATTCGAACATTGATGAAATAGAGGGTGCGCGGAGATACGAATATTATCGAGTGTTCGATTGATATCTGAATTGAAACCGAGAAGATAAATGTTTTATCTCCAAGCGGCCATGTAATGTTCTGTTTATTATATATATATCGATAAAACAAAAGCTCAAAAATTCTTTATTCAAATAGCAAGCTGATTCAACAGCGATATCTTCACGTGTGAAAGATATGGTATCTTCCACTGGTGAAAGATTCCAAGTTTTTGACACTAGAGAAAACCTGGTATTTCATCGATATCTATATAATAAATAATAGTAATATATGTTAATTAATAATGAATAAAGAGATAAGATCTGGATGGCTGTTATTTCAATGACACTTATGTAGGAAGGGTTTTTTTCTGTTTGGGGTAACAAAAGATCTAGAGTGTAATTCATTGTAATTCTAATGTTCATTGAAATGGTCACGTGCTTAGGTTCCCATGACAATATTTATCATTCCAGCATGCAACACTGTTAATTAAACAAAAAAATCTTACTTCAAATTTACTACTTTTTTGTTTTGTTTTTCTGTAGAAACTCGACCTGGAAATATAGTTTCCAAGAAAAGCGCTTAGTTTATCTCATATTTATACAATATAAACATTAAATTATGAGCCTTTAATAAAATATTTTGTAGTGCTTCATTGGCAAAAACTAGAGACGCTTTTAACAGACATTCATAGGACAGGCGTCTGACACCATTTGAAAACACGAGCACGTGTTTAATCAATGTCACACATTTTATAACAATTTTCTTAAATTTCAATAGCAACGAAAAAATAAAAAAAATATATAGAAAACGTTTTCTGGGAATATTTTGAAGGAGAATTAATCAAATTAAATTCTTAAAGGTTATGTTGTTTATTGTTTTGACGCTGTAGGAGAAAAAATACCTGTAAGTCGTTCATAAGCGGTATCCCGCTTTATATAAATAACTTTAATCCAGCCAATTGCTCTCAAGCAAGCTCACCAAATGTTGCCTTATTCGTTTTTTTCGCTAAAGCGTCAATCACGACCCCCTAGAATGCTGCTGTAGAGCACTTTGAAGATAGAAAACGATTCCAAAGTATATCCACTTTTTAGGCTCGTTTGAATCAAGACTGGAGTGGTTTGACTGGATCCGTTTGACTTTTTCGCTCGTTTGAAAAATTCGCCCGAGGGATCCGATACGTATTATAATCTCAGTTGTTGTCTGGGATTTATCGTATGAAAGCGTCCTTAAGTCATTTCATTTATTAAGCCTTTTTTCTTAAAGGTAAGTAACGATAATTGTCATGTAATATTATATGTAGCTGGCTTTCTGTATCCCGAATACAAAATTTTCCTGACTAAGCCAGAGGACGAAAATGCATCGGTCAGAATAATTCAAGTTTATACTCAAAGCAAAAGAGTATATTGTGGCTAATCAAATCTAAAAAAAATTGGGGAAGTTAAAATCCTTGACAATTAATAAAATAAAAAAGGTTTTGTTATTATTTTTTATAGAAAAAAATATAGCTATAACAGAAGACCTTTTCGTGAATTTGAATGCATGGAGTACACAATATTGCATTCCAATCAGTGATTTATAATTTTGACTGATTTTTTATGAAAAAAATATATTATAAGAGGCATTTTAATTAGGAGTATTAAATTCTCTTACAAGAACTAGAATCGTTGAATTACACTCCTTCCTAAAATTTCCTTAAGAAATATTATGTAGCTAAGGGCCTAATAAAAAAAATGTTTACATTTTACGACGATGGCTTTTTAATATTTGATTTCCTTCAAAATTCTTCGCTACACAAAGACAAAAAGCTGTAACAATATTTTTTAGTCATATTAAGCTTATTTTTTTAGTAACATTTTTTTAGTATGAATGTAGGATTTTTTTAATTACTTTTTCCTTCCCTGTCTATAAGGGTGTAAAAAAACAATAAACTTAAGTAATATTGCGGTCTTGAAATTAAATACAAAGCCTCCAAACTTTGCACAAGGCAATCATTAACAACACTATTACAGCATTTTCTACCACGGTACGTAACAAGGTAGTCCAGCCTTCCTTGTTTATAATATTTCTCAGATTTTAGGGAAGCAGATGGTATAAAACATGAAGCCAATTATTAAGCTCAACTCTCTTAATTTTAGAGTTAGTTGAAAGGGGTTTTGTTATCGTACTGTAAAAAGTACTGTAATTGCCAAGCAGGGGTACTCAATTTTGCAAATTATAATCAATTTTTATTCAATTTGAAACCTCGCGCAATTAAACAAATGTAAAAATGTTTTAAACCGATTATTAACCATTCTAGTTTAAGTTTAATTTTAACTAAAACAATCTTTAAAGTCAAAACAATTTCCCTATTTTTTTCCCCAATGGAATTGAAGTTTTCCTTCCGTGGAATTGTATCATTCAGGTATGTAGTTCTATTTAAAGTCATTTTTGTGGTGTGTCTATGTACGATTGCATGTCAATCTGGCTGTATGACAGGAATAAAGAGAGAAAGCCTAAAACCCCAAGCGTTTTGAGGTAAAAACACGCTAGAATTACCAAAATGTTACAAGAAACTCCCCAACTAAATTCGAACCAAAAAAAACTTTTACTGTTGAATGAGGTCGCGATATTGCTACAAGATGATTAGAATATCATAATCACTGTCTTTGTGCTTATAATTAACGAATTTTTATACTAACTATTAACAATACTAAATACCGAAACAGAATTTAGTATATATTTATTATATATGGCTTTCACAGCAGGACACTTAAGTAGCGGTTAGAATGATAAATTTATTAGTCAAAGTATCTCGAAAATAATGAAGTCAAAAATAAGAAAAATTATTGAATAGCCTATCGGTTGTTTCATGGTTTTATTTTCAATCTAACGTTTTTACTTTACTTAATCTTTTGCTGTTAACGAAGTTGTTTATATTGCTTCATTAATTATGCTTCGGTTT
This sequence comes from Actinia equina, assembly GCA_011057435.1. Classification (NCBI taxonomy): domain Eukaryota; kingdom Metazoa; phylum Cnidaria; class Anthozoa; order Actiniaria; family Actiniidae; genus Actinia; species Actinia equina. The sequence continues at coordinate 273,542 of WHPX01000743.1, read as the reverse complement.
GTCGTCTGTAGAGAGAATATTCGAGATCATTGCCCAAGTTTAACCTTCTCTGAAGGCTGCCCCATATATTATGTGTTGGCATCCTTGTGTTAAATTATATAGCAGAGAAAAGCTAGGGAGCAAAAACGCCAAGAAGATGACTGAGAAGGAGGCTAGTCTCCAGTTAAGGGAGATTCATTGGTTATTCTGCGCATCAATGTTCATTCCAATGAGGCATTCCCTTGAGTATTGCAGAAATAGAAAACGCACGCGCGTGAATTGTGCTTTCTTTATTAAGATTGATTTTCAGCTATGGTGCAATACAGACCATGTGCCATTTCCTTGAGTATTATTTCTTTCTTTATTAAGATTGATTTTCAGCTATGGTGCAATGTTTTCCCATTTCAGACCATGTGCCATTTCCTTGAGTATTATTTCTTTCTTTAATAGGGATGCTCTTCAGCTATGGTACGATGTTTACCCATTTCAGACCATGTGTCATTCCCTTGAGTATTATTTCTTTCTTTACTAGGAATGCTCTTCAGCAATGGTGCAATGTTTTCAAATTAAGCATTGTTTTTTCTTAAGTAAGGGTTCGCACGCTATTTTTTTAAGAATATCTTTTTCACCGACAGAATGTTCTGACGAGAAACAAGGTGTAATGAGAGAAGAAATGTAGAAGAATGAAGGACCGTCAACAGAGCGCTGAACACCTTGTTTTGGTGTTATTAGTGATTGGCTTTGGACTCACACAAGCCAAAATAGGTAAAGAGCAAGAGGATAATCTATTGAAGTAATTATGATGGTTTACATATCAAGAGAAGCTAACTTGAAATCTTTTGTCAACGAACTCAAACATGGCGGTTATGACGTCATAACTGAACGATTCAAATGACAAAGACATCGCGGCCATGTTGGTGTACATAAGAGAAGCTAATGAGAAATCTTTTGTTAACGAACACAAACATGGCGGTTATGACGTCATAACTGAATGATTCAAATGACAAAGACATCGCGGCCATGTTGGTGTACATAAAAGAAGCTAATGAGAAATGTTTTGTTAACGAACACAAACATGGCGGTTATGACGTCATAACTGAATGATTCAAATGACAAAGACATGGTGGCCATGTTGGTGTACATAAGAGAAGCTAATGAGAAATCTTTTGTTAACGTACACCAACATGGCGGTGATGACGTCATAACTGAATGATTCAAATGACAAAGACATGTTGGCCATGTTGGTGTTCATAACAAGAGAAGCTAACGAGAAATCTTTTGTTGACACACACCACGCAAACAAATTTAAATAAACATGGCGGTGACTGACATGAGAAAATATTAATCCTATTAATGATTAATTATATTTTCTCAGACCCAAGGGAAACCCACGAAAAAAGATTACTCAAGGACGTGTTCGCAAATTACGACAAAGAAGTTCGGCCAGTATTTCACAAGAACAACACGGTTAACGTCGAGTTCAGTCTCAGCTTGATTCAAATTATATCAGTTGTAAGTTGACAAACAATGGATGCAATGACTGGATGGATGGATAAGATGGGATGGGATAAGATGGAGTGAAGAGGAGAGAGGGAGAAAGAGAGGGAGAGAGGGAGGGAGAGTGGGAGAGAGGGAGGGAGGGAGAGAGGAAGAGAGAGGGAGGGAGAGAGGAATGGATGGATAGATTGATGAATGGATGGGATGGATGGATAAGATGGGGTAAATGGATAAATGAGATAAAGGGATGGATGGATGGATGGATGGATGGACAAACCGTTAGGTGGCTAGGATTGATGAATGGATAAATAATATTTGAATTTGTCTTCTTTCTTAGAACAGCAAATCACAGCTGGTTACTATAAGTGTTTGGATTCGACAGGTAAGACTTGGAGGGAAGAAAACGGATGAAAGGGAATGAGAAAATGGACAAGGGATAGAAGGAGTAACAATAAAGGAAAAACAGTAGCATAAAATAGAAAAGTGGGAAGGAATGCAAGATTGAAAGAGATGAGAGAACGAAAAGGGAAGGAATCCTAAAAGATCGTGCGTTCTGGTTGGCTGTTTGAGCGGGCGGTATTTTGTCAGTATCAGCCAGCGCGCCCGGTCGGGTATCCGTTGCCGCTAAATAACAAAACAACACGATTACAAAAACAAGTTATTTACCGTCCTATAATCGATTCGGATAGGAAAAAACTGTGATCTCGGTCTTGAATCTTGAAGTATATTCAAGACCTCTGGCACAGTTTTTCCCTACCCGGGCCTCCTGGCCGGTAAATAACATACATTTCCAATCGATTGGCTTAAGGGATGATTTACTAGTTTTTTTTCAAGTGAAAAAAAAAAAAAAAAAAAAGAAGTAGAAAACGCAGAAGTAGAAAACGCGCGCGCTTACTGTATACAGCTCTAAAGCACGCGAGGACTGGTAGAACACGAAGGAATCGTTAGGAGAAGATAGACGCGTAGCAGAGTGCCCGGGCAGAGTGCTTCTTGACACCTCTCGAGTGTTCTGCCAATCCCTAAGTGCTTTATAACACCACAGCACAGCATGCAAGTTTTTTTCTTTCACAAAATACAAATCGCAATAACCGTTATTTTAGATAAGATAAACGTAACTGAAAGGGTGCTCTGATCTCACGCGCTCCCAACCAATCAAAACGCGAAATTTTATAATTATATTTATACTTAAAAACAGAAATGGAAGAATCCGATGTTAGCATGGAACGAGTCTCATTACGGTGGAATCAAGTTGGTCAATATCAACCCTGAAAAAGTGTGGATACCAGATATTATTCTCTATGATAAGTATGTCACGTGTCGAGTTTCAAAAGGTTTCATTGGTTCATTCACCGTTCTCATAATGCAGTTTTCGTATGACTGTGAAACATTCACGGCACGAACACGGCCATGACACGACAAGGGATACGCCAGACCAATCAAATTGCATGATAATTTTCTCTCCATCCAATCAAATGCCTGTAACACGGCATAAACACGGCGCGGATACGGTCACGCCAAAATCAGCCAATTAAGATTTTAGAAAGCATCACGGCCACGGCACGTCACGCTTACTACACTGAGCTTTTCACAGTCATACGAAAACTGCACTAGTATCTGACGAGCGCACAGAAACAAGATTACCCAGTCAGCTTGCAAGGCCGAGCAAAGCTGATCATTCAAAATGACGGTGGATAGCGCGAATTCAGGTCTAAAGAAAGGGTCAATTTCTATAATTTTTCTATAAACGCATTTATGTGCTTTTTATATCTTTTATTTTGAACTAATGACCGTGTGACCTCATTTTCGTGCACTTGTCAGCTATTATGAGAACGGTGTATGCGTAATCCAACATGACCTTTTAATAGTATTATTACTATTGTGTTTCTTGATCACAGACTCACTTATTCAGTGTTGACCTCATTTAGTGTCACGATATTCACAAATACTAACGGTAAAGTTGGCATCGGTCTGTAAAAATAATATGCAGCCCGTAATGTCCTCCACTGGTCATCAATGTGGCTCGATACAATACTTTTGAAGTACGACTCCTCTACTTCTATTGCAAACTGCGCGGCACCAGATATAACGTGGCCAAATATGAGTTTATACTAAGTGTAGGGATAGATGGAAGTTTTAAATCGTGTGTGTTTCGTGACCATCGGACACGCCGTGAAGGCACAGTGACGGTCATGTGATTATTTTTTAAATATATTTTTTGGCGTATTCTGACCAGACCAGGAGAAACGGAGTTCACTATCTGAACATACTATGGTAGTCTTCATGGTCAGAAAGTTGTATTGGTTTAAGATAAAGTGTTGAAACTTTCTCATACCAATCTCCTTGACTTTCAGCGCGGACGAAACCTACGCAGGTGGACTGGAAAAGTACAAAACAGCAGTGATATTAAAAAGCGATGGCACGAACGAGTGGTTCTCTCCAGCGTCATTTAGGAGCACTTGTACCATCAATGTTAAATACTTTCCGTTTGACAGTCAAAACTGCCCTTTAAAATTTGGCTCATGGACTTATGGGGGAGACCGCTTGTCAATGACATCGTCGTCCAATTCAGCTGATTTAAGGAGTTACGTCAATAACGGAGAATGGCATCTGATAAAAATGACAGCTAAACGTAATAAGGTTTTCTACAACTGTTGCGTATACCCCTTCTATGACGTCACTTATAATCTCATAATCAAACGAAAACCGCTGTACTATGTATTCAACTTGATTCTCCCCTGTGCTTTGATCGCAACGTTAACCCTGATCAAATTTTTCCTCCCGCCAGAGTCAGGCGAGAAGGTGGGTCTAGGAATCACCGTCCTTTTGGCTATGACCGTGTTTCTTCTACTTGTAGCAGAGACTTTACCATCCACGTCAGATAACATTCCCTTATTAGGGCAATACTTTGTAGTGACCATGTTTGTTACTGCGATTGCATTGATTGCTACGTGTTTGATTTTGAATTTCTTTCACCGTAACCCAGCAACGTCGCCAATGCCTCGATGGGTCAAGGTTATCATCCTTGGTTACATGGCCCGGGTATTCTGTTTCGGGGTTATGAAGGACGAAGAGAGTAAAGTCAGCCCCAAGAAGAGAAAAAAGATTGAGTTTGATATAACAGGACCTGAAGGACTTACGATGGACGACTTGGCGAGTCTACGAGGAGAATTTGAGAGTCCGCGGTCGGCGCGATTCACACGAGGGGATTCATTAGCCTATGCCAGCGGTCGTAGCACTCCGTGCAGGCGCAGTGCAAGCATGATGAGCACATACACCCAATTAAATCCTCTAACTGAACGGCTATTGGAGGATATTAATGTACTTGCTGATGACGTCAGGGATAAGCAGGAAGACGAGAGGCTGAGAGAAGAATGGCGATGTGCGGCTCTGGTTCTTGATCGTATGTTTTTTTGGATCATGTTGGTAGTATCTTTGCTCTGCTCGTTCTTGATATTCTACCGCGAACCGGTTATGGAGGGTTGATGAACTTGAAATATGGAAGAACGATTTGTGATTATTTGGGTCCCTGTTCGTTGAGGGTAAGCCAATACAGCAGTACGTTTATTGGAGGAGGTTTCTTCAAAGGCACGGGCGGGAGAATAATTCTAGTATAAAGATACGAGATTTGGGAAGACTGGACAAAAGCGACTTTGAAGATTTTTGCATAATTCCTGGGAAGTTTTTCTCACATAATTCTTGAATGTCGATTCTTGTTTTAAACTCAAACTAACGTTTTCTAAGACAACAAGATTCTCCCTTTATTGGGTCGAACTGGTTTCAGTTATTTTTATTGGTTCTCAGGAAATGACGTCAACCTTCAAATGACGTCACTAATCCAAGATTACGTCACACCTTTCACTGTCGCTGCTCCTAATAATTCCGTTAACGACATGCCCATTGCTAGAGAGGATTCATTTTAGAATAGGTCCCAATGATGAACTGTGTGGAACACCTTTATGGAATTAAATTCACTATGGAATGGATTGAAATTGGGTTTTACGGAATTGAAATTTCTTGAACTTTTCTATGATACTAGTGACATTTTGACAATTTTTTATCGACACTTTATATAGATTTAGAATTTCAACTAAGTTCAGTTAACTAATTAAATAAAAATTGCATTTGACGAGGCCAACAATCTGATTAGAAATAATCTGATATGAATATAAGCAACAACATTTGCGTTAAAAAAACAAAATCCAAGATTAGCGACAAGATCAGAAATCACGTGATATGTGACAGCACCATCACCCTTAATGCTATATCCACGCCTCCATATGAAGATGGTTTAAAGTCTTTTAAAATTCTTGGGACGAATTTGCTGCAGTTAGAACATTCTTTTAAGTTCCACAGATTTATCAGTAATTTTTTCCTACGAATTTCAAAATTATATTTTCTATGCTGTAAGCAGTTATAAGCCGAATCGAAACATGGCGACCGTTTTGAATAACTGTTGATCTGCACTGACTACCGACTGACTATCCTCGTGTTCATGTAAAAATAACAACAGCGTTTTCACGTTCAGAACAATAGTTATTCAAATTAGTCGCATATTTTGATTACGTGTCTTATAACATTGATATCGGATAGTACCCATAAATCTTTGCGTGGGTGTATACTTAGAAACCATCACTGTTAGACCAGAATGCATCACGGCCTCAGCAGGAAAGTATCACGTGACGCGCAACAATTTGAATGACCGTGAATCAGTACTGCTAGCAAAGGATTATAGGATACGAGGCAATACTATCAAGATATACCTATTGCTCTACACATAGCGAGTTTTTAATTTCGATAACTATCAGTAATAATTGCTATTATTGTCAATAAAAAGAGAAAAACTGTTTCCTGTCATATGATGTGAATTTATGATGTGCGAAGATGTGCGAAAAAAGGTCGAATGAACGAAGAGTGCGGAAACCATAAAACGAAAAGGACACGAACGACTGACGAACAAAATACGAACTGCTCATGAAAAACAGATTAAGAGACGACCTGTTTATGAAAACTAACATGGATCAATGGAAAGAAAAGCGGACCAGAAAAAATACCGAAGAGTAAACGAGCTGAATGAAGGTTTGTTGGATGAAGGATTTGACTAATGAAGAATATGTCGAATAAAAAATTTGTCGAATGAAGGATTTGACGTATGAAGGATTTGTCGAATGAAGGATTTGTCGAATGAAGGATTTGTCGAATGAAGGATTTGACGAATGAAGGATTTGTCGAATGAAGGATTTGACGAATGAAGGATTTGTCGAATGAAGGATTTGCCGAATGAAGGATTTGTCGAATGAAGGATTTGTCGAATGAAGGATTTGTGAAATGAAGGATTTGTCGAATGAAGGATTTGACGAATGAAGGATTTGTCGAATGAAGGATTTGTCGAATGAAGGATTTGTGAAATGAAGGATTTGTCGAATGAAGGATTTGACGAATGAAGGATTTGACGAATGAAGGATTTGTCGAATGAAGGATTTGTCGAATGAAGGATTTGTGAAATGAAGGATTTGTCGAATGAAGGATTTGACGAATGAAGGATTTGTCGAATATAAAAATTGTCGAATGAAGGATTCGTAGAACGTACAACGAACAACTGTCATACAACAGAATGATTAGCTTAATTAAAAATAGATGAACGGACAAAGAGCTGAATAAACGACTGTACATCAGTAAAATAGATCAGGTGAATGAATAAAGATCTAGTAAGTTGAAAATAATAATAAACTAATAATATTTATTTTTTAAAACTCTATTCCATAGATGTATTAGGGATTCTTCACTGAAGAGAGATAACATTATTTCAAAATAGCGAGGCATTGCTGCATCACAGCATCACTTAGAAGCTGACTATTTGTTTTAATCCGAAGATCCAGAGCCCCATTGCTGTTAACCATTCCATGTAGTAGACAGACAGGGCCTTGAAGAACGGTCCCAGCGGCTATGGCTTTTGAGCCTGGAACAAGATAAACAGGTTTTATCGGACAGAAGAACAAGTTTAAACAAGACAAACAGGATTTTTGGTAATGCGATCACGTTTTTTTACACAGGTAAAACAGGTTTTTCTAGAAAGAAGAATTTTAAACAAGACAAGAAGGTGTTATTGGAAATGCGAGCTAGTTTTAAAAACAAGCCCAGTATTCTTCACTAGGAAGAAGGAAACGCTTATAAACAAGTTAAACTTGTTTAACAGAAAAGAGAAGTGAATAGACAGCTGACGAGACTTTACTCTACCATATCTATAATGTTGAATCACGAGCCGGATTTAAATGACTGAAGTTCGGAGTTCGTGTGTGTGTGTGTGATTAATTACACGATAGCTGGCCTCACGACTATGTAACACGCCACCATAAGTTTTAATGGAGGTTTTTTCCGGGATCTTTAAGATCCTTTGAAGTGACCTTCCTTCGAAACCACAAATCTTTCTATCACAAAACCTTAATGCAATACTGAAGGGTGTGTGGATGGGTGTACCCGGATCGTCAGTTAACTACTTATTTTTGGGCCCGGCAATTGTCAGTTAACAGTTAATAATCAACCAAAATAATAAAATATTATTTTATCATAAGTTAACTACTGATTTTAGGTTTCTAGTTGACTACCTATTTTTAGGTCAATTGCAATTGTCAGTTAACTGTTTAACCCCATCTACACCTTAACTGAACATTACAACATCACAAGTGGTACATACCGATGGTATCAATTGCATTCAAGCCCAGGCCTTCCTCAACTCGGCCTAGAAACTCCTCACAACTCTTGACCATAGAATCAACTTTCTGTCTTTTCTCAAACGGTGTCTCACTCCATTTATCGCCAAAGCCGTCAGTATCGATGGTCAGCGGACGCAGAAGGTCCCGGATGGGTAGAACATGGTTGATGAACATGGTTTTGAGTGTGTTGGTGCAATCCTTGTACGTTACTCTGCCGCCTAGTGTCATGTGTAAGGCTGGGGATTTGTACTGTAAGGCCAACACGTGGGTAACCTAGGTAACGAAACATAGGATGATTACCATGGCAAGGAAGACGAAATAATAGTAAAACACTTCATGGGTAAACTAGATAACGGATCAATTACTGCGACAACAAAGGTGTTTAGGAAAGTTTCATTTGGTAACCTAGGTGACAAAGTATGGGACTATTGCCATGACAACAAAGGGAGGAAAATACTTACCGACGACAACGGCTTAATTTCTTCGTCAACGAATCGACTATCACTTGACGAATCGGATGATGATCGTAGATTTGACGGCGGGTTTAGCGACGTCACGACGTTAGTCACAGGAAGGTTTCCTTTACTCTGATTGGTCAGAATAACAACCAAAACAAGTTCATCCGGTTTGTAGACTTTTTGTAGTGTTACCCTTATGTTGGCATCCGAGGATAGATCTATCTTGTCCCGTGATGTGGGATAGTTTTTCAGTTTGTCGGGGACAGTGAGGGCAGATACACTTTCTTCGTTCAATGCAAGTCGATTAACGTCCTCAGATATATCAGAATCAATTAAAGATTCCATCGGGTTCTATAAATAAAGTACAACATTTCTTAAGGTGTGGTAATGAACCTGTCACGCAATGCTGCGGTAACGCAAACCTTCCCGTGACATTTTGAAGTTGCAGCATTGCGTGCAATATTGTTGTGTTTCAACCCGTCACGCGATGCTGCGGTAATGTAACCCTTCCCGAGACATTTTGAAGTTGCAGCATTGCGTGCAATATTGCTGTGTTTCAACCCGTCCCTCAAAACTATGGCGTTACAAATTGTCACGTAACAATTCAGTGTCAAACTCTTTCAAGCGAAATTGTTGTTTGTTGTACCATCTTCCACTCACGCAACGAAAAAATGTCGTTTGTCGAAGATTTAGGAGCGGTATGATAACACAATTAACAATGTTGCATAACAATAGCATTTGTCATGATCACTAAAAATAGGTATCGCAAAGCCTTGTGGGATCAAAATGCAGACAAACATTGCAAATAAAGGTTCAGTTGGATTATATGGAAAAGAACAATAGTATTAGCTAAAAACCCATAGTTTTTCCACGATTTGGTAAAAACAAGAATACAAAACATCGCAGCATGCTACCACGTGCGCTGGGCTTGGCTTGTCGGCATTTGAATCCCATAATTACTAATTATGACGTCATAGGTGGAAAACCCTCTATCACGTGAGAAGGCAGCCATGAACGATAGACACTTTCTGCACCGTATTTGCATAAAAATAGAGTCCAATCGTCCCCTTCACAGTTCCCTGCACCATCTTGAAAGGTAGCCGTGCCTTTACATCGCAGCGAGACGAACGGTTGAGCTTGCAATGATCGAGACATGTGAATAATTGTCCAAGGTGTTAAAAAAGGTCTCTATCATTGCAAGCTAACCGTTCGTCTCGCTACGATGCAAAGGCATTTTTTCTTTCAAGATGACACAGGGAACTGTGAAAAGGACTATTCCCGGAGGATAGACAATGTATTGTTTTGGTACCCATAATGGCCGTTGTGACTTCACGTGAAAACGCTCTATTAACACGATTTGATGTCTCACCGTGTCGGACGATTTTGGTCCTAGGTCTAAAGCACTTTGATGCTCTATTAATAGCTCTCTTGAATCCTCTTGTTCCTTCATATCCGGCAAGTCTACATGGATTTCACCCTTTTCCAGGTTAACATCATCAGTAACCAACTCTTCTTTCAAATTATCATTAACCGGCGGTACAGAATCGCTATTGCTCTCCTTACAATTGTCTTCATCAGTTCGTTCATTCATTAGAGGAACCACAGCTGCCGTGATTTCTGAATCGTATAGAAGTTCATTGAAATTATATGCAGTGGTAACCAGTCCTTCTGAAGCAGGCTCGTTCATGTCTGTCCGATGAGACTGGGAATCATTGTCCAGGCTTAACAGCAGATCGACTTCATTCGTTGCCATGGTGTTTTTTTCTAAATATTTTCGTGGAGGAGGTATAGGGGGTTGGCCAGGATCGGATATATCGGGGATTTTTTTGCGAGGGGTCGAGCGAGTGGCCCGACCAGTCCCGCGGGCGGCAGTACCTTTTCTACCAGGGATTTGAGCCTTGTTTCCAACTCCTTTGAAGAGATCATCAACCAGGCGTTGCTTGCTTTTGTCTTCATGCGTAAAGACAAGCGGGCTTGAAGAAATCTATAACGACAAAAAAAAAGCTGATCACGTGATATTTTTCCGCCTTCACTAGTCACGTAACTTTCCCCTTCCTTTTAAAGGGAAAACTTAACATTTCTCGTCTACTAATGGTTATGTGACATTTCCACTTACTATTTGCTATGGTCACGTGAAGTTCTCGTCACATGTCACGTGATACTTGCATATTATTCGTTGCATGTGACGTCAAAGCCACCATCGTGAATGACCCACTATCATCTCTTGTTTTGAAGTATCTAACTTCTTAATACCCATTCTTACCTCGGATTTACTAGTTAGGACTGGCACCCGCTCGGACCCAGAGCTCCTGGACGATGATCCCGACATGCTCTCTGATTCCCCTGACCCGGACCCTAGTCCCTTGGAGTACCCTTTAGGCCCCCAAGGTCCCTGTACACCAGATATGGCTTTCAGAGTAGTTGCTTCTTCCAGGACTCTTCTCTTTGTGTTAGTTGCAGTACTTGGTTTGGGTTTTGGTTCGTCTATTTCGATGGTGACAGGTCTTGGGCGTGGTTCTTTGGAAGGGGGTTTGGGGAAATTGTAAGGGGTGAGTTTGAGCTTTGGATCTTCAGCTTTTATTTCTGAAAGATAGGATCATATAGATTATTGTTTCAAATTATTGTTTTATTTTATCATTAGTTTCGAAATAAGTACCATCGTGTATCATCACCAATCATTACTATCATTATCATCATCATCATCACCATCATGGATCATCATCATGCATCATCTTCACCATCATGCATCATCTTCACCATCATGTACCATCATCATCATGATCACCATCAAGTACGATCATGTATCGTCACCAATCATCACTATCATCTTCACCATCATGGATCATCATCATCAAGTATCGCCATCATGTATCATCATCATAATCACCATCAAGTACGATCATGTATCGTCACCAATCATCACTATCATCATCATCTTCATCATGGATCACCATCATCAAGTATCGCCATCATCATCATGGATCATCATTCTTTATCATCATCATCATCATTATCATCCCCATCATGGATCATCATCATCACCATCATGTATCATCATCCTTACCATCATCATGTATCATCATCCTTACCATCATCATGTATCATCATCGTCAGAATCATTCGTCATCATGTATAATCATCATCATCATTTCATTAAAAGTTGATTCTAAATTTTCAAATATTGTTTTGGAAAATTAGAACCGTACATCAGTGGATGGACTGGACATCTGTTAACGGGTTCTTGAATGCCCAAAAATATTTTCGTCGAATTATTAGCTTTTGAATGGATGTGGATGATCGTAATGAATAGAAAAAACATGCTCAACCTCTGAAAATTGATTTGGGCTTCTAAATTCTGAATTATGAGCCATTTTTTAACTTTGGAAAATCAGGAACCGAGCATGGCTGGACTGGACTTGAATTCAGTTAGCTGGATTGTCCGGATCGGAAATCTTTTTTACGCCGAATTTACACTTTTTATCTTATGATTTTTATTTTCACTATTATAACTGATAATTTTATGCTAAAAAAGAGCAAAAAAATTAAAAAAGTTTCATAATTAAAATTTGTTTTCCATATGCTAATTACAGTGAAGAAAACGTTCTTTGTGTGGAGTTATAAAGCACAATGTAAAATAACTGTCATAAATCTCACGTTTTGATCGGTTGGTAGCGCTTGCTTTACAACTACACACAGCAAGCGCACGCGTTTTCTATTTCATTTCATGGATCATCATCATCATCCCCATCATGATCATCATCATGTGTCATCATCATGTGTCAATATCACGTATCATCATCATGTATCATCCTCATGTATCATCATCATGTATCATCATCATGTAACATCATCATGTTTCATCATCATGTATCATCATCATGTTTCATCATCATATATCATCATCATATATCATCATCATGTATCATCATCATCATCAACATGCATCATCATCATCATCCTCATCATGCATCCTCCTCCTCATCATCATAGATTATCATCGTCACCATCATGTACCATCATCATCTTCCTCACCATCATGGATGTTCATCATCACTATCATTCTTGATCGCATCCTCATCATCATCCTCATCATCAAGCGTCATGACCATAACCGTTATAATAATAATCGTTCTTCTATAGCGTATATAATGGAACCTCAATGCGCTTAAAATAACCATCTTCAATAGCAGCTGTTCATCGACGTTATCAACTTTCATACACTAGAACATAAAAATATAAAAATATGTAAGATTACGAACCTTTCATTTTTATTGTCATCTCATTGTTTCCTCGTTGATCCTCGGGTATGTAGGGAGAGGCTCCATTCTGTAACGCCTTGGTGACGTAATCATCCAGGAATGATAGTGACGAGTCAACCTGAAAAATACCACGAAAAAGACTTGCGTTGAAGATGAAAAGGTTCTGGTTGGATCGTTTGGTGCGTGGTCGGCTATTCAAGGGTTGATCAAGGAACTGTTTAGAGGGGTGGGGCGGGGCAAGAGCAAACGTTTGCCTGTGGCAAAACTAAATTTTAGGACAAAACAATGAAATAAACCTCTGGTATGACAGGGGGTCTGGTCCCCCCCCCCCCCCCCCCGATGCTCCACCCTTGTTAGTAGAGGTGGTCAAGTAACGGAAGTAAGGATCGGAACGAGGGGGTATGGAGCGTTGTAGACTACCTCCAATATCTTCACAGAATGTGGTCGGATAACAGAGGTTATGTGCGCACTTTGGTGGTCGGATACAGGAGGTTTTTTAGGCATTGTGCGTTACTTCTATGTCTTCACAGCATGCATAGAGAGTGAGGTTATGAGTGCACATTATTGGTCGGATAAAAAAGGTTGTGTAGCATATTGTACTTATCTCTACTTCGCAGCATAGATAGTGGACGGCTAACGGAGGTTATGAGTGCACATTGGTGATCGAATAGATGAGGTTGTGTACTTTACCTCAATGACTTCACAGCATAAATAGTGGACGGGTAACGGAGGTTATGAGTGCACAGTGGTCGGATAAAGAAGGTTGTGTAGCATATTGTACATTACCTCTAAGTCTTCGCAGCTCGCATCTTCTGGTAACACTTTCCGCATGAGGCTCGAATTTTTGGACAACATTTCGATTTCATGGCATCGCTGGAAACAAAATAAAAATGTGCAATGAAGAGGATCACAATATCCTCTTGGGCTTCCTGTGTTGTAAATGAGACGGACGAGAGATTCTGCAGGGTTCCCAATAGACATATTTGGGATTTTTTAAATATACCGCTGTGTTCTTTGATCATGGACTCATCTAAACAGGGTAAGCCTCACTGTTTATCAAAATATTCACAATACCAACAGTGAAAGTAAAGAATACACGATTTCAACAATACAAACACTTTGAGTTTCACGGACCTTGACTTGAACACGTGAATATTCTACACAAAATCAAAGCTCTGAGCAACAGAGAACTCGAAACTGGAGTATTATCTTCAACAATACAAACACTTTAAGTTTCCACGGACCTTGACTTGAACACGTGATTAATCTACACAAAATATTCCAGGGAACTGTAGGGGACTATTGATGCTAACCCTTAGCAACAGAGAACTCAAAATTGGAAGAGGATTATTACCTGTACTATGTCGATATCTGAAGTGGCTGATGATAAAATCTGTTGAATTTTGTCTGGCATTTGACTACTGCTTGTCTGAGACAATATCTTGCCTATGGATGTTACTATCCATTGCTTGGTACTGGGATCTGGAATGATAAATAATATTTTGTATAATTTGTGAAAGTAAAGTAAAACGTTTTCTTGATGCGCCACCCTTGTCAACTATCGATTAAGGGGAAAAAAGGAACAGCTTGTGGCGGGTTTCAAAGATGGATACGAACCTGTGTAATTCCTGTCCAGTAAACAACACAGTTTGTCGATCACAGATTCTGCTTCCAACTCTGGTACTGTATAGGAGTATTCGCCCAATACCTGAAATGAGGGAATGAATAAATGAATGAACGTATGGATGGATGGATTAATGAATGGAGGGATGGAGAGACGGAGGGAAGGAGGGAAGGAGGCAAGGAGGCAAGGAGGGCAGGAGGGAAGGGATGAGGATGGAGGGAGGGATGGATGGATGGTGGGATGGAGGGAGGGAGGGTCAGAGTGAGCGAGGGAGGAAAGGTGGGAGGGAGGGAGGGAGGGAGGAAGGAATGGAACGCAAACGGACAGACAGACAAAAGGATTGATGGATGGAGGATGGATAAATAGGTGTGTGCATAGGTGGTTGGATGAATGGGTGAGGTGGATTGGGAAATGATATTCATGGATGAAGTAGTTTCCTTACCCAGCTTATTACTTGAACAAGAATTTCTGGTAAAACAGGTTTTTCGATTAGATCTATGTAAGACAGCACTGAAAATCTTCTCAATTCTTCTTCGGCATCCTCATCTTCATTCCTGAAATAAATGAAACCTTCAATACCACCATTATCACCATCAACATTATCATTTTTATCATCATCTCCTATCATCATCATCATTTCGTATCATCATCCCCATTATGGATCATCCTCATGGATGATCATCATCATATCATCATCATCTCCATCAAGGATCATCATCATCGTCACCATCATGGAACATCATCATGGATCATCATCCCCACCACCATCATCATCGTCATCGTCACCATCATCACCATCATCATGGCAACCATCATTAACATTGTCACCATCATTAGAAAGTAATGAAAGCCATTTGTATATTTACCTTCAGCAATGAGCCTCATAAGGTTATGTGCCACCTCTTCTCGGACCAGTTCTCCTCCTAGCTCCAGTACTTCATTCATCGTTACAATATACCAAGAGTTGTCAGGTGCATATGTGAGAACGGGTGTCAAGGTGAAAATCCATTTAACATTTTTGAACTAAAAGACATTTCACTTTGTTTTTTTGGTTTATCATCCCTTTTAATTCTCTTCTTTTCGAGATATTTTACGTTCTTCTACGTTGAACTTTAATAGTAACATTAAGCTTTAGCTTCCTCCATTAATACTTCCATTTCGAGTTCGCCTTTGCTCAGTCTTAGTCTCGATTGTATTTGTAAACAAATGTGTTCTTTTCTTCCATTAAGATCCAATTTAGTAAGGAATGTACGTACTACGGAGCAATACGAATTGAAAATGCCACGGGTTTTGGTTGAATGACTGAAGTTATAAAGCGCAAACTAAGACTGAGCAAAGAGAAATCGAAGTATTCTAGGGTTTTTCTTCGGGTTTTCCTGTTTTTCTCCCTTCGCAAAGTTCATAACGCTAAATTTCAATTTTATCTGTGAGTTAGCCATGCCCTAGATCAGCCCAGAGGTTGTTTCAAGGTTCTATCTGTGAGTTAGCCATGCCCTGACTTAGATCAGCCCAGAGGTTGTTTCAGGGTTTGATATGTGATTTAGCCATGCCCTGACTTAGATCAGCCCAGAGGTTGTTTCAAGGTTCTATCTGTGAGTTAGCCATGCCCTGACTTAGATCAGCCCAGAGGTTATTTCAGGGTTTGATATGTGATTTAGCCATGCCCTGACATAGATCAGCTCAGAGGTTGTTTCAGGGTTCTATCTATGAGTAAGCCATGCTCTGACTTAGATCAGCCCAGAGGTTGTTCCAGGTTTTGATAAAGGTTTTGCAATGAAAGGATATCTCTCTGCCAGCTCCGTTACCCTAGCAACCAGATCTGTTTTAAAGTAGACATCCACAGTGTTTCTAAGGTATTTGATCAGCCTATCACAGATCGACTCAACGTTATCAGCATTAGTAATGCGACAAAGAAGGTCTAGAGTCTTGCGTTTAAGAGTCTCGTCGGGATCGTCGAGGCAATCGATAATTATTCGTTGATACGCCGGCTCTGTTGCAAAGCTGGCTTTGACTTCCACCAATGCAGCTAAAGCATTTATACCTGTAAAAAAGGTTTGAAGGTAAATTAGAATGACACAGTAATGATGATGCATGATGATGATACATGATGATACATGATGATGATACATGATGATGATACATGGTGATGATGCATGATGATGATGCATGATGATGACACATGATGATGACACATGATGATGACTATTTTTCAATGCAAATTTGATCATATTAATTCATTAATCAATCAATTAATTCATTTCTGTAATAGAATATCTGTCTGTTCTTCATCCCTAACCACAATGCAATGCATTCATTTATCAATAACACACTTACCTAGATATTTTATATTGTTGCTCTTGGCAACCAAGAAAAGCCCAACGACCTTGGCTGCTTGTTTGACCAGCCTCTCATCAGGGTAGATTGTTGCAATAGTTCGAGTACACTCATACGCCACGGCTAAACAAATACAAATGAATACCTTAATGATAATAATGATTAATATAGCAATAAGAAGATATAACTAGCTAGAAACTAGTGTGAGCTGCATTGGTGTTTCTTATGAAACAGTAATGATAAAAGGGTAAATTGTACACTGTGAAAAAGATGAAAAATCTTACTAAAATTTACCTTTTTATCATTACTGTATGATTAGTATATAATAGTATAATAGTATCCTTTTGCTGTATGCTCATTAGTTGCATTTTCTATCTATATTTTACTTGTTAATTTATCATCTATTTTGTTATTGTAAAGTACTGTATAAAGTATGATTATCTATATATTATATAGAGTGCAAAGAAAGAAAGAAAGCATGTATGCACTCAAAGGCTTACATTCATGAGGTGGTTATTATGGTGTGTAGGCAGTGAGGATAGTCACTGCCAGGTTTCTTTATGTCCCTCAGAGAGTGACACAACCACCATTTAAAGTGGATGCATAATGTGGTTCAAACAATACCATATAATATTGGGAGAAGCTACATACCACTCAGTTATTGTGATGTATTCAGAAAATCTATTGTAGGTGCAATTGCAATTACATCAACTGCTAGCTACGTAGGGTCTCCAAGATAAAATTGGTTCGTATTCTTAGAGAAAGTCTATCCTGGTTTGGGTACTCATTAAAGAATGAAGAACCTTACCGTATGCTATCAAACTGCTTGTATTTAGATATGATAAAGTCTTGCCCAGAACCTCATAGATATTTTTACTTGCTCTGGAAAAAAGCAATAAATAATGACTAATGACTAATGACTAATGACTAATGACTAATAGATAATGACTAATGACTAATGACTAATGACTAATGACTAATGACTAATGACTAATGACTATAATGACTAATGACTAATGACTAATTGACTAATGACTAATGACTAATGACTAATGACTAATGACTAATGACTAATGACTAATGACTAATGACTAATGACTAATGACTAATGACTAATGACTAATGACTAATGGCTAATGACTAATGACTAATGACTAATGACTAATGACTAATGACTAATGACTAATGACTAATGACTAATGACTAATGACTAATGACTAATGACTAATGACTAATGACTAATGAATATATGCCTTTTATAAATTCCCTGGTGGGGGTATAGATATTTTCTGGAAAAATCACACCGTCATACGAATTTGACAAGCAGCATTAAAGCTTGAAATTGACATAAAAATCAGAAAACTACAGTTTCACTCCATACATACTTTAAATCATATGCCCCTAGTAGTGATAGAATCTGAAGTATTTTGATCTGTATCCAAGGTGCTGGTACTCGATGATAGTCAAAGTCCTGCTGTAATTTGCCACTGATTATTTTCTGTTGTAGAGATACTAACACTGGAATGAGATGCTTGTGGGATGCTGGATCCGCCTTGAAGCAAAAGAAATTAAATAGTATTAAAGAAATTAGTATTCTACAAGGAATATGTTGAATAGAGGCTTTGCAATATCACCAGGGCTTTAAATTAACAGCCAGAAATCAGACAATGAGTCCAGCCAAAACTGAACCTTGTCCAGTCAATTCTTTACCTTGCCAGTCATATTGACCAGTAACATTTAATTCTAATGTAAATCAGATTAGAACATATTTAAATGTTAATTTGATAATTCGTTATGAGCATAGATACAGTATCATGAATTTACTCAAGGCTTCTTGGGATAGCTTGGGTAGCCTCCAACAGCAAACTTAATATGATGCATCATGGGACAGCTTGGGGTATGTCACTCACCACAACAAGATCATAGAGTAGGATCAAAGATGCTGATGATACACTGAGGTCCTTATCCTTCAGGGCCTTTGTGGCAATATCTAGGACATCAGGGATCATCGAGGGACTCTTTTGGTACAGTGTGTGTAGGGCCATGATAGCCTTCTTACGAATGATGTCCCTATAACAAAACATCATATACCTTAGAGGCTCTTCCATGAGGTTCACTCTTCTCTTGGGGGGGAGGGTTGGGGGTACATTTGCTTGTTTAGGGTAGGGATGTGCTGCTGAACTTCTGAACCCTATTCGAGAGTAAAATCCCTTAAATTTGTATGCAAAAAAAACCTTTTCTGGTACTTGCAAAAATAGATACCCTGTTCCAGGGGAAAATCACTGAATACCATACACTATTTGACGGCACAAATACATGTTGATTTTTTCATGTTTATGTCAAACATAAGAGCAAACAAGTTCAGCACATTTCCACAAGTAATTGTGGAAGCACTTGTGGTAGCTATTTTTCCACTTTTAACTGTGAATGTAGAAACATGTTTACAGACTAATTATCCATGACCAGTATTGAATGAAAAACTTACCGTTTGTTGTTGGTAAGGACTAGCACATATTTTAAAATGGCAGGAATCATTTCTTCATTGATCAGCTTGTTGATGGCAGTCAAGGCATAACACACCTCAAGGACATTAGTACTTGTTAAATCCTACAAACCAACATAATATGGTGAAAACGCAATGATGATGATGATGATGATGAGGAGGAGGAGGAGGAGGAGGATGATGGTGGTGATAATGATGATGGTGATGATGATAATGATGATGATGGTAATGGTGATAATGATGATGATGATGGTGATGATGGTTATGATGGCGGTGATAATGATAACAATGATGATGATGGTGATGATGGTATTGATGGGGCTGATAATGATGATGGTGATGGTGATAATGATGATGATAATGATGATGAGAGTGACGGTGGTGATGATGATGATGATGATAATGGTGATGGTGTCGTTGATGATGGTTGTGTCGATGATGATGATGGTGGTGGTAGTGGTGGTGGTGTTGATCATGATGGTGATCATTTCAGTGATAATGATGACGATGATCATTATGGTGTTAATGATGATGGTGATGATGATAATAATTATGATATAATAATACTTACCCTTTGTAGAGTGTTGATCAATAGTAGTATAAGACTGTGATTTTCATGTAAAAATATTGACAAAGCAAGGTATCCTGAAAATTAAAGAAAAAAAACCCCACATAACGATCAAGCTTTTTTGGGCATCCTGTGGTGGAAAAAACACAGGGTTACCATTTAAAGACCATCAATGTTGAAATACCTATTCTTTTATCATGTAAGTTCCTTTGTTGGGCAAAATTTATAGCATGAATATGTAGGTCTGAGGCATCTATTCCAAGCATCTCACAATATATGAGACGGATAAGGTACTCGCGCATCTGTTTCTAAAATATAATCAACCAAAAAAAATTACAAATAGTAAAGAAAGAAATGATACTCAAGGGAATGATACATGGTCTGAATTAGAAAAACATTGCACCATAGCTGAAAAGCATTCATAGTAAAGAAAAAATGTTACTCAAGGGAATGACACATGGTCTGAAATAGAAAAACATTGCACCATAGCTGAAAAGCATTCCTAGTAAAGAAAAAATGATACTCAAGGGAACGACACATGGTCTGAAATAGAAAAACATTGCACCATAGCTGAAAAGCATTCCTAGTAAAGAAAAAATGATACTCAAGGGAACGACACATGGTCTGAAATAGAAAAACATTGAACCATAGCTGAAAAGCATTCCTAGTAAAGAAAGAAATAATACTCAAGGGAATGACACATGGTTTGAAATGGGAAAACATTGTATCATAGCTGAAAAGCATTCCTAGTAAAGAATGAAATAATACTCAAGGGAATTACACATGGTCTGAAATGGGAAAACAAAACATTTGCAGTAATACAATTTGCTTACAGATGAGGATTGTTGGCTAAGTTTCTCCTTTAGAACAGAAAATTCTGCTTTAATGATCCTGTCTTCTTCCTATGATTAAATTTAAAGGAAAAGAAAAAATGAATAAATAACGAATGAAAGAAATGAATGAATGAAACGAAAGAATAATTATTATGCCATTATATTAAAACTTTGAAAACGAAATAAAGCTGTAACTCAGAATTTAACAACAGCAATAACCTCAAAAATTAATTTAAAATGATGAAAACACAAGATGTTTTTAGCTCTGTTTGTGCAGTAATTGTTAAAGCTTAAAATTCATTTATTGATACAAGACATAAATACCTCATAATTTAAACAACGATTAAAACCCTGAATTATATTTTCTGAATATGGTCAATTAAGTTAATTCATAAATAGCTTTAACTGTAACATTTAAAGTTATTTTGCGAGTATTTTTTTCTAGAGATCTCACATTTTTTGACTTGGCTTCACCAATCCCTCGAACAAGAGCTTGAAATCCTTTAGAAGAATTAACTCCAGAACCATGGTATCCAGTTATAAACGTCGGTAGACTAACCCTTGACCTCTCCATGCTGTTAGTTTTTCTTCTTACTTTATATTTTAGCCATAAACTGGCTTTAAATCTATAGTATTCAACTCCGCATCTTGTTGACGTTCGCCATCTTTGATTTTCTTTACAAGAAGTTATATTGGGCTCCCTGTATGATTCCACAGGAATCCCAACAAATGAAAAATAGAAATGTTTGCTTTTTGCGTTGTATCTTGATAAAAAGAATAAAGTGGATAAAAAATATCCATTTTTTTATAATCTATAACTCTTAAGCTAAAAATCTTTTAATTTCTTTTTAAAATATAGGTCTATTTTAAAAAGAACAAAAAGTATATTTAGGGGGGAGGGGACGGTAGAATATTTAAACCAAGATGGTGGACGAACAAACACGAGAAGACTTCAAATAGTGAAAGACGATTTTCGCTTTTCTAAGCTATTCAAAGGTAACACCTTGTTAACTTTAGAAATCAAAAGCATTAGGAACCCTTGAAAGTATTCTTTAGCTATGAATTAAGAAACAAGTTTTTTCACATTTGTTTGCCTCGAAAATTGCAAGTTATGTCTTTCATTTTATGAAAACCTTAGAAAATGTACAACTTTTGGTGATGTCATGCAATAAGGGCACAGCTAAGTCAAAGCAGCCCTTAGGTTGATAGAATACAATGAAATTATGAATAAATGTATGGGGATTAATAGAGTGAAGTCATTTGACCCGTCAAATAGATCAAAACGAAGATAAGTAAATTAGGGTCTACTAATGTGTATTAGTCTAACATCTATGCACGGGTTAAATGACTTCACTCTTTTGCGGAGAAAAATGGGGTTATTGTCCAGGTATGACTTAGGTTAGAGAAAAGCCCTAGAAGAGCAGGAGAGAACCAACACACAACTCTACTTGAGTATGGCAACAGGTCCGAGAATATGAACTGCAGGGGTCCCTCTGGTGAGAGTGACAACTCTCAACGCTAATTGCCACCCACGCTTACCATAAGAGGCTGTTTTAGTAAAGGAATATAAATTGTTGTGAATGTCTCTGTATTGATATGAACACACTGGGAGCTGTAGAGGGTTGTATCATCGTGTACAGGAATTGTCAGGGGAATTCTATTCAAATTCAAATTTTGAGTAATCAGCTAGTAGTCCTTCCCTACGATAGCATAAATTAAACTATAATAAATATTTATGTGCACATGCTGATGATATATCGTTTAAATATGACTCAAAAATGAGACCACCCAACCAAAATCGCTTCGTAGTCTAGGTGTTAGGTTTAGGGTTAGGGTTGGGGTTGGCATTGTAGTAGTTCTTTGGTGCTGATTAGGTACCGAGTTTGATTCTTGGTGTCTTCACTTTTTTTTCCTAAGTAAGTAGAACCAAAATTTCTAAGTCCCACTCGTGTGTTCGGAGACCTATTATGTACTTTGTTAATCTGTTCATGACAATAGTACCCTGTAGAGCAGGAGAGAACAAGCTTTGGAACACAAGGTGTATCCAAGTGTTTCTCTTGCTACTTCGATTATATCGATATTGTGTTAACAATAAAAAAAGCATTAAAATGTTTTTCATTGTTCTTTTCACAGATTTTAACACCTGCAATATTTAATGATGATGGTGGTTTTTGTCAAATATAAAAATGGTTTTATAGCTTTAGCTGCTTTTACTCTTGCACTTTATATTCATCTATGGCTTACGAAGATTGGCGATGACGACTTAAATGTTATCCATGCTAAAGGAAAAGCGAAGGTTAACAAGAAGGAAAGCCTAACATTTGTAACATACAACTTGTGGTGTAATTATCTTGTGAAAAGTGGCGCAAACTATGTCGAACGGTTTGGCAGTTTTGTCAAAGGTGTCAAGAACTATGATATCGTCATGGTCCAAGAGGCATTTGTCTTGCGTGTTGGGCCAATTGAGTTCTCAAACTGTGCTGCTCACTTGGCTGATGCGATGAAGTTACGAGGCTTTGAATACCGGACTAGCATTGCAGCTTCTGTTCCATTAACTTTTGGTCAATCAAATGGAATATTGATTTTTAGTAAGTTACCACTCACTGGAACAAAGTCAGTTATATTTGACAATGCAAATATTGTAGAACGAGTAAATAATAAAGGATTTGTTTACACTGAGCTCAACGTAAATGGAAGACCCATGTTTATTTTTAACACCCACACTGACGCCCATGGTGAAAAGTACAGGACAGCACAAATGAAGCAATTGACAAGCGACATTAAAAGATATCCTCCAACAGGCATACATTATTGCTGGCGGAGACTTTAATATCAATCCAAATAACCCCCCTCTTGATGGTAATGAAGAGGAGTACAAAAAGTTGGTTCAAATCATGAGCGATGTCGGTCTGAGTCCTGTGTTCACAGAACGCAACAAGACACATTTGAATGGAGGATGTTATGACCATGTTTTTATCAGTTCTAACATGGTAGTTTTGCAGAAAAAAATCATCAATTTACTGACAGACAAAGGAGAAATGGTTTCTGATCACTTTGGGCTGTTCATGGAAGTAAAGTTGAATTGATAAACAGTCCTTTTCAAACCACATGTCATTGCTCTTAGTATCATTTCTTCTTTTGATGGTTGCACCAGAAAAACTCATAAATTTTGATACAACTCAAATGAAGAATCTTTTTCATGACACGTGGTTTATTCCTGGAAGTAAAGTTGAATTGATAGAGTCCTTTTCAAACCACATGTATTTGCCTTAAGTATCATTCCTTTGTTTAGCGTTGCGCATAAAAAGACACATGAATATGAATACAACTCAAATAATTTTTACTCAAGATAATGACATATGGTCTGAAAAATTAATATAATTTGCACTCAAGCTAAAGATATATATATTAAGAAATTTTATGAATTTATATTTATGGCACTATCTTGGTGTCAGGAGAGTCTTCTGTGGCAAAAAAGTTATTTTTGCTATAGGAATCTCTGCTAGCGGGGAAGGGTTTAGGAAATTGCAATACTTTTAAATTGAATACAAATTAAATGGCATCAATTTATATCAGTTTATTTTATTTTTTTAAATATTTTGGAATGACAATCCTTTGCACACACACAGGTTGGCTTGGAAGATCACCATCAGATACCATAGGGAAATTATAATAGGAAAACAAAGGTGGGCATGAAAAAAAATGTTCTAGTGCATTTTTTCTTCTTCTCTCTTTCACGTTACAGAAGACATTATCTTAATCTAGAATTTAAAAATCATTAATTATTTAAATTTTCTGATTTTATTTTCACCATTCACTCTAATTTAAATTGGCTCCCTGTGGCCGCACGCCAGAAAGCAGCTCAATTTGGAGGACACAGTAATAGGTTTCCAATTCTCAAAAGATTATTATTTTTTTAATCCTGCAAATGCAAGGGGTACACAAAAAGTGAATGGATGGAAAGATTATAAGTACTTTTTTAAATTTTCTAGAATATTCTTGAAATAATCCCACAGGGTCCCGGTTGTACAAAGCCTGGATAGCGTCCATTAAATAAATCCTTATCCAGTGGATAAGTCGATGCTGTTATCCAATAAATATATCCACTGGATAAGATTTATCTGTCAGATAGTGCTATCCAGGCTTCGTACAACCGGGCCCAGGTTTGTTGCCATTTATCCTGAGTCAAGGGTCGCACTTGAAGCTTAATTTCAGGTACTTCTTAGCTCCTCGACAAGGATCTCCAAACACGCCATTAGAAGCACTTATTGTACATGAGGTTTTGCCATTACAAATACTGCCAGCCTAGAGAAAATTGAGTCCTCAGTATTGATGATAAGGAGATCCCTATCTCCTCTAACATAGGGCACTTGAGGAAAAAATGCTTTGCATGTTGTCAATACCCAGAAACAGCCTCTAGACTGATCAGAGTTGGGGCACAGTATATTGCAGATAGAACCCTAAAACAACCTCTAGACTGATCTAAGTCAGGGCATGGCTAACTCACAGATTGAACCCTGAAACAACCTCTCAGCTGATCTAAGTCAGGGCATGTCTAACTCACAGATAGAACCCTGAAACAACCTCTCAGCTGATCTAAGTCAGGGCATGGCTAACTCACAAATAGAACCCTGAAATAACCTCTGGGCTGATCTAAGTCAGAGCATGGCTAACTCACAGATTGAACCCTGAAACAACCTCTCAGCTGATCTAAGTCAGGGCATGGCTAACTCACAGATAGAACCCTGAAATAACCTCTGGGCTGATCTAAGTCAGAGCATGGTTAACTTACAGATTGAACCCTGAAACAACCTCTAGGCTGGTGTACGTTATTGCATTGCTAACTCACAGATTGAGCGCTGAAACTGCTTGCAACCTCTTGGCTGATCTAAATCAGGACATTGCTAACTCACAGATTGAGCCCTGAAACAACCTCTTGGCTGATCTAAGTCAGGGCATGACTAACTCACAGATTGAACCCTGAAACAACCTCTAGGCTGAGGAGGGGGAACAGTCACCACGCAGGCTAGCTAATGCCTTTAACCAATTATCCATGAGAGAGCATACTTACTTTTCCAGTTTGATTAGATTTGCATAACGTCCAAGGAAAGAATCCACACTTCAACATGTTGTCTCTGCCATACATAGCATAGGTTATCTTGATTTTTCTGCCTCCATAACATTGCAGGGTGTGTCTCGCGTTCTCGCAGATGAGGCGCTCAAAAGAATAATCAACTGGTTAAGGAAAAAGACAAACAGAAAAGATAAGAATTTTAATAAAATAGATAATGTTTTTAACCAATAAGACCTAATCTACTTTACCATTTCAGACTGCATGTCATTCCCTTGAATATGTTTTTTTCTTTATTGTTAATCTTTGTGAATGAAATGGGAAAACATTGCACCATAGCCGTAAAGAGCATTTCTATTAAAGAAAGAAATAATCCTCAAGGAGAATAAACACATGGTCTGAAATGGGAAAGACGCCATACTGTAGCTGAAAAACATTCCTATAGTAAAGAAAGTAATAGTACTCAATGGAGGTTATATTCAATATATTGCAATATCATGTGATATTATTAGCGATTATTAAATTTATTACCAGCAGGGCATTGGAAAAGCATCTGTGCCTGCATGACGTCCATTTCGCTGAGTCCATTTCGCTGTCCAATTGAAACCTATCAAATAAAAAAGTACACTAAGCCTTCTTGGGCTACCTGTGACAAGAGGGCAAATCATAACCCACAGTGGTAGGATTGGGATGAATCTTACCCCTTTTCTTTTGACTTCAATAGTGAGTTTTCCATTGATGGTGAAGTCCTTGGCGCCGTAATGCATGATGCTTCCATAGTCATAAGGAGTACTCGTGGAGGTAGAACGAAGCTTGAAGAAGTTGCTTCTAGCATCTAAACATAAAATATAACTGCATGTTATAAACCTCAGTGAGGCGCGTACTTTATGATAACACAAAGCACGTGCGCGCACTTTCTTTGTAATCAGAAATTAATGTCTAATCTCGCGTGCTTATGAGAGCACACAGCACTTAAGAGCGCATTTTTTCGTAATCATAAAGTATTGCTATAAACCTCGTGTTCTGATTGGTTGGGGCGCGTGCTTTATGCTTTGAAAGCCGTAAGGCACAGAACACGTTCGCAAACCTTTTTGTAATCACAAAGTACCGTTATAAACCTCGCGTTCTGATTAGTTGAGGCAGGTGCTTTATGATAGCACAGAGCCCGCGACCACACATTTTGTTTTCGTCATTTGTGTTCAAAATAACATCCACTTGTACTTCTTTTAACCCTTCTCCTGCGTGTGCAAGTCCCCGCGTGCTTTATAACTGTATACAGCAAAGTAGTAATCCTACCTGGTTGAATATTTTGATGGTGAATCGTGACGTATGTGTCGCGGTCTGGTCGGTTTTGTTCGTGCCAGAAGCCAAGTGCGTGACCTAAGACATGATTGCGTTACAGAGCAGTATTATTAGTGAATAACTAGATTTCGCTTTCTCTAGCCGATCTCTTATCGACATCCCGATGAGATATCGATCGCGATTTCATGACTCTACGTTACAAGGGAACTTGTTACTATGATTTTATCATAGCTGCATGGACGTTTTAATTTATTTACCGATACCATTTGGATTGCTTGCCGAATTATAATCGATTAACCGATCTCTTACCGATTTCATGAACCACTATGCCATGATGCCAACATCCTTTGGCCTGCAGACTTATTCGTTGTTCGTAACCTTGGTGGCCAACATTGGACCAACAACTAGAAAAAAATATATTTAAAGAACATTGATGTTAAAGGGGGAGTACCGGGTGACAAGGATCCCGGGTAGCCGAAGGGTGGAGGTAGATTGAAAGATGTTCTATTAATAATATATCGACTGAATAGTTAACAGAGTACAGAAATGGAGTAAGGGGTACCCGATGGTAAGGAAGGATATCGGGTGGTCGCAGTGGGTGGAGGTAAATGGAAATATGACCGTTCAGCAACACGGCATGCATAACAGGGTACAGGGCATTCAACTAAGAGTACGGGGTATCCGGTCACAAGGAAGCATATATACCGGGTGGTCATATATGTCGGGTATCAGTAACGTACCCTTTTTCGGCAAAGAATCGTATGAATCCTCGTTCATTGGTTCTTGGTTTGAAGCGAATACAAGTTTTCTTTGGACCATTCTTCCATGGCGCTCATGATGACGCCTCTTGCTCCAGCTGGACGAGGTTAGAAAATACATGGAAACCAGGAGGGAGGAGACGTCTCCAAGGTAAACAATGAAAGAGTCATGTATGACAGTATGACGTCACGTCGCGGTTCAGCGATTTCACAATGGCGGCCAAGAGGGAAGAGTAAAGGCTCGTGTTTATCTTCTCGTTTTTCCCTTAAAAATCTCAAAGATATATCTTTATGAACCAGATATATTGGTAAAGGAGTCTTTGGAAAATGTTTCTTTACTGACTTTGATGCTTTTAACGAAAAAGATCTTTAGTTTTTGAATTTTC
The DNA here is from genome assembly GCA_011057435.1 of Actinia equina. Classification (NCBI taxonomy): domain Eukaryota; kingdom Metazoa; phylum Cnidaria; class Anthozoa; order Actiniaria; family Actiniidae; genus Actinia; species Actinia equina. The sequence goes on along the minus strand of WHPX01000743.1, from coordinate 245,260 downwards.
TTTGCGAAGCACCTTTTCAAAAGCGACTCGAAAAAAGACGAAGCACAAGAATATTTTAATACCTCGATGACTTAAAGATTTGAATTATGGCTTAACAAAAGGAGGTTAAGGAACCTAGATATTCATCTTTGTATCTGCTGAGTTTCGTGAAGATACCTTTTGCACAACTGCTCATCTATCTTTTTGAAGTTGGAAAACCGTTTCTTTGGGTTTGACGCCATGTTTTCCACAAGTCATAAGTCAACAATACAAACTTGCAAAAGGTAAATATGTGAGTAATTAACTTGATCAGAGTAAATCAAAAGTCATCAAATTTAAAATTATTTTTTACATAAATAACAAAATAATAAATAACTACCCCAGGGTACCTGTAGATAATATTTTGCCACATTATTCTAAACACACCAAAGTATTGCTTGTATATGATCCCCATTGTACTTTCCTGTTCCTATCCTAAAATGGTTTTAATCCATGAACTATGTTCTTATATTCCAGGTTGGGTGACCGCATTTTAATTTTGGTTCTTTTTGGAACTCAAAGGTTAAACTGACGTGTTTCACGATTGAATAAAGTTTAATAAATAGGAAAGGAAAGTGTAATTGAAAGTTGTTGTGGATGTTTTCCATATGGTTGGGGCGATTTAATAGTAAGTATCAACGAGTATATATATATCAATGTCACTGAATTTTTCCTGTGATTCAAGATGTTGTCATAACTTCTACGAGTGGTGCACAAGTCTTTATATCAGGGCCAGAGTTTTATATCAGGGCCAGAGTTTTATATCAGGGCTCCCACTTAACACTCAGAGACGAAAACTTTATTCATACAAATTAGATGATACAATCATAAATTATTACTAGACTTAAAATAAAGGTCAATGTCAAGCAAATGAAAGACAACATTTTATATGAATATGCGTATAATCATAATTTGAGTAAAGGAGAGAAATGTGTGACTTTAATATATGTAGACCTGGTGGAGGGGGGCAGTTGGAAGTACTAAGGGTTGCTTGTCATACCTTTTACTTTAGGGTTCTAGATCTGTGATTTGGTACCTCTTAGGGTGTTACAACACTAAAACGTCTACCAGGGAGTAAGCCAGTATCTGTTAGGGTTTTTGTCAAGTAATGAGATACCTGATATTTTATTAGTGACAGCCAAAATGATAGTTGTAATAATGAGTGGTTATTACCTCTCTTCTGTCACTTAGCGATCATATATAGTTCGTACCTTTTTGTGGGTAAAAATTATTATTTTTTGGAGTCATTTTCAACATTTTTGAGGAGCATCCCCTCCCAGTTTTCTACCCCACAACCCTGGGTATGTTGAGTATAAATAGCAGGGCTTAAGATAACCGCTGACCAGGGGTTTGAATCCAAGTGTTGAAGTTTGTTGTGAAGTGTGATCATCCATGTGAGAGCAGTTTTGAGAAAGACTGTTGTGACAACCAATATTTTTGTCTCTAAGGTCTTTTATTGAATTAAAATTAAGATAACAGTGTTGTGTCTTTAGCAGGGTATGAAGCACCCATATTCCTCACACCCCCTCGTACCCACTATTTTCTTTTAGCCAAATCCAATTAGTGTTCTATCATCAATGATGCATTCTGATTGGATGAGCTATTTCTAGGCTATTTTAGTCTACCAGTAGAGAAGAGTACCAGCTTTGAAAGCGAAAGCATGAAACATACTTAAAATAATTTAAAAATTGGTTTGTTATCATTATAAGGATTATATGTTACCCAGTTTTGAGCTCCTGAATGTGAGAAAAAAGCATGAGAATAAGTTGAACCATCACATACTCCATAAAGGACTTGTATTTTGTTTTGGTCTTTAAGATGTAAATTACCAAGAGCTTCACAAACCTGCCATATTAAAGAGGAAAGAACTTGGTGATTTATTTTTTGAAGAGGGAAAGAAGCAACTGGCCATGAAAAATCACCCTCCAATGACGAGAAAAACAACTGACGAATTAACTTTGCTTTCCTACTATTACAAGTCTCTTCATTTGAGTTGTTTTCCTCTTCATAATTAAGAGAGTCATCTGAAAAAGAATCTGAACTAGAGTAGTATGAGTTTTCACTATCATTTTCATTGAAAGTCAACTCTTCAGGCTTTACATTATAATCCTCAGCTATGCCTTCATCCTCAAAGCCAACAAGCTTGCCAGTTCTTTTACACAATACAATACCCTCTTTGATTGTCATTTCATCCCAGTGAATGCCGCCAATGCCTTTACAACCTCTCCTTTCCATTTCCTGGACCATTAGTTGAAGATTTCTTTTTGAAATAGGGATGGTGGTACTAAAAGATTGTCTATATTGTTTAGTCGTTTCCCATGATGGTATTGGAAGGACTTCTCTCACTGCTTCATAACCCTTTTTATGGCATTTACTAGCTATTTTACAACTCCATTTGATAACTAGAGGACTGAATCTCATCCCTTTAGGATGAGGCTTGTTGTTGTCCATTGTAAACTTCCCACTTCATAAGAATTGCTCTTCTTGAAGTTTGAGTGAAGTGAGTGTGTCATGAAGAAGTGAATGCAAAATAGAGTTTTCAGTTAGCCACTGATTTTTGATTGCAATGTCAACTATTTTTGCTAGGCCAGAGAAAGTAGGATTAAAGTTCCTTGGGGGAGAAATCAGTCTTTCCCTTTCTTTTTGATATAAAAACAAATATCTTCTTTTCTGTTGTTGAGTAGCAGTGACTATCTTGTGTAAATTGTTTGCCCTTACTTTAAGTTCTTCATATGATAGACTGTCAAGTTTTGTGTGAGAATCATGAGCAGTGTGAGATTCAAAAGAAGAAGTTTTTATTCGGCCACAAAATGATCGCTGAAGCTCTTGACATTTAGGACATCTTAAACATGTTTCGGCTGAAAGAATATAATCACAGTTGATGCTTCTGAAACACTTTTTAATCGAAGTGATTTTCCTTCATCAGGCAATAAGCCCCATTTGTGTTGCAAGTAAAGACTGTTTCATTGATTCATTGTTGCAGGTCAGGTTTTGTAGTGCAAGGTTTTCATCAGCAAGTCCTGAGCACAATGAAACATCATTTATTTTTTTCAGAATAAGACTTAGAACAGAAGAGAAGTTAAATGAATGAAAAAGAAATTGTGGTAGCTTTCCAGTTTCTATAGACTTACCAAGTACACTTATAGTATAAGCTGAATAATCTGTATTTGAAAATTTAGAAAAATACAATGGGAGGTAAAATGACACTTCTTTCCAATTTAATGAAATATCTTCATTAGCATCCAATATGGTCAGTGTTATTGAAACCTTACATGACTGTTGATATGGTGAAAAACTAATTTTCCAAGGTAGATAATTTTTTAACACATCTATCTCTTGAAATAAACTGTAAATTGAGACAGGGGAATCATCAGACCATGGGTTTTCATTTATTTGTTTTGACATAAAGAGGTCATTTAATTCATGCATAAACATCCCATGGTTTGAAAGTTTAATTGGGTCACATGAATCTTTACCAAGTAGAGCCTTATCTTCTAGATCTGCATGAATGCAAGAAGAAACACTAGGTTCCTGTTTTGGAAGGTTGATGCTAGGTGGTAAATCTGGTTCTATGAACCAGATATATTGGTAAAGGAGTCTTTGGAAAATATAATAAATCATGCAATGTCATAACAAACAATTTTTTTCAAATAATTAAATATTCAATAAATTCAATAAATTTATGTAATTTTTTAACCACAAAAAGAAATGTTTAAAAATATTTTTCAATTAAATTTGATAAATGTCAACAACAATTTTTTTGTGTAAGTTATGTTTTTTTATTAACACAAAAGCTACTGTAGAAACTTTCAGAACAAAAAAATGAATGTTTAACGAAGACAAAATATGCTTTATCCAAAGTTGAGGAAAAGAGGTCAAAGATACTGAATAATATATGATCCATGGTCCCTAAAGATAAAGAATAAACCAACTAAATGTTGATTTTGCGACTAAAAAATGTTCAAGAAGTACGCTGGTTTACAAAGGCGAATACGATAAACGAGTTACGGAGTAAATTTTGATATTTAAAAGGAATGATGAGCACTATGGAAAGACAAGGGAAAAGGTACTTTAGCTTATTTAAAAGCTCAACAGCTTAGGAGTAAAACGTCCTTGTTTGGGTTTATAAAAAGAAGGGAAAGAAGAGAAATTATTTTTTTTACTACGCGATAAGTATTTTTGCAGGGGAAAAAAATGGCGAGAAAACGAAAGGCCAGTAGCTCAAATTATTTATCTTTTCAGAGTTTTAGATCGTTGATACGATAAAAAAAGTATTGAACTAGATACGTTAATGAGTAATTATTATACTTGCGTTAAATTAAAGATGAATAAACTTTTAAATCTTTGTTTTGACCCCTCTTTGTTTCAAGATTCCCGCCTTAAAATTAAAGTTTTATTGTGACATTTTGGTAGACGCGTCGCGCCAAGATTTGGTTGCTATGTGACGTCACACTGTCATACATGACTGTTTCAGAATTTTAATAGGAAAACCATTTGAGTCATCTCCTCCCTCCTGATGGAAACAAACGATTCATAAATATTTAATAAATATTAATACAGTGGCACATAAAGGCATGCAGCATGTTAGCCAAGATTCGTTAAGAAAGATATTTTAAGCAAACAAGGAAACAATGAACGAAGGTAACATGTAAACTTTGATCCTCCAGCCCCTCCTAACACCCTCCCGCCCTCCCGCCCTCCCGCCCTGGGAAGGCCTCTTATATTGACTCACCAACCGAGCCATCGATGACGTAAGGAACCTCGTTGTTAGGCCATGGCTTGGTCACCGTACCACGTGATGCTATTCCAGTTTCGATGAACATGCGTTGCTGTGAGGTCAAGCGCATATCCCCAACCATCGAATCACCCTCATCTAGTAACAAGTTTTTAAAAATTTTAAATGTTGGAAAGTTCTATAGAACTTTAGGTCTAGTTTACAAAACGGTCTCAAACGACAGAAGTAAAATTTGAAAAATTCTATCGCGACAAAGGCTTTCCATCGCCAAATGGAGATTACGACCATACGTGAGTTAAAACGTGGATGAAATTCCCTTGCGCGGCCTTTCCATCCAAAGAGTGAAATGTTCTATCAAGGAAATGGTTTTCCAGATCAAATGAAACAGTTTTGAAATTTTTGAAAGTGTACGAAATAAGAATTTTGAACATCGAAAGTACTCACTTTTGATTTAAAAAATTCAACGTTTTGAACTATACCACAAGTTTTATTGTGTGGAAAAGAGTGTAGAAAAGTTTATCACACTGTCGATAGGTTTTTTATCCACTCCATTCTATTCATTACCTTGTACATATTTAGACCAAACAGAACACAAGCAAAGCACGAAGACAGACACAGCTAACATAACGAATAAATGCTTATCACGACGACTCAGTAGAGTAGCTTTTCGACCTTAGTATGGCTTCAAGGCCACGACCAATCCTGATTTATACCCAAGCCAAACATGATGTACGTGTCGTCCTAGTGACTCAGTTGGCAAGTCTTTGTGTTTGACCACAATACTCTCTTTGATACTTTCATTGTTTAAGATTGGAAGCCTGTTTCTTCAGCTATCATGGTGCACAAGCTGTTTCTATACAAAATGTAACGTTGGATTGATTTTAAGGCCGAAGAAATATCTCATTACAAGAGCATATTTTCATTGAAAAGTTGGGCTTTCAATTTTGGTACAATCAATAGGAGGCTCCGTTTAGTAGGAAGACATCTTTTAGCTGCAAGCCGAAAAAAAGTGCAAACTCTCTCCACTCCGGCTACTGTTGAAAAGTGTTTGTATTGTTGAAGTTGTGTATTCTTTACATCACACAGCAGTTGCCATTTGCGAATATTTTGATTCAAAAATCATGGTAAGTAGATGAGTCTGTAATCAAGAAACACGGCGTTATTTCATGTGAAGAAGGTCGCTATTATATTTTGAATACGTATTAGTTCGTGATAAGTTCATAATAAATTTATCTTGCTTTTCTAGTCGTTTGAACAGAGTGATCCATAAAATGTCTTCAGCACAGGGGCGGCGGAAGTCTAAAAATCTTTTTTTTGGGGGGGGGGGGGGGCACTGCAAAAATATTTAGGAGGGGGGGCACTGAAGATTATATTTAACGTTATGCCTGACAATGTTTTGTTTGATTGAAGACGCATGCGCCGTAAAACAATGACTGAGAACCAATATTTTTGGGAGGGCAAATCCCCCCATAAAATTTGGTGGGGGACACGTGTCCCCCCGGGACCCCCGGTTCCGCCGTCCCTGCAGCAGCTGAGAAACTAGACTGGTTATAAAGACAAATATCTAGACTCAAAGTAAAAGCACAGGGTTCCCGAGCTTAGCTTTTGAGTTTAAAATTTAAGTTCAGTGTCATTCATTGTGGAAAACAGATCTTGGATTGCCTGTGGAAACAGAAGCAGAAGCTTGCTAAGGTCAAGGTGAACGGGAAGTCAATACTTTTGAATGAAATACCGATAAAGTTGAAGTTCATAGTCGGCTTGAGCCAGAGATGATCCTGGTCAGAGGTTGACTATTTGAAGATCGAACCGTTGACCAGGAATATCTCTGGCTTGTAGTATATTTCTACTGCCTGGAATATCTCTGGCTTGTAGTATATTTCTACTGCCTGGAATATCTCTAGCTTGTAGTATATTTCGACTGCCTGGATGTCCGTAATTGCGCAATACTTTAACGGAGGCTTTTGGACCATCACGTGCTCGGCAGCCATGACATGATAGGATGTAAAAACAATTGAATCCCATCTAATCTCCTTTTATGAAAAAGAATCCAGTTTTCCTGGGTTAAAAGTCTTTTTAGTGGTGCCTCCTGTCATGGCTGCCATCACGTGATGGCGCAAAGCTTCGAATTCTATAATTGAAGAATATATTTTTCACTTGCACTTGAACTATATTCAATATATTTCGCTAGAGACTGCATTACTTTGGGTCAGCAGTGTAGATTGTAAGAAACATCTTCCCAAAGTTTGTGGGGTCCGCTTTGGTTGCGAACCAGCTTCCTCGAAATTCAAAATGGTGGACAATGAAAAGAGAAATTTCCAACAGATTTAAATTTCCTGCTATTGAAACTAAGGTTTAATGACGAGTCAAGAAGTTACAAGAATACGCTATCTACTGCAAAGTGATACGACTTCCGCTGAGGAACTCGGAAAGTTGAAAAAAAAGTACTGAAGAACGGAATACTAGCCGCTGAAAGATGATTCATACTAATGTACTATTCTATAACACTCTTGGAAACAATTGAGAATTGTTATTAAGGTTATCAATACTGCGGGAAAAGCTACCCATGTCGGTGGTGTTCTAGTAGTTACCAAGAGTCCCACACTTGATAGCGGAGAAGGGTATACTGAGACCAGAATTACAATCAGTGTTTCCTTGTAGAGTAAAGTGTTTTTGTAGTCTGCTTTTTTTCAGTTGTTCTTGACCACAAAATCGATCCTATATTTCAAAATCGTAACACCAAAAAGGACAAAACACAGAAAAACAAAACACAAGAAAACTTTTAATGCATAAAGGAAGGTGAAAAAGAGCTTTAGAAACCCTTTAAATTCTCTGTCACGGAGGAGAGTATTTTAAACAAAAAGCGACAAAAAGAAAGAAAAAAACGACAACCAAAGCAAACGCTTTTCGAAATTTAACATTTATAGCTATATGGAAGGTTTTGAAAATTCCCAAGTAGTCTATAGATAGCGAAGAGGAGAAAAATATACGGCAGATAAATGACAGATAAAAGATACCGAACTTGTATCAAAATGCACTTCGTTCGGATTCACAAGTGCATGCTTAGAGGAAAAAAGATATTAAAAAATACCGCTTCTATTTTATCAGAGTTTATTAAAAATTCAAAAATTAATTAGAAAAAATTGCCAATCGACAATATTTAAATTCGAGATGAGAGGTAAATGTTCTTCGATAATCACTGAGGCTGAGGAAAATAATTGTTTTAGTGGCGATTCTTCCAAAAAAGGGGAGAGAGAGAAAAAAAGAAGAATATAAAAGACATTTTTTCCGGTAACAACGACAAAGCAGCTGGCCGCCATTTTGGGTTATCGCTGGAGGTGAATATCGTGTGATAGTGTATGTTTCTCGACCAATCAGCGCGCGAGATTTTCAATAATCCCATGTGTATTTTTACTAAAAGGCTTTATCTTGTATCTCATATTAATCTGAATTTTAAAACAGAAACAATTTACAATCACTGGAAAAAAACATGGTGAAATTTGAAATGAATTTTATAACTTCAAAACTTACTATTACTTTGACTGAAAAGATGACCTTAACTTATTCCATTTTTTAAATCGATAAAATCGATATTTTGAATATTAATATCTTCGAGAGTTTTAGCTTCTTTTGTTCCGAATTCGCAGCTTAACTAAATTGAATATGGTCTTTACGTACGGTTATTCTTCTGTCCTGTGAGTTTGGAATTAAGTAATAAAAGCCCATTAACTGAACATGAACGGAATGTCCAAACCTTAATGTCAGGAAAAAATTAATTGTTGTTTGAGTAAAATATTATCCAAACTATATTCATTGTTTTGTGTGCTTGGTCTTCAATGATATTCAACACCTAAGATTAATCTAAATCTCAGTTTAGCTGTTAGTAAAACTATGGTTTTGAAATAAGAATGGTTAGTAAATATAACACAATGAAAAGCTTATTCTTCAAAGACGTTTGGGACGACGTTTTCGCCAAAAAACATCTGCAGCTCCAGCGTTTCTTTATTCCTGGTTTTTTTTTTAGACCAGAATTTTGGTTCGTGATCCTATAACAGAAACTGAAGTGTTTACCACTATCAATGAATTTCTAGTATGGGAATGAAAGTTGGGTAGCGAGGCGGGTGGAAGGCAATCCCTATCGTTGGATAATCCATGTAATCCACGATCTCACGGAGGGCAGAGATCAAACTGCTTAGGTTTTCCGGTCAACTGCACTTTCCATTATGAAACCAAACGCCAACGTACTCTTTCATGGGAAGTTTCGGGTTATTTTCAACAGATATTTAAACTTAGGAAATGTCCTTTTATCATGTAAAATATCTCAGAGGACAGAAACATACTGAGGTCATAGGCACTTTAAGTTCCACTGCGAGTATGTTTATTGGGACACTGTGTGGGGACACAGTGGGACACTGCCACGAAAAAAAAGACATTGCTATAATGTATAATTAAAGCCAAGAAATATCTAGAACGCAAGTTGATTTTATAAGCATGTCCATCGACCAAATTGAAGTTTCAAATTGTCTACCGCCTTAATGCACGTCCTGTCTTCCAAAGAATACTAAGTAATTTTCAACATCTTCTTAGTGAAAAGGCAGGATATATCAAACAGATACTATAAAGTGTTACCGATGTTAGCTATTAATAACGTAATTGTTAGTCCTTTTAACAGCAAGCCGTGCCGTGCATACTTAAAAAAGAGTATAGTCATCCGGTGTGGATTTCGTCCCGTTGGTATATATGCAGTTGGTTGATCATTAGACGGCACACAGCTTAACTCTAAAGCCAAAAACCTCGATCAAACATAAATAAAAACATTCTGCCAAAATGAAGTGGATGTGTTTAGTGATGCTTCTATTGATTGTGGAGATGAATTTAAGGACAGCTGAATCAGGTGTTGTAAAAAGAGAACCGTCTCCAATGGTATGTTGTCGATGGAACAATTGCCATAAGTTCTGTGACTGCTGTTATACAAGAAATGGAAGCCCTACCAGTTTCATTAGACGAGAGGTAAGTTTAGTTTCAATATTGAGCAATCATATGGGAAAAAGCGCCAAAACTAGACCTTCGTATGAGTTTTTATCCAATTTCGCTTTGGGTTAACACTCAAAACCTTTTTAAACCATTTAAAAACTGATGTACTATGATAAGATGCCTGTTTGAAGCGATATATTTTCAATTGCACAAAGATGTTTTGTTGCATTTGTGTTAGAATGTAGCTTTGCATATTTGATATGCAGGCTTTTTTATAGAAAATTTATGGGAAATAAGCAAACGAAGGCCTAAACCTCGTTTTCGAATAACATTTTTGCTTTGGGTTAGCACCTTGATTATACCTTCATCGGTCATCTCCACTTCCAAACAAGTTAAACTTTTTAATAACAAGATCTTAGCCTTGTACGACGGCCTTTCTTCAAGAAAATAGTTTTTGGCGCTCACTGCTTGAATACGAAAAGAATTCTCTCTTAAAGAAAAATCGTAATTCATTACAAAGCACGACGCTCAGAGAACGATCCTTTTCCACGTCTCAGATCAAGCTGCTAGCTTATGAGAGGTTAAAAGAGAACTTGCTACACACTTTGACCGAGTAAAAAAAAGACCAACTTTACACAGAAAGAAAGGTTAAAGGATGTCTTTCGGAATACCTAGTTTCTCTAAAAAAATTGTCATGTATTTCGATCAACAAGACAGTTTTTGAAATATTTTCCCCCAACACTGAAGCATTTTTTTGAATCGCGGTATAAATTAATAGTTTTTGCAAAAAGTTGAAATTGAAAAAGTATTTTTTGAGCTGCGCTTGTAACTTTGAATCCAACTCAAGTTTCGAAAAAATCTTCCCAAAATTACATGTAAATTTTTTTTGAGCTGCGCAAGGTATAAAATTTTTTTCTGACTTGACACGTACTCAAAAACGTTAGGTATAAGTTAAAAGAACTCTACTTAGTGGCCTGCTGCTGAATTGCACCGTAAAAGAACTCTACTTAGTGGCCTGCTGCTGAATTGCACCGCTCGCCCGCCCGCCGCTGCGATAATGGGTTATTCGGACCCTGATGAGCTGACTTCATATGTGAAAAGAGTTGTCTGCTGATTCTTTCGTGGGCTTCGAGGGTTTTTCTTCGGGTTTTCTGCATAGTTCTCTTCCTCCACGAAGAAAAACAACTTCCTTGTGTGTCTTTCTAAGAGGCCATGGCCCACAGTGTTTAAGTAGAAATAGGGTAAAAGACGAAGGCAAAAAGAAAAAGAAAGGAAGAAAGAAATTTGAAAAACGAAATAAAAATAAAATGCAATATAAATATATATAATAAAAAGCAAGAGAGAAAAATGAAAATACAAAATATTTTACTATACAAAAATTGGGAAATATTTTATTGCGTTAGCTCAGCCTAGTTTGGGCTTTTAAACGAGACTCTTGGTTATAATTTACCACCATGTCCCGCGCTGTGACGCTATTTAAATCGAATGAAAGTATTTTGTATTTCTACAACAAAAACAGATGTATTGGCTACAATAAAACTTGTTGTTTAGCCTGGTATTTGCTTCGAAAAGACTCTCGTTATAATTTAGATTGTTCACATGAGCTTCAACATTTAGAGCAACTGAAAACAGCCATCCAATTTAGTTTTGAACTAATAGGAATAATTAACTCAACACTACAACAGCTGAACTAAAGCTCAATTTAAACTACTTTATTATTCCACAATTCTAAAGGCTTTTAGTAAACTAACAGGCGTAGAATAAAACGATATAGTACTAATACTTCGCTTAATGGCTCTCTCCTAATGAACGTCCGATTGGAGACGACGAGCGCCAATGCGTCGAATTAATCACAATCGAAACCCTGTATTACTGAACCAAACACGATTTTAAGCTACACGTTTTAAACTTAAATAGGGCAAAATCCCTTGCCAAGGATTTAACATTTTTCTTTGAGCTACAAGTAGAAAAAGCAGTATTTTATTGAAGTTTTAGAAAGACGAAAATTCTAGGACTTTGAAAAGTACGTATTTTCTTATGAACCATTAGAAATGTTAACTTGGACGTCATTAGTTACTTAACACCAACCATAAGAAAAGCACTGAACTATAGACATTATCTTCTATAACCAAACCCACGCCAAACTGATCAATCCTCTTATAGGATAATAATAGGTTCATCTATACGACGCAATGTGTTGTAAATAAGACGCGGATATTATCCAATTACACGAGCGTATCTCATGTAAGATGCGAACATCATGTGAACGGCGTGTATCTCATTTGAGCTGACTTGTTGCTTTAATGTAAAGTTGCGCATGCGCTACGTTACGTTGCGTCTTGGCTAAGAGTGCTGTTTGTATGTTCCCATCTCATCTAAGACGCAGTTTAAATTAGAACCATGTAACGCTGTTCTCAAGTAAGATGCGCTAAAAAGAGATTTAGTATGAAATTGAATTGCATGACTGCTAAAAGCGCAGTGCCGTAAACGTACCATACTGTGACCGTGATGTTTTCTAGAATATTAATTGGCTGAATTTTTTCTCACGTAATATGATTGGCCTACCAGTGCCGTAATCTCGGCGTGACCGTGTCCGTGCTCTGCGTAAGACGCGCCTTACGTAAGATGAGTCATATTTGGCCCCCCGTATAAATGATTGTACTAAGTAATTCATGCTTTCTTTTCTTCACAGAACGAGAAAAGGACCAGTCAAGAAACTCTTTGGCCCTTCCTCCAAGAAGAAAACTCAGTGGAAAAATGAAATGACAAACTGACAAACAAGTTTGAAGAGTGGCTCAAGAAGAATGTTTAAAGAAAGCTTAACTGCTAAACAAGACAAGATAAACTAAGATTGTGTTAATAGGGTGAAAAATTTTAATAAAAAGAGCTAAATTCTAATTTAAATGTTCTTGGTTTTTAGTCGTTTGTTACCATTGAAGTGAATTCTTATTCTCTACTTTCACATCCCCATAATACTTTGCGTCTTTAGGGGATAACCACTCAGACAATGTTGACCTTGAATACCTTGTTTGGTATTCAGAGATAAAACGAAAAAGAAAAAAGCAAAAAAAAAAAAAAACAAACAAAAAAAAAACAGAAAAGATAGAAGCTTGAAGACTTTTAAAATAAATTTTAAACATTTTTTCGTAAGTCAATGCATTTTCTGTAAGACCAAAACTCTTGATGATCTGTACATGCAAAAATAACTTGGAATAAACTGATAATCAGTATTGTACAGATAAAAGCAGGTATAGTATAAATTCAATTAAGAAACCTTTCAATTTGGGACAGTTTTTTGATTTGTTACCCCTCAAAGACGCAAGGCATTATGGGGATGTGAAGGTAGAGAGTAGCTGCTAATGTACTTTGCTCTGACGCTGCTGTACACAAGAAATGCAGGCACCGGTTCTAAAAATAGATTCCCTTAGAGCACATGTGCAGTGAGTAAAACATTGTTTCTCTTTTTAAGGTGGGGTAGAGAGCTTTAGAAGTGTAATATGTGTCCAGATAAACCGACCTTAAACTAAAACTAAAAAACAAGTGCTAAGTGTAACCGCTTAAATGGATTTAAACCAATCAAAAAGAGAGATTTCATCCATTCATCCAATCACAATACTTGATGCAAGAAAGCCATTTAAACATTGTTTCTCTTTTTAAGGTGGGGTAGAGAGCTTTAGAAGTGTAATATGTGTCCAGATAAACCGACCTTAAACTAAAACTAAAAAACAAGTTCTAAGTGTAACCGCTTAAATGGATTTAAACCAATCAAAAGAGAGATATCATCCATTCATCCAATCACAATACTTGATGCAAGAAAGCCATTTAACTGGTGCCATGGTTCCGTACCGGTAAACACGTTTCCATTTGATCTGCTATAACTTACACAACGCCTGGCTTCTTTGTCTCTTATTTTAATCGATTATAAATTAGCTACGTACGGGCAAGCTGCTGAGCCGAGCTAATGACTATCTGCCATTAACGGATTACATTAAAGCGATATGGTACTTTTAACAGCGCTAATAGAGTACATGCAGTTAAATAAAAGAGATGCAGCGCCGACTGAGATTATTGAATCTTCATATAGCTGAATTGAATTAGGCGCCGCCAGTTACCTTAATGGCGTGTAGCTAATGCCTTAATAACTACTAGAATTAAAGTCGGGCTGCACGCAGGTTGTTACAGGTCAGCCGTTTATCTATCCATTCTTCGGTCCGTCCGTCCGTCCGTGTGTCCGTCCGTCCGTCCGTCCGTCCGTCCGTGTGTCCGTCCGTCCGTCCGTGTGTCCGTCCGTCCGTCCGTGTGTCCGTCCGTCCGTCCGTCCGTCCGTGTGTCCGTCCGTCCGTCCGTGTGTCCGTCCGTCCGTCCGTGTGTCCGTCCGTCCGTCCGTGTGTCCGTCCGTCCGTCCGTGTGTCCGTCCGTCCGTCCGTCCGTCCGTGTGTCCGTCCGTCCGTCCGTGTGTCCGTCCGTCCGTCCGTCTGTGTGTCCGTCCGTTTATTTAACGGTTGCACGAGAAGACACATTAATATGAGCTAATATGGATACAATTCAAACAAAGATCCTTATTCTCATGACACGTGGTCTGAAATGGAAAAACATTACGCCCAATATTCGAATATTCCCCAAAGAAGTTTTGATATTGGGTTCCCTGTATAGACATTACTGAGAAAGAATAGGCTCTAGTAAAATCCAACATGGCGGACGAATGAGTGTCTTTTCTGTTTTTCTTCATTTCAATCTAATTCGTCAAAATGCCTCTCGTAATCTTGACGGGATTTCCAAGTTCTGGAAAAACCAAGCGAGTTTCTGAGCTCAAGAAGTATCTCGAAGAAAACAAAGGTCAACATGTTCGAGTGATCGATGATGAGGAAGCTGACGTTGAACGACAGTCAACTTACCACGGTTAGCTTAAAATAATCTCCCCCCCTCCCTCCTTTTTTCTGCCCTTTCTCCCCTCATGCGGCATCCCCAGGCATTTCAATTCTTTCTCACTTCATTAGGAAGTAGGAAAGTTCGTTATTTGACTTAAAAACGCGCCGTAATTCGCGCTAAAAATATAGGCTTATAATATATAAATAATATAAGCTTACTTTTTTTCATGCATCCAGTGTACTGACCTGTAAGCTTCATTCTGTTTCTTTTCATTCAATAGCTACAAATGTCTTTTGATAATTTTATCTAAAAACGTCTTGTTTTGAAGAACACATGTCCACAATTTTCATTGACTGAGAAAATCGTTACCGCTGTGAAGTGACTGTCACGCTATTGTATCCTAGCATTCTGATTGGACAAAAAAATTTTTTACACTGTGATTGGCTCACTAAATAACGCCATTGTCAAATTTGCTAAATTTTATTTTTTAAATGCCAAATTTTAGATTCCAAGAGAGAAAAGGATGCAAGAGGGCTACTGAAGTCAGCTGTTGAAAGGTAAAAATAAAATAAAACGTATAAAAATGTTCTTTTTGCCAAGAGTTGGGCACTTTTTCACTTGCATGTCCAGGTGTTTTTGGCACATGTATTTGCTTGGGAGGGGTGGAACGACAATGATTGACGTGAAGCAGGTACCTAGGTACCTAAATCATAAATGCGTTAGTCAACTAACGTTTTCATTCCATATTTCAATTTTAGACTAATTTCCAGAGAGAATATAATTATCCTGGATTCATTAAATTATATCAAAGGTTTGTACATGTAGATGGATTTTAAAACAACAGCTTACAGTAATGTATGAACACACCAGTCCAACCTCTTACTGCTACTTTCATAAACACATGAACTTGCGAGCTGTGAGCTGCACATTGAAATTTGGTTTTTCGCTGCTGTCAATCAAAACTGATCAGTCAGTATTGCTGACTGGTGGCAGTGAAAAAACAAAAAACCTACAGGGTTTGTGTAGAGCAAAAACACTTGAACTGTGAAATAGAATCAAACTAGTTACTAACAAATAATAGCTATTTAGGTAATAATAATAGTCGTTATCACTTTAGAATTGATGGTCTCTTGTGTATTCCTTTGTGTAAGTCCTAATTACTCTAATAAATTGCTTGAAATAAAACTGGATAAAAACATATTTGTATTGGTCTCTTGTGTATTCCTTGTTGTGTCATAAACTGTTCTGGCTCAGTGATAACGACTATTAGTATCTAAATAGTGACTATTTGTTAGTAACTAGTTTGATTCTATTTCACAGTTCAAGTGTTTTTGCTCTACCAGTAAACTACTTTCTATTTGTGTCACAAACAAGTTTCAAAACAAAATTTTAAAATTACTCTTAAAACATTTCAGGATATAGGTATGAGTTGTACTGTGTAGCTAAAGCACACAAGACTACACACTGCCTGGTAAGTACATAGTAGCCGAATGTCAGAATATGTAACGCCGGCAGCTTGTATATGAATTCATCATTCATCTGTTCCAAAGGAAGAGTGCTTGGTTGTGGCTAAAATTGTGATATCTTAATTTCTTTCTGAAGATTCATTGTGATACGCCAAGAGAAACATGTTCAGAATGGAATAGAAAAAAGGAAGATGCATACCCAGAGGATGTGTAAGTTTAAAAGCTATCATCATTGTATCATCATCATCTGCATCATCACACTTATCACCAACATCACCACCACCACCATCATTATCATCATCATCACCATCATCATCACCCTCATCATCATCATCATCATCACCCTCATCATCATCATCATCCTCACCATTATCATCATCATCATCCTCATCATCATGTATCATCACAATCAATCATCACCATCATCATCATCATCATCATGTGTATCATCATCATTATCATCATGTATCACCATCATCATCAGGTTCGTCAAACAACGCTTTCACTTGTCTTTTATATTGTGACAGTATTGATGCTCTCATCATGCGGTACGAGCCCCCTGATGCCAGGAACAGATGGGACTCCCCACTCTTCACAATACAGGTACGAGTGCTATAAATCTTTTAAATATCAAAATTTAGCAATACTATGTACTTATTGACTGAGTGGGAGAGCCGTACGGGAAAATATTTGGCTCGAGGTGATGCGGTACGGGTCATATGATATCACTTTTATACTCGTTTTCCATCCCTTTTCATTTCCCATTTCTTTGTCCAAGGTTGATGATGTTCTTCCTACAGAGAAGATCTATGATGCTCTTATCAACCGGGTACCACATCGACCAAACCAGGCTACTCAATCGGTAAGCTGTGCTATTATGGTGCAATGTTTTCCCATTTCAAACCATGAGTCATTCCCTTGAGTATTATTTCTTTCTTTACTAGGAATGCTTTTCAGCTATGGTGCAATGTTTTCCCATTTCAGACCATGAGTCATTTCCTTGAGTATTATTTCTTTCTTTACTAGGAATGCTTTTCAGCTATGGTGCAATGTTTTCCCATTTCAGACCATGTGTCATTCCCTTGAGTATTATCTCTTTTACTGATGGAACTCATTTCTGTTTTGTGATTTCTTTGTTGACAGCAACCATTGTCAGCAACAAATTTCTTGTATGAATTGGATAGAATTACACAAGATATTGTGACAGTAAGTACAGAGTGAAGCCAATGAGTGTATAGATGGATGGATGAATGGATGGATGGACGACGAATGAACCAACAAAATGAGCAAAAGAATGGATGGATGATACATTTGTGGATGGATGATTGGGATGTATGGTTTGATGGGTTGATGGGATAGATGAATGGATTGGTGATGAATGGATGGATTGATGAATGAATGGATGGATGGAAGAATAGATGGACGAATGGATGGATGGGATGGATTAATGGATTAATGGGATCCAGGATGAATGGATTGATAGATAAATGGGATGGAATAAATGGATGGATGGATGGGATGGAATAGAATGGATGGATGAATGGGATGAATGGATGGAGAAAGGGTAGACCTGTTTTTCATTATAAGAATTAATTCCCAGTATTCTCATTCCCAGGCCATACTCAACTCACAAAAGACATTCATTCCTGGTGACAAGATAGCAGTTCCTGGTACAGATCAACTGATATCCTTACATTGTTATCATACTTAAGAGATATGAAGTGAAATCTTTTTACCACTGACTGTTGAGAAGTCATGATAGTATAATACATGCACTTGCCCCTCATCCTTTCAACGATATTCACACCATTGATTCTACATGGGATAAAATGTTGAATAGCCCAAAAGTTTAGTTTGAGTGCAGCTTCTTGAAGTTTTAAAGGTTTTCCCATGCCATATGCTAATGCTCTGCACTCAAACTATGAAATTTTTTTGGGTTATTCAACATCTTACCTCATGTAGAAACAATACTTAAGAATATCATCAAAAGGGTGATGGGCACTGTAAGGTCCCAGATTCGGGTCCCAGTTGTTCCATGAGACCCGAGATGGTTGTTTCTCTTATGACAGGATTTTTTTGGCTCTGCGGTTAAATTGTCCAAAGAGCCTGGAGTTGGATGGAGGTAAAACGAAAAAAGTTCCCTTTAAGCAGAGGTTGTTTTTCTTCCCCTACATAGGGCTAGAACTGACCTCTTCAAGAAGTATGAGAACTGAAGCTTAGACTTGCTACAATAGAATGCAATTTGAATAAACTCCTTCTTGGAGTAGCAGTTTATCCTTAACTACTTCTACATTGTTCTTACTCGACAAGTAAACATGGCTGAACTTCGGCGAACAAGACGGCAATTTATCACTTATACCAAGACACACCCTGTGGACGACACCAGTAAAATAGCCAACATGTTTGTACAATATCTTAATAACTGCATCCATTGAATCAAAAATGTGTTAAAATATATTAAGACACGCTGTGGACAACACCAGTAAAATAGGCAATGTTTGTAGAATATCTTAATAACATCATCCTTTGAATGAAAAATGTATCAAACAAAAATTTTCATTAAAAACCCTAGGGTTGATTAAAGTTTAAAAAAGGGTGAAAAAGAAAGAACAAGAAAGGAAGGAATAAATAAATTATAGGGAGGGAGGGAGGGAAGAGAGGAAGAACGGGAGGGAGGGAGGGAGGAAGGAAGAAAGAAAGGAAGAAAAATAAAGCAAACAAAGATTAAAGGAAGATACAGGTGTAATTTTCTTATGAATTTTGCACACCAAGCAGTCTATGAATGTACTAACAAGCAATACTAATTTCTTGTCATCTGGGCCCAGTTGTATGAAGGGTGGATAGTTCTATCAGATTGATAAATCCTTATCCAGTGGATAATCGATGCCGTTATTCAATAGAATTTATCCAGTGGATAAACCAGTGGTTTCTGAAGTTTGGCTTTGATTGGCTGAGTAACAGCTAAATTATAAGAAATCAAAACAAAAAAAAAATTACAAAGAAAAGTATGTTTGCTAGCGACAAGCGTCCCAGTAACCATACGTCTTTGTAATTTATGTTTTTTTTTGGGATGGAGGCTGCTACACACAAGGTTTGAAACCCAAAATCTTGAAACTCCAGAAATTTACTCCTGTCGATGTAGTCTTTCTTGTTATGGTGTTATTCAACTAGGTTGAATTCTCAAAACTCGTTACGAGTCCTCAACTCAGTTTCTAAAGTGGTCAATAATGACTTCACCTATAAAACTGCCCAATGAAAGTAATTGACTGTCTTGACAAGATACTACAGTAATGATTCCATGAACCAAAATTAAGCGGGACATCATGTAAAGCATTCTTGTAATGTATTGACGTCATAATCACTGTCCAATCAAAATACAGATATTCATTTGCATAAATATTAGCATATCTATTCCCCCCAATTCACCGCCTAATTATTATTTTAATTGTTCTTATTTTATATAATTTACGTAAATACGAAAAATTTCCCATCCTCTACTTATCGGTCCGCTATTTTTTTGCTACCTTTTCGTTTCATTAACCAAGAGGCCCGCCGATTGGTTCTTAACAAATCTCGACCCAGGCTACTTTCCTCCAAAAGTGACCTAAAATAATGGTACCCACTTTTTTTTTACTTCATTTCCGGTCGGGTCTAGTTCTCGCACATCGCCTGGGTCGTCTATTTATTTGACCAATCGTGCACTTAATTTTAATTTAATTTACGTCAAAATACCGTGCAATATTTGTATAAAATCTTTTGCAGAAAATAGAATTAGAAAATCAATGCAAATCGAATCCTTCAAAATTCCAATTCATCGTCAAAAGTCCTGCACGAAACCTAGGCTTTAAAACCTACGTC
Source organism: Actinia equina (assembly GCA_011057435.1). NCBI lineage: Eukaryota > Metazoa > Cnidaria > Anthozoa > Actiniaria > Actiniidae > Actinia > Actinia equina. The sequence goes on along the minus strand of WHPX01000743.1, from coordinate 225,343 downwards.
ATCGTGCCTCTTCGAAAGTCGAACTTCACATGAGTCGAATCTAAGGACATTCAAAGAAGACCGCCTTGTTATCCATTGTTTCAATTAGGCTCGGCTCATGTGAAATTCGACGTTTGACCTGAGCCTAAGCAAGCATATAAAGAAGAATGTTAGCCCGAATCGAAATGTAGCGACTAATTCGAATAACAACGCTTTTTTGTTTCCACGCGAACACGAGGCAAGTCAGTCGCTGGTCAGTGCAGAACAATAGTTATTCAAATTGCTCGCCATTATTCGATTCGGAGTATAAAGGCACGGAAACACGATGCAACATTACGCGCAACATTGACACAATGTTGCTGAAGAAGGATAGTTTTCTACTTCATCAACGTTGCGTGCAACGAATTGCGTCGTGTGTCATGGCTCGCAACATCAATTGCATGCAAATTCACGATGTTGCACCGTGTGTCAGTAGCTTAACAATTAACACCACCAACTCGATGGCTGTCGTTTGCTTTCAATCATCACAAAAAAAACTAATTTTTAAATAGTAATAGAAAAAAATCCAGCATATTTTCAATTGAATTTAACGCTGAAATCAATAAGCCTTCGTGTGTGACTTTCAACATATAAAACGTTTTTTTGCTAACATGAGGTGTGTTCGTTTTTATCGCTTTTCATTGGCTAATACTGACTATGTTCTCTAAATATCCAGGGCATACATACTGTTACTATCTATATTTAATCAACTCTACCGGAATAAGCCGGAACCGGAAATAAACCCGGGACCGAAATAAACCGGAACCGGAAATAAACCCGGGGGCGAAATAAACCGGAACCGGAAATAAACCAGGAACGGAAATGAACCGGAACCGGAAGCTAAACAAGTCAACATTAGCGAGATGCTTGGCTTGACTTGGTATGAAGACGTCATTTGAATAATCGAGGTCATTTATACTACGTGCTATCATGGTATCAATTCCACACGAACTGAGAGCCACAATTAATACCCCATCCTTACTAGCAAAGAATTGTGGTCTAAAACCCACGCACCACCAACTTCCGGTAGAGCAGATATATTGAATTACAACACAACCTACAAAACTTGAAGAAAATCTAGACCAACGTTTTCTGGGATATGAATGGTCTCCAAGGAAACGGCTGATGGTGTAAACGGTAGTGTTACCGGAAACATATACGCCGTGTCCATCATTAGATACATTGGTTCAGTCTTGTTGTGCCCTCGTTCTACCACGGCTTTGATAACCGACGAAGGAACACGTGCTTCGTACTCGTTCGCTGGTGTATACATGGAAAGAATCTTCTGTACTTGTAGTGTGTTGAGAGAATTACACACCTCACAGATGGCGTCTACGTCTTCTAGGGTCTTCTTGTTGACCTGCAGGAGTTGAGTTGCCTGTGTTACGGACTCGAGTGCCTCGACAATCCCGCTTCCTTCGAGTTGGTTCACTCGTACCCAGTCTTCCAGCTGACTAAGGTTAAATCTGAAAACAAAAACACAAAACTAGTCACTGGACCCTTCTCAAAAGTATCGTGAATGCGAGGATAAAACACAAAAGAAATCACTCTTTTCGAATAGATCTTTTCCTTAAGGTTGCGTGCGTTTCCAAATTTGTGTAGAATCTTCACTTGTATCAGTCAAGATCCGTGGAATTTAAGTATTTGTATTGTCGAAGTTGTGCATTCTTTTCTTTTCTTTGGTATTTGTGAAAGCTGAAATAAGACTAGCGCTGAGTAAATAGTCTGTAATCAAGGAACACAGAAGCATTGTACGAATTCAAAAAAGCTATAACTTTGTTGCTTTTGTCATTGTGTTCTGAGCAGAAGCAATTTTTGAGTCCCCTTTCATTCTCTTTCCCCAGGGGCGGCAGAGCCGGGGGTCCGGGGTGCACGTTGCCCCCCACCCATTTTTTGGGGGGGCCTGGCGTCCCCCAAAAATATTGGTTCTTAGTCATTGTTTTACGGCGCATGGGTCTGCAATCAAACAAAACATTGTCATTATCACATAGCGTTAAATATAATCTTTAGTGCCCCCCCCCCCCCCCCAAAGATTTTTGCAGTGCCCCAAAGATTTTTAGCTTTCGCTGCCCCTACTCTCTCGACTTGCACTAACAAACAGGTAACAGAACCCTATGCATTTTAATTACTGACCTGATTTGCATTCCTCTCGACCAATGGCACATGTCCTTCCTCAGCAGGAGATTATTCATCAGGTTGGCACCAAAATAATAAAACACCTGGAACAAGAATGATGCATCATCATTGTTGTCATCATCATCAACATAAATGCGACCATTTTTATCATCATGATCAACCATCACCATCATTATTACCGCCAACACCTTCATTTTCATCAATCACCATTACCACCATCATCATTTTACTACCATCATCACCATCGTCACCATTATTATCACCATTATCGTCAGACGCTCACCAATTATCATCACCATCATTAACAACATCATCCCCATCACCATCACTATTGTCATCAATCAACATCACCATCATCAATCAATCAGTATTAAAATCATAATTATCATCATCAATCAATCAGCATGATCATCATCTTAATCATCATCTTAATCATCATCACCATCATCAATCAATCATCATCATCACTCAATCATCATTATCATCATCACCATCATCAATCAATCATCATCATAATCATAATCACCATTATCATCACAATCATCAATCAATCAACATGATCACCATCTTAATAAATCTTTTGTAGCATGAATTACGTACCTGTCTAAAAACTTGCTTAATGATTTCTGGATCTACACAATGTGCGTTGAGAATATTGAGAACTTGAGATAACTACAAATAGAAGACGTTCAGGAAATAAATCAATAAAGGAGGAAGAATGACGGGGAAGAAAAGAGGTTGAGGGAGAGAAGAAACGAATAAATGATAGAAAAATAGATAGGAGGGATGAAGGATATAAAAGGTTTGGAGAAAGGAAGAGATGAATGAAGGAAGGGATGGAGGGTGGGAAGAAGGTTGAGGGAGAGAAAGGACATGTGGAGGATAGATAAAAGATAGAGGGGATGAAGGATGGAGAAAGATAGGGAGAAAGATAGGGAGGAGAATAGATGGAAAAATTGAAATAAAGGGAGGGATAGGCAGGGAGTAACTAATGGCAAATGTCGCAATACCTTTTTAGTAATACTTTTAACAGTGATATCAGCATTCTGACGTGATCTTCCTCCTCCAAAAGGTTTAGAGCTAGATACACCAGGAATGGACTCGTACTCTAGAATACCAGGCACTGAAATAAATTGTAAAATGTTATGGATCTCACGTTCTGATTGGATGGGACCGTGTGCAGGCACTTCGTATTCAAAATAATGGTATTGCAATTTGTATTTCATAAAGAAATAAAAGACTTGGTGGCTGTGCTGTGTGTAGTTATAAAGCACTTGGGGATTAGCAGAACAGTAATGATAAAAAGGTAAATTATACAGTGTAAAAAGATGATCAAAGCGCATCCACCCACACAAGGCCTATCCAAACAAAGCCCTTCCACCCTAAGCCCTTCTACCCAAAAGCCAACCCACACATGGTCTATCCAAACAAAGCCTTTCCACCCTAAGCCCTTCTACCCAAAAGCCAACCCACACAAGGCCTATCCAAACAAAGCCTTTCCACCCTAAGCCCTTCTACCCAAAAGCCAACCCACATAAGGCCTATCCAAACAAAGCCCTTCCACCCTAAGCCCTTCTACCCAAAAGCCAACCCAAATAAGGCCTATCCAAACAAAGCCCTTCCACCCTAAGCCCTCCTACCCAAAAGCCAACCCACATAAGGCCTATCCAAACAAAGCCCTTCCGCCCTAAGCCCTTCTACCCAAAAGCCAACCCACATAAGGCCTATCCAAACAAAGCCCTTCCACCCTAAGCCCTTCTACCCAAAAGCCAACCCACATAAGGCCTATCCAAACAAAGCCCTTCTACCCAAAAGCCAACCCACATAAGGCCTATCCAAACAAAGCCCTTCCACCCAAAGCCTGTCTTACCCAGCATGCTCTGGACAACTTCCCATATAGCTTTGACCAGATCCTGGTAGATATGTATAGACAAGTCACTCAATACTTGTCTGTACTCGGTCAAGTCGAAATTCTTCAAGCAGTGCTCGTTCTGTTCCGGGGTGTTATGATTCTGGAATGCCTAGAGTGAGATAACACAGATAAAAAATTAGATTATTAGTGATATCTAATAAAGCAGCTCTGTATTTGATACACCAACACGTTGTGTGGGATTTGTGTTTTTTAAGCGATGAATTGGTTCAAGTTATATTACCCACAATGCAATGCATTTTAATTCAAAATTAGGAATATTTTTAAGTCCAGCCAGGAACAGCACGTGAATAGACCTTATTCGTAGTGTGACAATGTTTTCCCAATTCAGCGTGACGAACCTCCAGAGGATTAATTTTCTTTTGTTTTTACTCTTCGGAAAATTTACGAATATCCCAAAGGATACGAAAGGAATAACGATGATATCCCGACGAGCTTCAAAACAATAGTTCTTCAATCCCCCAAGGGTTTGTCACGCTGAATTGGGAAAACATTGTCACACCACGAATAAGGTCTATTACGTGTTTAGGTTTAATTTAGTTTTTTAAGAAAAATATTGGATTTAAATGTATTTTTATTGTGATCCTTGATTAAAAACAAATACATCAGAACTTTTCGAAGATGAAGGTGATGCATTCTGGTCTAGCTTGGGTAAAAAGAATTATTCTTTTGTCATGCCTATTATGGTGTTGTTAGAACCCTTTCTATACCAGAATGCACCTGGTTTTCTATTGCCTAATATAACCAAGTCAAGTGCAAGTCTTGGTGAAAGTAATAGAGGATCCAAAAAATAATAATAATAAAAGAAAGAAACAGACAAGGTAAGCAAGAAAAGAAAAGAAACGAGAGGTTAACTAACATCTTTTAAATAATCTTTAACTTGTGACCATTGACGACGAAACGCGTTAGATATGCCTTCCCCTGCGGGTTCTCGTTGGTCCCACTATATGTGATGTGAGAGAAAGAGAGAAAGAAAAAGAAAGAGATAGAGATGGAGAATGGTGAAAAAATGAGATAGAAGTATATCAGATACAGAGCAAATAACTGAGGTTAGGAAAGAAATATCAAAGCAAGAATGTTATTGTTATTGAATGTTATTTTTAAGCTGGTTTAATCACTGATAGAGATTTTAAAATTATTAGAGTATCACTTGAAATTTTAAGAAACGTTTAAGTGTCATTTATCATTTTATTTGTCGGCCATGTTCGGGATAGGCTCGGTTTTAACCGTGGTGTTGTCGTTTGTACAAAGCCAATTACCACTAACCAGTAAGTGGATAGAGGATCGTGGGATCCTCCACGGATAGAAATCAAGCCTGTATTCAGATCTACCCAGATCCCCTTCTTAGGGACCTTCCACAGTAATGTGTTTCGTTTGAAACCCATACTTTTCGATGCGCTTTGGCCCTGCGTTCACATTAAACGCATACATTTGAAAATGCTCTCTAGAGTGGAGACGTTTGAGAACGGGGGTCTATCGTATTAGTGTGGAGAGCAAAAACAAAGGCCTTTGAAAACGCTAAAGCAATTCACAACGGTACCTCTGTTAATCATATGCACATATGATGATATTGGGTCATCTCTGAATGTATCTGAGTTTTTGATCGTTATTGTGTGAAGGGGTGAAAACGTTAACGGAAAACGTTATGAAAATCCCATGAAAACGGGCAAAAATTGGGACAAAGAATGAACCATATTTCTTTCGTTACCCTGTCTCCGCTGTATTGCTTCATGTCGTGCAGTAACCGTGACGTGTTTGCCAGCCAAAACGCCAAAATGTCCAAGTTACTAGGGTTTTTCTGTCAAACAGAAAAGATAGCAATAATTTCGTAATTAATCAATAAATAATCAATAAAATGTATAGAATTTTCAACTTCTTCTGCTGTCCCCTCACATTCATCTACTTTACATCAGCATATAAAGCGATACCTCTATTAAAGTTATCTTATCATATTTACTGTAAAATATACCTCCATCAGCGGACACCAGGAAAAGTCCTGAAGGTGTCCGCTGAAATGGCCATCAATTAATCGAAATTCCATCCTTTTAACTACGTCATCACACTAATATCCAATCATATCTCACCTTGACGACTTTCCTAATACTGTTAATACAATTGCTTAATAGACTCTGCATACGGTGATCATCATTGATGTGGTCAGCGTGCCTTATACACATGAATAATATATGCGCGGGCAGACCAGGGATGGAGTCCGATACGGCTGAAGGGTTCATGTCGAGGATCAAGTACTTGATAAGTTTTTCTTCTTCCTCGGTCTTGAACTCGATCATTCCCGTGGCTTTTCTTTGCTTGACTTGAAGCGGAAGTGGAAGCATATCCTATCAAACAGGAAGCAAGTTAGAAGCTCAAAACCGGAAATGGGGGGCTCTAGGACCGGAAGTGTGGTAACATTATGAAACAATAATAGGTGAAGTCCCTGGGTAGCGATGGGTAAGCAAACGAGGTAACTTCGGTCAAGTAAGACGGTAAATGACAATGGGTAACAAAATTGGATAATTGGGTTTAAAAGATTTAGGAACACTGGGTAACAAATTTGGGTAACCGTGGGTAACAAATTGGGTAACAGTGGGGTGGTTGCCGTGGGATGGGTACCGTTGGGTGGGTACCGTGGGGTGGGTACGTGGGGTGGGTACTTTGGGGTGGATACCACTAGGTAAATAATTGTGTTAAATTTCACAACAAAATTGAAAAAATTGGGTCACAAATCTGGGTAGCAAAATTGGGTAAACTGGGGATAACAAAATCGGGTAAAGTTGGGTAGCCAAATTGAGTAAGGATGGGACTACCTCATCTTTCGAGGGCGATCTTCGCAGCAGCCCTGCGTGTCTCATGACCTGAAAATACAAAATATAATTTTTGTATTACATAACCGCTGACCAAAATTCCGGAGGACTCAGGGCTCGAAAATGATTCGTAATAAAAAATCCGTACTACTACTTACAAGTTTCCCAGCCCGAGGTTCCTGTACCACTCCATAGCGTCTGTGCTCGTCTCTTTTGTTCCATGTCTTTTAAAACAATAATAATTGTAAGCTATTTCTGCTTAATTCATCAAAGCTAACTAAGATGGCGGAAAAGTTTGTTCAATGGGGTCTGACCGCTGAGCTCAACTGGCAGTTAATAAGATTAACGTAACTTAGCAACCTCAACGACCTAATCATAGATCGACTAGCCTGAATGATCCAAATATGGTCAGATGCGATTTTGAATGATTTGCGAGGTATCTTTCAAGGCAGTCTTTTATAAGGATGTTTTGACTAAGGAGGATCTAGAAGGGGGATATTTATGCTGGTACCTCTCATTGATTGAGCTCGCTGTCTCATCGGCTGTAGAGCTCCTTGTTCCTTTTTGTATTCTTCTAATTCTTTTTCTAATTTTTCGACTTGTTCGCGAAGATCCTGAAGCAAAGTCCCAAGAGATTACTTCTAATTCATTCATTTAAAGGAAGGAAGGAAGGAAGGAAGGAAGGAAGGAAGGAACGGATTGAAGGAACGGATTGAAGGAAGGAAGGAAGGAAGGAAGGAAGGAACGGATTGAAGGAACGGATTGAAGGAACGGATTGAAGGAAGGAAGGAAGGAAGGAACGGATTGAAGGAACGGATTGAAGGAACGGATTGAAGGAAGGAAGGAAGGAAGGAAGGAACGGATTGAAGGAACGGATTGAAGGAACGGATTGAAGGAACGGATTGAAGGAACGGATTGAAGGAAGGAAGGAAGGAAGGATGGAAGGAAGGAAGGAAGGAAGGAAGGAAGGGAGAGGTGTTTCCCATCCAGATAACATACCACATTTTCTGTCACGAGTCTCGTGACCTCCTGCTGGAAATTGCTATCCATGGCATGAATACTAGTACTTCGACCCTTGGTGACCAATCAAAATAATTAAATAAATAAATAAATAAAACAAACAAACAAACACAAACAAAATTAATATTAATATGGAAAATAATAAAAAGGGAATAAAACCAGAATGAAGGTGCTGTCCCGAAGGTCCTTCTGTGAAGCATGGATGGCGTAGCGATGAGAGCGCTCGCCTCTCGCCAATTTGACACAGGATCGATTCTCAGACTCGTCGCATGTGAGTAGAGTTGTTTGTTGGTTCTCTCCTGTGCTTCGAGGGTTTTTCTCCGGTTTTTCTCCCTCCGTAAAAATCAACTTCCAAATTCTAATCCATTCTAGAAACGGTCTGGATGGAAATTAATCTATGTAAATCCTGTTACCCTATCATATTGTGCAGTTATTTTTTCTTTCGCACTTGGGATCCCTGTGTCAGTGGAGGAAGTACGAAGATTGGGGAGATGGTTAGTAAGTTCATGTTCTAGACGAATACCATGCATATATTGTATAATAGTGTATTGTTCTATATTGTATGCATTGTCTTGTCTTCTATTGCCTTTCTATTGTTTATAGAACGTACTAGCACAATCTGGTACCGACTCACCACAGGAAACCCACCAAAGAAATAAATAAGTGAACCCAGGTATGGTCCCCTTCACAGTTCCCTGCGCCATTTTGAAAGGTAACCGTGCCTTTACATCGCAGCGAGACGAACAGTGACCTTGCAATGATAGAGACCTTTTTTTAACACCTTGGACAATTATCATTGCAAGCTCACTGTTCGTCTCGCTTCGATGCAAAGGCACGGCTAACTTTCAAGATGGTGAAGGGGACTATTCAAGGAACTTAGTAAACAGAGCCTTACCCGTTGTAATTTAGCTTTATCTCGCCATAGTTTCTCGTTAGCTTCTTTCATATCTTTCTCTTTCTTTATCAATTCTTCAAGTTCTTTCTGAAGGACGTTATTCGCTTTTTTCAAAGAATCGGCCTGGTAGAAAAAATCAAATTCTTTGATTTTTCGGGATACGGAGAAATTCCCGCAGAATTCCCGCAGGATAGGATACCTAAAATCATTTTTTACTGAAATATGGAATTTACCGGGGAAACATACATATTTCCCGCGGTTTTCTCGCATGGGACGGCATATGATGGGAGGCATTCTGAGATTCCTAGGGATATCAGTGAGATGTGCAAGATTCCTGCAGGATTCCAGCAGGAAACCCAAAATCATGTTTAACTGAAAGTTGGAAGTTACATGAAAAGCATAAATATTTCCCGCGGGTCTCCCGCCTAGGGATGTTATGGGATTTAGGAGGCGTTCTGAAATTCCTTGGGGTATCAGTGAAATCTGTAAATTTCCCGCGGGATTCGCGTAGCTTGTACAGAGGTTTAGGAGTGACATACCTGTAGGAGGTATGCGCTCTCGTCAGGGTTAGCTGACAGCAGATCGTCAAGGTCACGTAGTTGCTTTAGCAACAGAAGACATCTTGATCAGCTCAGCACGAAGACGATTCTTGAAACAAAAGAAAAACAGAAAAATTAACAATGACGATTATTATTAATTTACATTAATTTAAATTGATGGTGATGATAATCATAATAATAATTATTTTACAAAATAATGGTGATGATTATCATTATTATTATTATTAATTTACAAGTTAATGAAAGATAATGATGGCGATGATGAAGATGATGCTAGTGGTGATGATGATGATGATGCTGGTAATAATGATTATTATGTAACATGTTAATTATAACGATGGTGACGACGATGATGATGATGATAATGTAACAAGATAATGATAGTGATAATTGTGCCCGAAGATGACGTTAATGATAATGATAATGGACCAATGCCCTGTTACTGCTGTTGACATACACGCATGACAGTTCCCTTACCTTTTCTCTTTCCAGTAGGTCTTTCTCAGACGTAATCTCCTTCATCTTCTCACCTATTATCTCCCACTCTGCCTCTTTATCAATATTCCTCTGACTCACAAGTTTCCTCAACAAGTCCAACTCAGAATTCATCTTTTTCTTCTCCGCTTCAGCCTTTTCTTTCTGCTCTTTCAACTTATCTCTCTCATTCTGCAAATGTTTATATTTTTCAGATTCAACAACTTGGTTTTCTGAAGGAGCTGTTATTGGTTCTCCCTCGACATGAATGGAAGGAGCCTTTGTTAATGTCTTCTCTGAATGGCCAACATCCTGTTGTTTCAAACGGCTTTTCAAGTCAACATTTTGATCTTCAAGAGCCATTATTTTTTCTCGTAAACGGTTGACTAGTTTGCTTCTATTTATGATGGAACTGAGGTCTTCGTCCGTTGTGCGTTGTTGGATGTCTTTTTCTAAGTCGTCCACGAGTGATGATTCTGCAACAAGGATTCAAAATATTTGTCAAGGAGAAATCCTTTATACAGTCTATTTTTATTCAAACGTTGGATGTTTGGATATTTCGAACGTAAATCTAAAACTCTCCTAATAGCGACGTTTTAACCGCGAAACGGTAAAAAGGAATCCCTGCAAAGGAAAACAAGTCATCGACTTTGTAATATGCTAGCGCTTCGAGTTTGCCAAACTGTCCTTTCATGGGCGAGGAGAGGAAACTGTTACCTGAGCTCGCAGAGCTTATTCGACCAGAATCATGGAACGTCTTCTTGGGACTTGTCTGCACTATTTCCAGTTCTTCAACGATGTTCTGGTAACGCTGTTCAAGACGATCATAGTCACGCAACACTCGTTGATGGTTCAATCTCTCTGCTTCGAACTCACCCAATATCTGATTGCGCTGATTATCAAGACTTTGTTCAATTATCGCTAAAATAAGTAGAACAAGCGGAGTAAGTGTCAAAAATTATCACGGGAAGGTAATGTAAGGAGAAAAGCTTTCATTCGAAATAATGCGTAATGAATCGTTATTTCATTTCACGGGTCATTCCCTTGAGTACTATTTCTTTCCTTTACTAGGAATGCTTTTCAGCTATGGTGTAGTGTTTTCTAATTTCATACCATGTGCCATTCCCTTGAATATTATTTCTTTCTTTACTAGGAATGCTTTTCAGTTATGGTGCAATGTTTTAAAAAAATATTCCTTGAATATTAATTCTTTCTTTACTAGGAATGCTTTTAACGTTTTCCCATTTCCGACCATGTGTCATTCCCTTGAGTATTAATTATATTTACTATGCAAACCACAGGTAACCCGTTATACTTATCAAGACAATCCTTACCTTCACGAGATTTGACTTCCGACTCAGCTTTAATGTTTGCTTCGTTCAGCTCATTCCTTAGATTATTGACTTGCTCTGTGAGTGCGCTGATTTCCTGTACACGAATGTAACATAAAGAGCCGAGTCAAGAAATCATCTACCCGGTGTACCGGGTATTCCCCAGGGTATCTATAAGGGTATCAGGAGGAATATATGGCACCCTATACATCGGGTAAAAGTCATACGGTATATTTATATGGTTAGCTTTAATTTCCACATATGTATAACCAATTACTAAACTTTTAAAGCCGTTTTTGAGTAACACAAATTTACGAGGTGTATCGGTTACCGGTGAGATTGCGGGTTTGTAACAATAGAGAGTTTTAGATTTACGTTCACGGCAAACGTGAAACGTAAGTTGACTAGTAAAAAATTATTTTAAATTACTGAAAAAGAATCGCAAAAAAGTCCAAGTAGTAAAAAAACAAAAGAGTATTTGCGCTTGGTGAGAAGGTTTGTAAAAGGAAAAGTAAAATATAGGAAAACTATGAAAACGTGCTCACGTTTGTCGTTTGCGGGGAGAAAAACAGGTCGATCTAAAACTCTCTATTATAGCTTACATATCGTTTATGGTTGAAACCGGTAAATATTGTTCGTAAAAGGTATAGGAGGTGTATCGGATATCAGGTAGTCAGTACCGGGGATGTAATAATACCGAGTGTGTAACAATACCGGGTATGTAAGAATGCCGTATGCATATCGTTTCTACTAGATACCAAGTAAAATCGTTCAATATCGGTAAATAACGTTTGAAGTAGAGATACGAGGTGTATCGGATATCGGGTAGTTACCTGGTAAGCAAAATACCGGATACATTAACTAAACTAATGCAATTATGATAATAAACATATACCAAACAAACCTGATCTTTCTCGCTTCTTTCTGCGTCAGTTCTGTTCTGTAGCTCTTTATATTCTTCTTTAAGCTTGGCGAGTTCTTCCGTGAGTTCTACGACCACCAGCTCGACCTCAGCCAGCCTGGCGTTCGCTTGCTCGCACCTTATCTTCCATTGTTTTGCTTCGTCAAGGTCTTTACGGACATGCTGTAGCTCCATTACGGCAAGGTTGGCTTCCTTCTTTTTCTTAACCTGTAGAGGGAAAATTGAAAATTAAAGAGAATTAGCTTTAACCGTTTTTTTTTTCTCAATCCTTCAGACTGATTCACAATAGAGGTTTTTGCACCATCACGTTCACACCCCATAATAGTTTGGGCTTCCTGTGGTGTTACCTGGCAGAACAATAAAATAAGAATAAAATCCCTTTAAGATTTCAAAACATTGAAGTGACAAGCGTGACAAGTTGACTGTCACACTATGCCGTCCACTATGCCGGATGAATTTGAATCCGAATTTTTATTCATTCGGTTAGGCCTACCGTCCACACTAGTCCGGGCGAATCCAGGATAATTCTTCACCAAAAACGATATTTTTTCGAATACGGTCTCCAGAGTGGAACAATTTGAAAACGCCGGCTAGCCGTATTATTGGTGTGGACGGAGAACATTTCATATCCGAATGATTGTCATGGGAACATGGCGCGAAAGCTAAAAAATTCACCGCGGGCTCAATTTCAGCTTCAGATGTACAATGCGCATGCTCAGATGTGCAATGAAGCGTTTTGCCGCCTCTGATCGGACTAGTTTGGACTCGAAACATTCTATTCGTTTTCATGTGTGGACGGTAAACTTTTTTTTTTCGGCTTTCGGTGTGAAAGTTGCGGATTCAAATTTATCCGGCATAGTGTGGACGTGGCCTTATATAACTAGACATTTAATGTAACGTACTTCCCATGTACTGGTTCGGTCTCCGCTTCTAAAATCAATGTTTTGAATCTAACAATGATACTTCGACGGTACGGCGGCCATCTTGGAACGCAAGGCATTATGGGGCGTCCAGGTGGCAAATAAAGCTTTGCTACAGTAATGACGTCGATTGATATCAACAGCTGGCAAGATGGCCGCTTAAACACGAATGACAAATAGTCCCTTTTGTATTACGGTAAATACCGCGCAAATTTACTCGCGCAATGTTATTGGCCAAAAAGTGCCGTGACTTTGGCGTGACAGTGTCCTCGCCGTGTTTATGCCGTGTTCCGGGTATTTGATTGGATGGAGAGTGAATTCTCGAGCCATGTGATTGGTCTGGTGTATCCTTTGCCAAGTCAAGAACGTGTTCGTGCCGTGAGCTTTTCACAGTCATACGAAAACTGCTCTAGGATGAATAAGCCTGGGACGCCTATTTACTGACGTCATTTCCCGTGTCGTCCATCAGCTGAATCGCTAGTTTTCAATAAAATTCTTTCTGGCTAACAGCACAGTGTTTGTTTAAACACCATTTGGAGCGTATAATAAGATTCAAAGACATTTATTAGCTAATTGAAACCCAGCTATTTTTTTCTGCTGACAGCTCATAGTGGTCAGTGTTTGAAAAAAAAAACACTTAAAGCAGATAATAAGATTTAAAGACTTTAAACAGTTGATTGAAACCCAACAATTCGGGAATCACTAAACTTGGTAAGGATGCGAAGAAATTGCCACAAGTCATCTGTTTTCTTATTTTCGGTACTACTATTTTCACCATTCGGATATTTTATGTATTCAAAAACCGCTACTCCTGGAGGATACACTCAATGGACTAGCTGGTCTGTGTGTTCCAAAAGCTGTGGAGAAGGATTACGTGCCAGATATCGAACATGCACTGCTCCAAAACCGGGAATCATTGGTAAAGATTGTGAAGGACCTTCGTATATGACAGGGAAATGTTATTTTCTAGAACACTGCCCTATTGATGGAGGTTATACTGAGTGGAGTAGTTATGGAGCATGTGATAAGGTGTGCGGCGGAGGAGTAAAAGTAAGGAGCCGAAAATGTGCAAACCCGAGTCCACAATACGGAGGGAAAGCTTGTGAAGGAAGTTCTATCGAGAAGTTGGATTGTAATGTTCAACCTTGTCCTGTCAATGGCGGTTATTCAAGCTGGGGAGCGTTTAGTAAATGTGAAATAACTGGAGATAAGGACTGTGGTAAAGGAAAACACGTACGAACTAGAACCTGTAATAATCCTGTTCCTCAACACGGAGGGAAAGCTTGTGAAGGAGCCAATAGTGAATCAGCAGAATGTGAAATACCTTGTCCAACGACACCAGCACTAATTACCACATCTTCATCAGCTCGTACTGCAGTTAAACCTTCCTAACTTTATAAATATATCATGCATGTAAAATAGATACGCTTGAAGGAAGTTGAAACGATTTTGACAAATTTTCGGAAAAAATCCATTCTCGAAATTTCCTATAATTATTATAACCACAGTCATATTTGTAGGTTCAAAGTAACCTCCAGTAAATCAATTTAAAAACTATCTTTCCATGGTTACTAACAAAGCTAAAGCTTCGTAAAAATTGTTTACGAGTGAAAACTCTATCAATTCTAAATCAGACGGATGTATTTCAAAACGTTTGAAATATTTTTTTCTATTTCAAAAACTTACTCAAATGTGTCTAAAAGATCATATGGATTAAGAGATCAATTTGTCTTCAAAAAAATTGTACAAAAATTTAAAACTTAAACTTTTGGATTATATATTATATATGATCTCTTTGGTTATATCTTGCGTGCACAGTTTCGCTTCGTTAAGGTTCACTGCTTTCTTCAGTCACTACATCTCTTGTAGGATTGTCTTTAAGGTGAAAAAAATATGTCTAACATATCGAATCTGACTTGTGTATTGCAAACAACTCAGGATTATTTACACACGAATATACTAAAGTTTATCTTTTGTTTAAATAACGCTGTCATAGCTGTAGGGAAATACTTTTCACTGCAGGGTACTTCATGCATTCCATCCTTAATATGCAAATATTACACCATTGACGTGCATTAGTCCAAAGACCTTCAGTCTACAAAAATGATTGACAGAAATTCCGAGTTCGAGCGAAAAACTGGGTCGAGTTGGTATAGCGTGGAATTGTGGGGCTGGTTTAGGAGACTTATGTCGTGTCCACTAAAATAGCCCCACAATGCAACGTAATGTCAACTCGAACCAGTTTTTCCAGTTTTTCCCTTCCCTCGGAATGACTCACAACCAGTGGGTGATAAACCTGTTGTGCCCTCGCTCCATGATCGAATTCGAAACTGGCATTTTCATTTACTTCCTTTCCTAATTCTTATCCCTTCAATTTCTTAACTCTTTTCTATTATTATTATTTATTATTTTTTCATTATTTAGAGGCTTTATCACGCTTGACTTACGAAGGAGAACAAAAACAAAACAGAAGAAAAAATTTATAAGCTTACAAGCATGATGATGAACATACGAACGGACTCGAGGTCCCGTCGAGGCGCGTCCCGTCTTCTACAACCAAGAGTAGTTTAACCAAACGTCAAGAGCTACAGTCTAATGACTTCTGCCCCTAAAGCACAAAAAACCATGCCAAGCCTAACATCTGAATCGGATCAATGCTGCATTAAAATCTTGGCCCAGTTGTACGAAAATAGTATATAGCGATATCCGACGGATAAATCTTATTCAGTGGATGAATCAATACTGTTATCCAATAAATTTATCTACTGGATAAAGATTTATTTGTCGGGTAGGGCTATCCATCCTTCGTACAACCGGGCCTTGAAGCATCCTTCAACTTTAAAAACAATGAATCGAATACGAACCGTGACTTGCTACTCCATGTCATGTGACTAACAGTAGACAAGTGAGACCAGTTATCAACATGTCTTCAACAGGCTGCTGTCGAGGTAGATTCAGCATCCCTTCCGTTATATTAGTCTTAGTATTTTCAGCATTAGGGTATTTTATATATTCTGAAACTACTTCTGGAGGGTACACTCAATGGACTAGCTGGTCTGTGTGTTCCAAAAGCTGTGGAGAAGGATTACGTGCCAGATCTCGAACATGCACTGCTCCAAAACCGGGAATCATTGGCAAAGATTGTGAAGGACCTTTGTATATGATAGGCAAATGTTACATTGTAGATCACTGCCCTATTGATGGAGGTTACACAGAGTGGAGTAGTTATGGAGCATGTGATAAGGTGTGCGGCGGAGGAGTAAAAGTAAGGAGCCGAAAATGTGCAAACCCGAGTCCACAATACTGGAGGGAAAGCTTGTGAAGGAAGTTCTATCGAGAAGTTAAATTGTAATGTTCAACCTTGTCCTATCAATGGCGGTTATTCAAGCTGGGGAGCATTTAGTAAATGTGAAATCACTGGAAATAAGAACTGTGGTAAAGGAAAACGCGTACGAACTAGAACCTGTAACCATCCTGCTCCTCAACACGGAGGGAAAGCTTGTGAAGGAGCCAATAGTGAATCAGCAGTATGTGAAATACCTTGTCCAACGACACCATCACTAATTACCACATCTAAATCAGCTCGTACTGCAGTTAAACCTTCCTAACTTTATAAATATATCATGCATGTAAACTGATTCTTAAAGGGATAGATACGCTTGAAGGAAGTTGAAACGACTTTGACAAATTGTCGGAAAAAATCCATTCTCGAAATTTCCTATAATGATTACAACCACAGTTATATTTGTCGGTTCAAGGTATCCTCCAGTAAATCAATCTAAGAACTATCTTTCCATGGCTACTAACAAAGCTAAAGCTTAGTTATAATTGTTTACGAGTGAAAACTCTATCAATTCTAAATCAGACGGATGTATTTCAAAACGTTTGAAATTTTTTTTTCCTTTCAAAAACTTACTCAAATGTGTCTAAAAGATCATATGGATTAAGAGATCAATTTGTCTTCAAAAACAATTGTACAAAAATTTAAAACTTAAACTTTTGGATTATATATTATATATGATCTCTTTGGTTATATCTTGCGTGCACAGTTTCGCTTCGTTAAGGTTCACTGCTTTCTTCAGTAAATACAACTCTTGTAGGATTGTCTTTAAGGTGAAAAAAATATGTCTAACATATCGAATCTGACTTGTGTATTGCAAACAACTCAGGATTATTTACACACGAATATACTAAAGTTTATTTTTTGTTTACATAACGCTGTCATAGCTGTAGGTAAAATACTTTTCATTGCAGGGTACTTCATGCATTCCATCTTTAATATGCAAATATTATAAAATTGACGTGCATTAGTCCAAAGACCTTCAGTGTACAAAACTGATTGACAGAAATTCCGAGTTCAAGCGAAAAACTGGGTCGAGTTTGTATTGCGTTGAATTGTGGGGCTGGTTTAGGAGACTTATGTCGTGTCCACTAAAATAGCCCCACAATGCAACGTAATGTCAACTCGAACCAGTTTTTCCAGTTTTTCCCTTCCCTCGGAATGACTCACAACCAGTGGGTGATAAACCTGTTGTGCCCTCGCTCCATGATCGAATTCGAAACTGGTATTTTCATTTATTTCCTTTCCTAATTTCTTATCCCTTCTATTTCTTAACTCTTTCTATTATTATTTTTATTTTATTATTATTTTTTCATTATTTAAAGGCTTTATCACGCTTGACTTACGAAGGAGAACAAAAACGAAACAGAAGAAAAATTTATAATCTAACAAGCATGATGATGAACATACGAACGGACTCGAGGTCCCGGCGAGGCGCGTCCCGACTTCATCAACCAAGAGTGGTTTAACCAAACGTCAAGAGCTACAGTCTAATGACTTCTGCCCCTAAAGCATAAAAACCCATGGCAAGCCTAACACCTGAATCGGATCAATGCTGCATTAAAATCTTGGCCCAGTTGTACGAAACTGGTATATAGAGCTATCCGACGGATAAATCTTATTCAGTGGATGAATCAATACTGTTATCCAATAAATTTATCCACTGGATAAAGATTTATTTGTCGGGTAGGGCTATCCATCCTTCGTACAACCGGGCCTTGAAGCATCCTTCAACTTTAAAAACAATGAATCGAATACACGCCGTATCCATGACAATGATATCATGACTTGCTACTCCATGTCACGTGACTGACTAGACAAGGGAGACCAGTTATCAACATGTCTTCAACAGGCTGCTGTCGAGGTAGATTCAGCATCCCTTCCGTTATATTAGTCTTAGTATTTTCAGCATTAGGGTATTTTATATATTCTGAAACTACTCCTGGGGGATACACTCAATGGACTAGCTGGTCTGTGTGTTCCAAAAGCTGTGGAGAAGGATTACGTGCCAGATATCGAACATGCACTGCTCCAAAACCGGGAATCATTGGCAAAGATTGTGAAGGACCTTCGTATATGACAGGGAAATGTTGCATCGTAGAACACTGCCCTATTGATGGAGGTTATACTGAGTGGAGTAGTTATGGAGCATGTGATAAGGCGTGCGGCGGAGGAGTAAAGGTAAGGACTCGAAAATGTGCAAACCCGAGTCCACAATACGGAGGGAAAGCTTGTGAAGGAAGTTCTATCGAGAAGTTGGATTGTAATGTTCAACCTTGTCCTGTCAATGGCGGTTATTCAAGCTGGGGAGCGTTTAGTAAATGTGAAATAACTGGAGATAAGAACTGTGGTAAAGGAAAACACGTACGAACTAGAACCTGTAATAATCCTGTTCCTCAACACGGAGGGAAAGCTTGTGAAGGAGCCGATAGTGAAACAGCAGAATGTGAAATACCTTGTCCAACGACTCCATCACTAAATACCACTTCTACATCACTAAATATGACATCTACGACAAATCCTAATACAGTTAAAGCTTCCTAAACTCTTCTCCGATACAATTACTGGTATAATCATGCCAGACATCGTAAAATGGATGGATATGCTTGAAGGATTTGAAATGATTTTCACAAATTTTCTGAAAACTTTTTCTCGAAATAATTTGTAAATATCACAGCTATTGCAATATTTCTCCAAAAAGTTTGCACTAAACTTAATATGTAAAAACTATTCCATTAAATTTTTGCTTACTTAAAACGTATCTGATTGTTTTTTGAAGTTCAAACCGCTTTATTCGCTTGGTTACACTTGTTCTACGCGTCACTTAAGTATGCAAAAGCAGCCAAACATAAATCAATGAATTTAATTTCTTAGAAAAGCTAGAATCAAGGGAAATCAAATATACAATTTTTCGAAAAAAACACAGTTACATTAACGATTTTAAAACCAAATTTCATTTTCAAACAATCAAAAATCATTGCTTTTCTTCCGTAACGCTGCAGCCTCTTCTTATGCAAATATTATGACGTTAATGCAAATTCTGTCCAAATAAACACAACGGACTATTCTTGGAAATTATAATTTGTGTTTAGATGGAACTCGAAAAAATATTTAATTAAAGACACTCAATTTCCGATATTTAGTGCTAGATTTAAAAAGCTGATTTTTTTCTATAATAGAAATTTTGAAAGAATGGGCTTCCTGTTTTCTAGGCTTACTACAGGAAGCCCATGTATATTTAACAAATTGACATCAGATTTTTATGTGTCTGTCCTCTTATTGACGATAAATTGCGTCATCACATTGTCAAAGTAGTGTGGATTCACGAGGCGTAGCCGAGTGGATCCGCATACTACTTTGACAATGTGATGGCGAAATTTATCGTCAATAAGAGGACAGACACATAAAAATCTGATGTCAATTTGTTTTTTACAATGACAAAAACGATAAAACTTCTCATTTTTAGCGATCAAAACAACCAACGGAAAGAGCGCGCGCTCGTTGACGTCAGCTTTATCTGTCTGTCCTCTTATTGATGATAAAAAGTAGCCAATCAGCGCGCGAGAAATTTCTAAGTTATTGTAAAAAAATCGCTTACCTCTTCATCCAGTCTTTGTTGTAGTGAGATGACTTTCATTTCCATTCCTTTGGTGAGAGTCTTGTAGTGTTCGACTGAACGGGCCTCGATCTGTAATAAACAAAGGTTAAAAATATGGGAGAGATAAGGATTTGAAGGAAAGAGGGGGAGTGGGAGGGAGGGAAGGAAGGAAGGGACGGAAAGGCCGGAAGGAAGGAAGGAAGGGAGGGAGGGAGGGAATAAAGGGGTAGAGAATAGATAATAGAAACAGTTAAAGAAAGGCAATAATACCAATAGCACTATCAGCCACTTTACCATTCCCTAGATACATTGACGATGGTGACGTTACATGATAGCGATGAGGATGGTTATGATGATAATGTAGAGATGTAAGTCGATGATGATACATGGTGATGTTACATGATAGTGATGAGGATGATTATGGTGAAAATGTAGTGATGTAAGTCGATGATGATACATGATGTTAGTGATGATGATAATACATGATGGAGATGGTGATGATGATGGTCAATGGTTATACATGATGATGATGGTAATGAGGATACATGATGTTAGTGATGATGATAATACATGATGATGATGGTAATGAGGATACATGATGAGAATGATGATGCACCATGACGATGATTATATAAAATGATGGGGGTAATGCATTATGGTAAAAGTGATGATACATGATGATGATACATGGTGATGACGATACATGATATTCATGAGGATGATTATGATGATGATTGTGATGTTACATGATGATGATACATGATGGGGGTAATGCATTATGGTAAAAGTGATGATACATGATGATGATACATGGTGATGACGATACATGATGATCAGGAGGATGATTATGATGATGATGATTGTGATGTTACATGATGATGATACATGATGGGGGTAATGCATTATGGTAAAAGTGATGATACATGATGATGATACATGATGATGATACATGGTGATGACGACACATGATGATCAGGAGGATGATTATGATGATGATGATTGTGATGTTACATGATGATGATACATGATGGGGGTAATGCATTATGGTAAAAGTGATGATACATGATGATGATACATGGTGATGACGATACATGACGATACAGGATGATTATGATGATGATGATTGTGATGTTACATGATGATGATACATGATGGGGGTAATGTATTATGGTAAAAGTGATGATACATGATGAATATACATGGTGATGATTATACATGATGATCATGAGAATGATTATGATGATGATGATTGTGATGATACATGATGATGATACATGATGATGATACATGGTGATGATACATGATGATGGTACATGGTGATGACGATACATGATGATCCTGAGGATGATTATGATGATGATGATTGTGATGTTACATGATGATGATACATGATGGCTGTAAAGCATTATGGTAAAAGTGATAGTACGTGATGATACAAGATGATGGTGATACATGATGGTGATACATGATGATGATATGATGATGATGATATATGATGATGATACATGATGATGATTCATAATGATGATACATGATGATGATACATGATGATAATGATACATTATGATAATGATACATGGTCATGATGATACATGGTGATACATACATACATACATAAACTTTATTTAACCTCGAATTTCAGAGTAGCTTACAAAGCTAATATCTTCGAGATGATACATGATGATACATGGTGATGATACATGATGATCATGATGATGATGCTACATGATGGCGATATTCAATTGCAAAAGCGGTGATACATGTAAGACGATGGTGATAATGGCATTTACCCATTTCAAAATCAAGAATACGAATCCCAAGGTACCCAGCAATACAGACAAGTGCTTACCTTTAACTTTTTGAGTTCTTTTCGCGCGTTCATACGCCTCACACAAGACTGCAAGAAAATAATCTTCTTGAAGTAGTTTCTATACTCCTGCCTTCCTTTGTAACCTCGCCAGCAGCGTTGAATGACGACAGCTTTGGAGTTGTATAACAACTGTTGCCTCAGCCTCCTCGCGAACATACCGCGCGTGTAGGCCTGGATCGTGATTGCGCAATGTCGGAAGTACTCGTAGGCATTGCGGCAGCGGTAACCTCGCCAATATCGCTGGATGGTGACCGCTGATTTGTTGCGACGAAGATTGCGAGCTCGTCTGTAATTAAAAAAAATTATATCGTAAATTGTTCTATCTTAACATTACTGTAATATGATCAATAGACCCAATCTGTTGTTCTGCCATTTTACCTCCGGGCTTGAGTATGACTTCTTTCTTAGCAGTAATAATTCAGACCCCGTTTTCCCTTCCCCCTCTTCGTTCGCATGTACCCCCCTCTTCCTTCGAGTGTCAGAGCGAATATATTGTGTAACTACCTCACGTAAGAGGACAGCCATAAACTATAAAAATGTTCTGCACTTCCTTTTTCAGTATAAAAAAAGAATTCAATTCTCGGAGGATAGAAAATGTATGCTTTGGTACCCTATAATGACCGCTGTGACGTCACGTGAAAACGCTCTATAGGTCCTTTAGTCCATGTGATTGGGTACTAACCCCTACTGCCTAACCCTACCAAGAGCACTGGCCATCTGTATTGCAGGCGCTTACCTCCTTGCTTGATCTCCTCGTACCCAGGCTTGTATGAGGACAGCAGCTTTTTTCATTCTAGCGTAAAGACGTTTCTCTCGCCAACAGCGGAAATTCTTCTGGATCATCACGCAACACTTGTACAATTTATCTGAACGCAGTTTCTCCAAGTATGCCACCTATGAACGATAATACAATCTATGAAAGGACTGAAACATATATTGCGTTCTGATTGGTTGGGAGCGCGTGCTTTATACGAGCACAGAGCATGCACGCGCACTTTCATTTGCGTCATTCCTGTCCAAAATAATGGGATTTGTATTTTATTAAAGAAAGAACAAACGTGCGTGCTGTGTAGTGTGCAGTTATAAAGAACTTGGGGATTGGTAGAACACTCGAGAAGTGTCGAGACACTACTCTCGTGTTCGCCAAGCTTATAGTGCAGTTTTCGTATGACCATCAAAAGATCACGGCACGAACACGGTCGTGACACAGCAAAGGATACGCCAGACAAATCACATTGCACGAGAATTTACTCTCCATCCAATTAAATACCCAGAACATGGCATAACCACGGCACGGACACGGTCATGCCAAGATCACGGCACTTTTAGAACAATCATATTGCGCGTGAAAAAAATCACGCGCCTACGTTTTCTAGTATGCATTCTATTCACAAAGGATTTATTAATCAAGAAATATTATCTTACTTGTCCAGCACGAAAGAAGATTTTGGTTTTTCCAAGTTGAAACTTGTCAGGATCCTTGAAGAGGAAATAAAAGTTTAGAACATTTCAAACTTGCTGAGAAAACTGGTGTTCAATTCAGTTTAAAAGAGATTAAATTACATCCACCCGGATGATCATAACATAAATATTATCTCTTCGAGAAATATTGTTACTTCGAAAAATAAAAGAGATTAAGTTGGCGTGCATTCCTGTGTTCTATGATACAATATCATCATCTTTATCATCGCCAAAGTCTCTATCATCATCACCACTTTCATCTATTATCATCGTTCATCATCATCTTCACCACTGCCACCTTGATCACCTTAATCATCATCAACATCTTCGTCATAACCATCACCACCACCACTATGATCAATACTATCACATCACCATTATTTTTATAACCTTGATAAATTGTTCCAAAATTATCCTGATAGTCTCCCGTGGTTTCTTTCGATTAATTTTCTTAAATTCCAACAGCATCTTGTACCGCGCGAAGAACTCCGAGTACGTCCACCGAGAAGGATATCCTGCCGCACTGATCCGAACGGTTTCCAAGACACCACATGCTCGAAGCTGTTGTATAGTACGCTTTGGATTATATTGAAAAGCTTTCTTGTAATCATTAGGTTTGATGCACCTGATGTAGTGAGGGGTAGTGCTGTTCAACGTGTCCATGAGCTTGCCCAGTGAACTAGTGAACTATAGTAAGATGTAAGGGATAATATTAGTGAATAACGATGCTGGTGTTCTAACGTAAAATCATTTGCTTGTTTCTTTCTTCCTTCTTACATCCCTCTCTTTTTTCTTTGCTTCCTCTCGTTGCCCTTCAACTCATCCATTTATCGTTCCCCACCCGTCCATCCATCGTTCCTTCTCTCTTGCTGCCATGCCTGGGGTGGTTTTTGAATAGAAAGTTTTCTCTGCTTCGACATTCCTTATTCCTTCCTTTCCTCTCTCCCTCCTTCCCTCCCTCCCTCCCTCCCTCCTTCTCTCCCTCCCTCCCTTTCGTCCATCCATCCATCCTCCCTCTCTCCATTCCTTCCTCCATTCCCTCCTTCCCATTTGCCTTTCTTCTTCTCTTCTCTTTTCCTTTCTTCTTTCCTCTCTGTCCCATTTCTTCTCTCATCCCCTCACCTCCTGCGACACCGTTCGTTTTGACTTGGAGACATGTTTTCCCGGACGTGACGGAGCTCGCTTCCTTTGCATCGACTGCGCCTCGTGATCGATAAACAGATCACCAACCATCTCCATCTGTGAAAGATGCGCAGATGTATCTGTTAGTATAAGACTATGGTCCATTACCCCTCCCCCCCCCCCCCCCCGAGGATTTCATCGATTGATCACCTACCATCAACACCATGAAGGAGATGGACATATAGCCATCATTATCTATCCTCCCCCTCAAAATCTGATTAGTCCCAACAATCAACTGACCAAGGACCTTCTTCCTTCTCAGAATCCTTTGGCCTCCCAATCTGTAACATTTAAAATTATTTCTGTTTTTATTGACCTTTTATTGGCTTGGTTACTGTTTTAGATAATATCAAACGTTGGAGTCCACATAATGTTGAAAATCGGATTTAAGCCGTTCTCATAGGATTTATAATGACATTTACACCATGCGTTTATGACATTATTAAATGATGTTTAATGAGCTTTACTTACGTTATCCAATTGCGCAACTTCTGCCACCAAATCATACTACAAAAACCATACGATCGTCAGTTTATTGATGATTTACTAATAACTATTAACTCATGATTAGTTGGTAACTGTTATCTAACTATGCAATATTTTTACACGATCGTTCATTAGCTTATTAATAAACTATTTATTATTATAAATAATTTATTGATCCCTATTATTCAACTACGCATTTTCTTCCACTAAACCATACTACAAAATCCGTAGTATAGTTTATCGGTTTATTGATAACTTATTAATAATTAATAAATAAAAGGATAACCGTTGATAGTATCATTAGTGTTACTTCGTCACATAGTCATGAATCAATCAAGCGTTATTCATTCCAAAATTATCAATCATTAATGTATTAATAATTTATTTGATGTTAATAATAATTATTGGTAATAATCGTCAATTTATCGGTAGAAGTTTTTAGTGCTTTCATTGGGGGGAGCAGTATAGTTTATCCATTTTCAAATCACTTCATTCCCTTGAGTATCCTTTCTTTCATTACCAGTAACACTTGAGTATATTAATAACATGGATTCAAATTGTGCAAAAATATTTTTTGAAGATACGATAAGAAACAGTGGAAAAGTCTATAATTTAGAGTCATTAAAAGAAACAAAATGAAGAAAAAGAAGAAGAAAAGAGGAGAAGAAGGTAAAGGAAAATGAGAAGATCAATTACAGAAAGAATTACAGAATATTAAAACGTTTTTTGTAAATATGTGTGAGACATTGTAAACTCTGAAGCAAGACAAACGGTGAGCTCACAATGATAGAGACCTTTTTTAACATCTTAGACAATTATTCACATTGCAAGCTCACAGCTACCTTTCAAGATGGCACAGGGAACTGTGAAAGGGACTATTCACATGTGTGGTTGATACCCTGAAACAACTGGACTGATCATCTTTCATTCTAATCTGTCCTAATGAGATGAACCTACCTCACTTGCTTTCAGTAATGACAAGTGTTCATCATTAATGGTGTCTCTGTTTTTCTCCACAAAGCCATTCGTATCATACTCAACCATGTCAGCAAAGTGATGTATGTTGAATGCCATGTTCGACATCCGTGGTTTTGAGAAATGTTTGCTTGTTTTTAGGTGTTGTTTGTAGAGCTTTTGTGCCCACTTCTCGTCTGATCCTTTTGGCATCTGAATAAAGAGTAATGTGAATAATATTTAGTATGAGTGAAGAACAAAGTTGGGAATCTGTGATCCATAAAGAAAACAAAGAATACAACAGGAAAAGATGAGAAAGGAAAGGGGAAAGAGAAAGATTGAGGAAAAAGAAAGATGATGTGAAAGAAAGGAGAAAGAAAGAAAGACAGAAGACAGAAAGGAAGGAAGGAAGGGAGGGAAGGAGGGAGGGAAGGAAGGAAGCGAGGAGGGAAGGAAGGAAGGAAGCGAGGAGGAGGCCAGGAGGGAAGGAGGGAAAAAAACCCATCAAAAGCCTACCTTACATTCTTCATCCAGTAAATCAAGAATACCTAGCTTGGCTTCAATCATGTCGATACAGGGTTGATTGTCATAGAAATTAATAAAAGACCACTCTATCTGTTCTCTGACGTACTCATCTTGCTCTAGCTTGAATACATGCTATAATAATATAACATATCAACAATACATCATTAACAATAGACCTTTGTCATTGTGTTACAAGGTTTCCTTTATCCCTATCCCAAGATTTGCTTTGTCAATACCATAGCAAGTACGACGAACAAAAGATTTGTACCCAAGCTAGACCACAATGCACCATGTTCCCTTACCTGTGTAAACTGTTGTTGTAGCTTCTCATTAGCATAATTGATACAAAATTGTTCAAAACTGTTGGTTTCAAAGGTTTCAAACCTACAAGACATGAAAACTGCTGTTATTACTTGATACACGGACACTCATTTCATCATGTGAATGACAAATTTAGAATAAAATATAGCTGATTAATACAAAGCAACAGAGCACTGATAACAGTCTCATTTACCCTGGGTTAACCTCTGCATTACTTACCCATAAATGTCTAAAACTCCAATAAATGAATGACCCTTCGTGGAGCTGGCAAGAGTCTTGTTGATTGTCATGACAACCCATTTGAATAGCTGTGAGTAGATGTGCTTACTAATGGCCTCTCTACCGTAATTAGCCTGATAAATAAGGCAAGGAATGAGTTTTAACTGTTCAACACAATTATAACTCAAACAAGCAGCATCGCCATCATGTTTCATTATCATAATTATTATGCATCACTCAAACCATATAAAAAAATATATTACTATTTAAAGTGCATATGACACGAAAAAAAAATTTCTTAAAAATGTGGAGTTAATTATTAGCACTAACAAGAATATCTCGCTTAAATTTGTTTTTCGTTCGTTTAAACGTATTTCTCTAGAAAATCAAGAAAATTTTGCACAAGTCGTGACGTCATTTTGTTTACAAGTCTCCAGATGTAGCTGCAAATACACGAAATATGTTTGAATGTAGAATCTTAATTTCAGGTAGTACACTTTTCAGTTTCCCAATATTTGAAGAATACTACGTAAGCTATCAATGAAGCTCAATAGAATATGCAATTTGTTGTTATTTTATACAAATTACAATTTATATTTAGTACATAACTACCCAATCTAGACTACGTGTCAACAAGATGACGTCACAAATTGGGATTAATTTTCTCAAATATCTCGAGGAATATGCTTTGAAACAAATTTTATTACAATATATTTATTATAACTATCAAACTATACATTTTACACAATGAACTGTTTTCGTGTCATATACACTTTAACTTTTAACTTCATGTAGAATCAATGCTGAAAACATTGAGTTAGGGATCATAGGCACTCTAAGCATTACATCTTATGCACTCTACCACATTAGTATATTATTGCATACCTCTATTAGACTAAGAGGTTTGATCAGCACTTCTCCAACAGTCACAATCTTCCTATTGCACAACCATTTCCTTAATTGATTCTGGTCTATTCCAAGGAGTATTGCCGTCATGGCAAGATGAAAGTCTTCAATCTACAAATTGAATAAAATTATTATCATCATCTTCTCGGACAAGGACTTAAAACTGTAGGCCCTGTCTCCCAACCCTTCCTAACCTACAGTAAATGAGGGACATAGAAGAACCTGTTGAATTATTTGTATAAGAGTAGGGGATTGTCTCCTGGTTCAACAGCCTAACCCAATTTGGAGGCATGACACTAATGTACTAATAAATCAGTCATGATTGTATGCTGCATGGCTGCTAATAGCGCCTTGATGTGCAGCCCGTAAAGTCCTCCACTGAAATGTAAAGCGCATTGAGACAATGTGATAATGCGCTAATAAGAACCCCATTATTATTATCATCATAAACAACATCATCATTATCTATTTAATATTATTAATTTATAATATTCCATTATTCAATACCTCTACTGTGCATTCATCTTCTCCATAATCTAAGATCTCAACATTTCCTAAATGAAGTAAAGCTGCCAGTATCCTAAACAGCATTTGCTGGTCATCTTGATGGATTCCAACTAGATCCATAGCTTCCCTTGTCTCGTAGAAGCATTCAGCATCATCAACATTGTCTATTGTTGGACAGTCACCTTGGTTGAGGTAGTTAAAATCATCTGGATCTCCTAGATTAATATTTATTAATAATTAATAGGTTAATGGAAATCAAACTGACTGACAATCAAACCTCTAGGCTGATCTAAGTGAGGGCATGGCTAACTCACAGATTGAACCCTGAAACAACCTCTGGGCTGATCTAAGTGAGGGCATGGCTAACTCACAGATTGAACCCTGAAACAACCTCTGGGCTGATCATAGTCAGGGCATGGCTAACTCACAGATTGAACCCTGAAACAACCTCTGGGCTGATCATAGTCAGGGCATGGCTAACTCACAGATTGAACCCTGAAACAACCTTTGGGCTGATCTAAGTCAGAGAACAGAGACACCACAGAATCTACCCAACATGATGCAAGCCTAGTAATAGGAGCAAGTTTTAACCTTAGAGGTAAGGGGCAATTGCAAGTCCACTATCAACTATATGCATCATTCAGTGATTGAAGAATCCCTTTACAGGACCAGGGGCTGCACATGTATGATTATAATACTATAGGCAAACAATACCTAGTCTTAAATCCTTCATTTCTGGCAAATCAGACATGGCACATAACTGGTAAAATATATGATAATTCCTTTCTTCTGGTGCTTGGAATACCACGCGCGATTTCTCCAGCAGGTACGTCCTCATGTGCGCGCCCATTATGTGATGGTGCTTGTCAAAGGATATTTCCAGGTATTTGCCAAACCGACTGCTGTTGTCATTTCTTATGGTCTTGGCATTTCCAATAGCCTGCGATGTAGTAAGTAAATATGTGACCTATTAGCCTCATTTCCATGCATTTGTCTCTTATGTGTGCAGTTATAAAACATATGAGAATTTGTGCACGACAAAAGAAATTTTTATAAAGAGAAGCATGACGCCTCATGGAGTTTCTAGGTGTTACAATATTTAGCAGTTAGAGGTCAATAGGTCAGACTCAGAGGGACTGTTGTTCACATCAAAGTAGAACATCTACTCAAGAACAAAGCTGTCATCATCGTCTGACATGTAAAAACAACAAGAGCACAGAAAGAAATATTCTTGTTATTAAATGAACTTTAATATAGCTAGAGACTAAGGTTTAGCCTTGCTTAAGAGCAAGTCATTATCAAAAGTCCACTGTAATGTAAACACGGTGCAGCTTGAACAATACCAATGTTTTGAAATCCCAAGAACTTTTAATGGTATCTGTGAATAGCTGACTGATAAACGAGGCTAAGCTTGTGCAAATTAGGCTTCAGTCTTCAAAAACCGAGCAAAGAATGTAAAACTGGCAAATTCTCACACTGATTGAGTGGTTCCAGCAAATCCAATGTGCTGTATTACTGAATGGAGCACATAAAAGGACCATTTATGATAAAGAAAGAACAAGAACTCATCACCGTTTTCATTCTTTTTTTTGTACTTCTTTGTATAGCTGGGTGCACAGTGCACATTGAATGGCATTAGCACTGTGCTCTATTCAAGTACCACACAGTTCTCAACAAACCACAGTGCATCTAATGAGTTAACTATATAATAACTGAACAACATTCAACAAACCTCCATGATAGGATTGGATGCAAGTACTTTCTTTTCAATTTGAGTTTCTGCCGCTGCTCCCCCCACCGCGGCAAAGTAACGCATGGCATACTTTGCACTGACCGTCTTCCCAGCACCACTCTCACCACTTACAATAATGGATTGATTTTTCTCTTCCCTACAAAAATAATAAAAATCAAGGTAATGACACCAGAGAAAATGACACAAACAAATAATAAAGGTTACTTAGTATGAACTAATGTCAAAGAGAATCAAGGTTGGTGTAGTGGGGCCTTGGATTTGATCCCTGGACATGGTATAACATGCAAGTAGAGTTTGTTAGATCTTTCCTTTAATTCAAGGGTATTTCAGTCTCCAGTTTCTGCAGTTTCTCTCTCTCATAAAACTCAACACTCCATAACTTAGGGTGTCATCATAAAATTTGAGGGCTTTTTAACATTAATACAGGTTAATTTTTTTCTACCACTTTCAGCCTAATGAACATTAATTATTTGTCTGTGTCTACTTAGGGGAGGATCCAGGGGTACTAATGGATGCGGCTAGTCAACCCCCATTAAGTAATGATGCAGATAAGAATGATAGCACTCAACGGCATGGAATGTAGAAAGGTGATAATTGTAGTATTGTTTAAACAAATCTTCTTATTGGTCGAAACAAGGAAAAATGGAGAAGTATTTTTTTGGTGATATTTAACTACTGACAAACTCCCTTTTAGTCTTTAAATCCTTCTAAATCTTCTGTGCTTCAGTATGACAGAATTTCTATGTACTATGGAAAATGACAAATTTGAGGCTTTTTCTTTCTATTGTTTTTGGGTGTTGTGATTGGTTGAAAACCTCAAACTCAAAAGTAAACGTCTTAAGAAGTGACTTTTAGTTCTCTCTCTCCATAGGTTGATACATCCCCCGCAGTAGAAAATCTCAAAATTCTGCATGATGTGGGGCAAGTGATATGCCACAGAACAATAGAAAGTGCTATCATTCTTTTTAGGAGCATTACTTAAGCAGCCCTCTTTCCTCAAATTCCAGGTAAACCTTTGTAATAGTCACTCTCTTCTAAATTTCCTGTATCTGCCATATATTGCTAGAATTCTTACCTGGACATGCAACAAAATGCATCCTCTGCAACAGCAAAGATATGAGGGTCCATATCACCCATGGTCTGCCCTCGGTATGCAGCAATAATATCTGGTCCATAGAGAGGTAATTCTGTATATGGATTAATAGCAACTAATACAATTCCTAGGACAAAAGAAAGCAAATTGTTCATCAGCCAGATGTTGTCTCAGGGATTTAAATGTGAGTTAGCCATGCTCTGACTTAGATCAGCCCAGATGTTGTCTCAGGGTTTTATCTGTGAGTTAGCCATGCCCTGACATAGATCAGCTCAGAGGTTGTTTCAGGGATTTAAATGTGAGTTAGTCATGCCCTGACTTAGATCAGTAGGCCAGAGTTTGTTTCAGGGTTTGAAGCTACATGTCTATGAATATTGGATCCTGAATTATATTCTCCAAGTAATGGAACATGTCATAAAAATTGCAAGAACTTAAACTTTAGAGGCACAATGCTCGTTATTTTATATTTTAAAACCCAAACATTAGATGATGGACTTAATAGATGAATGATTGTGATCTATGCAACATGTTAAAGTATTTGATTATTCATTATAGATACAATAACATATAACATATAATGAGAGATTGGCAAGATATAAACTGAATGAACTTAAAGCTTACTAATATTATTTGTGAATGTTATTATATAACATATATTATATTATATAACATCAATGCATTAAGTCATTTAAATAATTGTTATCATTATCCTAGTAGTTAATACCATCATTCCCAAGCACTGTAACTTATCTATATTTCATATCTTGATTATTAATGCAGTTTATCCTGTATTGAATGAAGGCACTTAATAGGTAAATAAATAAATTTATGATAACAAATTAAGTGAGAATATTAGCTTGAAGGCAATTAGTTTCAAGACGAGTTGATGCTGCACAGGGCTTAAAAAATAATGTAAACTAAAACCAATAGAGTATACACATAAAAATAGCACAGTACAGGTTCAAACACGTTGTAAAATACTAAAAGATCGCCAAAAAATATTAGCATAATTTCTCTTGAACAATATATCTTTTTGTTTATTTGTTGTTTTTGTTGCAACGCAATCTTTATTAATATTTCTATTGCATCTTTTAAATTTTATATGGTTAAGATAATACTTATTTTCAAAAAAATATTCATCAACATTTTTATTTTGTTTGAATAAGAGTAATAAGAATGAGAATGTACACATTTTATATGTGAATCTACATGTACAAAATTATACACATTCAAAATGTACAATATTCAGAACTATTATATACTATTCATAGTAGGGCAAGATTTAGATATTTCTGAAGTAGATTCGAGATAATATTGTGTTAAATTCTAAATATATTTTCATGTTATTATTTATTTACGGTATACTATAGATCTGGTGTTAAACAAGTGATATAAATATACTTTGGTAATAACTTTAAGCTTGAATAATTATGAATCTGGTGTTGAAATGCTTCAATACCTTAATCAGGAAACTGACTTTAGGATACATTTAAAGGGAATCACGACTTTTATAAACTAATAAAATAGGAAGTAGACTCACCACAATAAGTATATATCAAATTGGACTGCATGAACCTCACAGAAAGATTGTACAAAACTGTAAAAAGAAACATTTTTAATTGAATTCTTTAAATAATTTTGTTATTCTTGCGTTTGTTTATACCTCAATCTTGTTGTAGTTTGTAAAAAATTATAATACAATGCTCAATAATCCTCCACAAATCACGTCAAGGGAAATCAAAGAATTAAACTTAGATTGAGGTGCTTGGATATAATTGTTAAGAATAAAAATTTTCCACTTTTTAGTGTAAAAATTATCATTGAATCAAACGCGTAATTTAAAAATTATATTTTTTCAAGTTAAGTACCTGCTGGCTCGTTCAAGTAGCTTAGAGTGGTAAGGTCATTCTCAGCTACAAGAATCTCTGGGTTTCTTAATGGAGGTAGTTTACTTTTTCTAGTATCAATAACAATTTCCTGAAAGAGAAACAAGAGCGATTTTAAGAATATTTTTAGTGGAAACTTTCGACGGAAAGGACATTCTCAAATTACATGCCCAAAGCTTGAAACTTGAAACTTGAAACTCTTTCAATCTTACCCGTCCATCCTCAAGCAGTATTTCTAATATTTTGTCCTCTATATCTTTGATAAGGACTCCTCCGATCCATACTATGTCAGGATGAGGTATCCAAACCCTAGCTCCCTAAAAAATAACCAAAAAACACGCGGAGAAGTAAGGTACTTGAAGCTTCTTGACAACAGCATTCATCGTTAACCACCAACTTTACAACACTACAAACCTTTGAATAAAGCTCTAAAGTCGACATAATTGGGCCACTTTATAGAAGAACTATTAATATATCTTTTCGTATTAATTTGGTCTCCATTTTTGTCGTTGTTGAGACGAATACGGTAGAAATATTGAGGTCGTTTCAATCTGGTTGAAGAGGCTCCGCCATCTTCGGCAATCACTATTTGCCGCCTGGAACTCACAGGAAGCCCAAGCTGTGAAATTATTCATAATAACTTTACGATAAATCTTTCAAGTAAATATATTATTCTCCTTATTTGAAAAGAAATTGCAAACATCAGTCAATTCAAAATCAATTAATTCCAAAGCTGTGAATATATATATTGATCTTAATATTTTTTTACTTTGATTTATGTATGACTTTCGTGCGGGCTTCCTGTGTCATGCAGGTTCGGAGTTGAGTCACAACTATTTTTAGAAGCGTTGGCAAGTTCAGCCAAAAACTTTAGAACTCTAGTTTACTATGCCAACACATAAATCAATAAATAGACATTACTATTAATAATCGTGGCTGAATAGACCGTTTTATCAAGGTGACTTACACATCCTATCACTAAATTCGTATTTTTGCTAAATCGAGAAAAAAACGCGTGCTATAGATCAACTAAGGTGGAAAAAAAAAACACTTCAAGAAAAAAACACCAATAGGCAGGAAACTAATTCATGGTAACAAATATGACTTTCTTTAAATATTTCTGAATTAGAAGCATGCGAGTAAAAGTTAGTATCAAGAATTTGTGAAGCTTTCAATCCGTGCTCAAGCAGTCAATATGCGTACAACACGAACGGAATTGGTAACGTGGTTTTGGTGTCAATCACTCCCTCGCACTCAGAATTTATTTAGATATTTCGTAGATTTAGGTACTATATTATTGATAAATGATGTGATGCTCAACTAATACTCCATTTCACAGTTCCCTTCAGTAACAACCTTCGATCCCACACTCCACTTAAGATAAGTCCGATCCAAGTATTTAATCCAGATTGTGATTTTCCACAATTAGGGATTTTGAGACAAAAACTACCATATTCTGAAAGAGCAAGTTTAATAGGTATCAATGGTGTAATTGGTTCTATTTTTGTGTCGCACAAAACATGTTTTTATGAGCATCAAATGGAACTAGTGCTAACCGACCGTCCTTTTGAAGCGTGTGAATTAGTGCTAACTGACTGTCCTTTTGAAGCGTGTTAACTAGTGCTAAGCGACCGTCCTTTTGAAGCGTGTGAATTAGTGCTAACCGACCGTCCCTTTCAAGCGTGTGAATTAGTGCTAACCGACCGTCCCTTTGAAGCGTGTGAACTAGTGGTAACCAACCGTCCTTTTGAAGCGTGTGAACTAGTGGTAACCGACCGTCCTTTTGAAGCGTGTGAACTAGTGGTAACCGACCGTCCTTTTGAAGCGTGTGAACTAGTTCTAACCGTCCATCCTTTTGAAGCGTGTGAACTAGTTCTCACCGACCGTCCCTTTGAAGCGTGTGAACTAGTTCTCACCGACCGTCCTTTTGAAGCGTGTGAACTAGTTCTAACCGATCGTCCTTTTGAAGCGTGTGAATTAGTGCTAACCGACCGTCCCTTTGAAGCGTGTGAACTAGTGCTAACCGACCGTACTTTTGAAGCGTGTGAACTAGTGGTAACCGACCGTCCTTTTGAAGCGTGTGAACTAGTGGTAACCGACCGTCCTTTTGAAGCGTGTAAACTAGTGGTAACCGACCGTAATTTTGAAGCGTGTGAACTAGTGGTAACCGACCGTCCTTTTGAAGCGTGTGAATTAGTGCTAACCGACCGTCCTTTTGAAGCGTGTAAACTAGTGGTAACCGACCGTCCTTTTGAAGCGTGTGAATTAGTGCTAACCGACCGTCCCTTTGAAGCGTGTGAACTAGTGGTAACCGACCGTCCTTTTGAAGCGTGTGAACTAGTGGTAACCGACCGTCCTTTTAAAGCGTGTGAATTAGTGCTAACCGACCGTCCCTTTAATTCGTGTGAATTAGTTCTAACCGACCGTCCTTTTGAAGCGTGTGAACTAGTTCTAACCGACCGTCCTTTTGAAGCGTGTGAACTAGTGGTAACCGACCGTCCTTTTGAAGCGTGTGAACTAGTGGTAACCGACCGTCCTTTTGAAGCGTGTGAACTAGTGGTAACCGACCGTCCTTTAGAAGCGTGTGAACTAGTTCTAACCGACCGTCCTTTAGAAGCGTGTGAACTAGTTCTAACCGACCGTCCTTTTGAAGCGTGTGAACTAGTTCTAACCGACCGTCCTTTTGAAGCGTGTGAACTAGTGGTAACCGACCGTCCTTTTGAAGCGTGTGAACTAGTTCTCACCGACCGTCCCTTTGAAGCGTGTGAACTAGTTCTCACCGACCGTCCTTTTGAAGCGTTTGAACTAGTTCTAACCGATCGTCCTTTTGAAGCGTGTGAATTAGTGCTAACCGACCGTCCCTTTGAAGCGTGTGAACTAGTGCTAACCGACCGTCCTTTTGAAGCGTGTGAACTAGTTCTAACCGTCCATCCTTTTGAAGCGTGTGAACTAGTTCTCACCGACCGTCCCTTTGAAGCGTGTCAACTAGTTCTCACCGACCGTCCTTTTGAAGCGTGTGAACTAGTTCTAACCGATCGTCCTTTTGAAGCGTGTGAATTAGTGCTAACCGACCGTCCCTTTGAAGCGTGTGAACTAGTGCTAACCGACCGTACTTTTGAAGCGTGTGAACTAGTGGTAACCGACCGTCCTTTTGAAGCGTGTGAACTAGTGGTAACCGACCGTCCTTTTGAAGCGTGTGAACTAGTGGTAACCGACCGTTCTTTTGAAGCGTGTGAATTAGTGCTAACCGACCGTCCCTTTGAAGCGTGTGAACTAGTTCTAACCGACTGTCCTATTGAAGCGTGTGAACTAGTTCTTACCGACCGTCCATTTGAAGCGTGTGAACTAGTTCTAACCGACCGTCCTTTTGAAGCGTGTGAACTAGTGGTAACCGACCGTCCTTTTGAAGCGTGTGAACTAGTGGTAACCGACCGTCCTTTTGAAGCGTGTGAATTAGTGCTAACCGACCGTCCTTTAGAAGCGTGTGAACTAGTTCTAACCGACTGTCCTATTGAAGCGTGTGAACTAGTTCTCACCGACCGTAATTTTGAAGCGTGTGAACTAGTTCTAACCGACCGTCCTTTTGAAGCGTGTGAACTAGTGGTAACCGACCGTAATTTTGAAGCGTGTGAACTAGTGGTAACCGACCGTCCTTTTGAAGCGTGTGAATTAGTGCTAACCGACCGTCCCTTTGAAGCGTGTGAACTAGTTCTAACCGACCGTCCTTTTGAAGCGTGTGAACTAGTTCTAACCGACCGTCCTTTTGATTCGTGTGAACTAGTTCTAACCGACCGTCCCTTTGAAGCGTGTGAACTAGTGGTAACCGACCGTCCTTTTGAAGCGTGTGAACTAGTGGTATCCGACCGTCCTTTTGAAGCGTGTAAACTAGTGGTAACCGACCGTCCTTTTGAAGCGTGTGAATTAGTGCTAACCGACCGTCCCTTTGAAGCGTGTGAACTAGTGGTAACCGACCGTCCTTTTGAAGCGTGTGAACTAGTGGTAACCGACCGTCCTTTTAAAGCGTGTGAATTAGTGCTAACCGACCGTCCCTTTAATTCGTGTGAATTAGTTCTAACCGACCGTCCTTTTGAAGCGTGTGAACTAGTTCTAACCGACCGTCCTTTTGAAGCGTGTGAACTAGTGGTAACCGACCGTCCTTTTGAAGCGTGTGAACTAGTGGTAACCGACCGTCCTTTTGAAGCGTGTGAACTAGTGGTAACCGACCGTATTTTTGAAGCGTGTGAACTAGTGGTAACCGACCGTAATTTTGAAGCGTGTGAACTAGTGGTAACCGACAGTAATTTTGAAGCGTGTGAATTAGTGCTGACCCACCCTCCTTTTGAAGCGTGTGAACTAGTGGTAACCGACCGTCCTTTTGAAGCGTGTGAACTAGTGGTAACCGACCGTAATTTTGATTCGTGTGTACTAGTGGTAATTTATAACCGACCGTAATTTTGAAGCGTCTGAACTAGTGGTAACCGACCGTAATTTTGAAGCGTGTGAATTAGTGCTAACCGACCGTCCTTTTGATTCGTGTGAACTAGTTCTAACCGACCGTCCCTTTGAAGCGTGTGAACTAGTGGTAACCGACCGTCCTTTTGAAGCGTGTGAACTAGTGGTATCCGACCGTCCTTTTGAAGCGTGTAAACTAGTGGTAACCGACCGTCCTTTTGAAGCGTGTGAATTAGTGCTAACCGACCGTCCCTTTGAAGCGTGTGAACTAGTGGTAACCGACCGTCCTTTTGAAGCGTGTGAACTAGTGGTAACCGACCGTCCTTTTAAAGCGTGTGAATTAGTGCTAACCGACCGTCCCTTTAATTCGTGTGAATTAGTTCTAACCGACCGT
The DNA here is from genome assembly GCA_011057435.1 of Actinia equina. Taxonomy (NCBI): domain Eukaryota; kingdom Metazoa; phylum Cnidaria; class Anthozoa; order Actiniaria; family Actiniidae; genus Actinia; species Actinia equina. The sequence goes on along the minus strand of WHPX01000743.1, from coordinate 187,386 downwards.
CCTTTTGAAGCGTGTGAACTAGTTCTAACCGACCGTCCTTTTGAAGCGTGTGAACTAGTGGTAACCGACCGTCCTTTTGAAGCGTGTGAACTAGTGGTAACCGACCGTCCTTTTGAAGCGTGTGAACTAGTGGTAACCGACCGTATTTTTGAAGCGTGTGAACTAGTGGTAACCGACCGTAATTTTGAAGCGTGTGAACTAGTGGTAACCGACCGTAATTTTGAAGCGTGTGAATTAGTGCTGACCCACCCTCCTTTTGAAGCATGTGAACTAGTGGTAACCGACCGTCCTTTTGAAGCGTGTGAACTAGTGGTAACCGACCGTAATTTTGATTCGTGTGAACTAGTGGTAATTTATAACCGACCGTAATTTTGAAGCGTCTGAACTAGTGGTAACCGACCGTAATTTTGAAGCGTGTGAATTAGTGCTAACCGACCGTCCTTTTGAAGCGTGTGAACTAGTTCTAGCCGTCCTTTTCAAACGTGTGAACTAGTGGTAACCGACCGTAATTTTGAAGCGTGTGAAATAGTACTTTATTCAACTTTCATCATCTAGCATCTTATTCAGAAAGCTAGATTGTTGATATCCAGAGAAACGAAAGAGTATAAAGCCGTTGTTTTAGGTACTTAATAGACTATTGTCTGCCATCTTTCTTGTTCGATTGAGTACATACGGTCTAGCAAGGGGGTCATTGAAAAATGAACTTCTGACTTTCACACCTAAAATTCATTAGTTCAAAATCGATGCACTATCGAAATCGGTAAAGAAAATCGTGTTTTTAAGTAATAACGTAAAGGGGGAAAAAATGGTGAAAAATACAGTATTCTGACCATACATTCCTTATAAATGCTGTTTGCAAAGCAGGGAAGAACTAGTGCCACAAAATCTTGAATTTCTCTTTCTGTAGATCCATTAGAAGGATAATTTAAAAAGTTTATTCAACTTTCATCATCTAGCATCTTATTCAGATAGCTAGATTTCTGATATCCAGAGAAACGAAAGAGTATAAAGCCGTTGTTTGAGGTACTTGCTAGCCAATTGTCTGCCATATCTTTCTTGCTCGATTGAGTACATAGGGCCTAGCAAGGGGGTCATTGAAAAATAAACTTCTGACTTTATCACCTAAAATTCATTTGTCAAAAATCGATGCACTATCGAAATCGGTAAAGAAAATCGTGTTTTTAAGTGTATAACGTAAAGCGGGAAAAATGGTCAAAAATCCATTATTCTCCTTATACATCCCTTTATAAATGTTGTTTGCAGAACAGTGAAGGACTAGTGCTACAAAATCTTGAATTTCTCTTTCTGTAGATCCATTAGAAGGATAAATTAAAAAGTTTATTCAACTTTCATCATCTAGCATCTTATTCACACAGCTAGATTGCTGATATCCAGAGAAACGAAGGAGTATAAAGCCGTTGTCTGAGGTAAATAATAGCCTATTGTCTGCCATCTTTCTTGTTCGATTGAGTACATAGGGTCTAGCAAGGGGGTCATTGAAAAATGAACTTCTCCCTTTCGCACCTAAAATCCATTTGTCCAAAATCGATGCACTATCGAAATCGGTAAAGAAAATCGTGTTTTTAAGTGTATAACGTAAAGGGGAAAAAATGGTCAAAGACCATTATTCTGCTCATACATCCCTCTATAAATGTTGTTTGCAGAACAGGGAAGAACTAGTGCCACAAAATCTTGAATTTCTCTTTCTGTAGATCCATTAGAAGGATAATTTAAAAAGTTTATTCAACTTTCATCATCTAGCATCTTATTCAGATAGCTAGATTGTTGATATCCAGAGAAAATAAAGTGCATAAAGTCGTTGTTTGAGGTACTTGCTAGCCAATTGTCTGCCATATCTTTCTTGCTCGATTGAGTACATAGGGCCTAGCAAGGGGGTCATTGAAAAATAAACTTCTGACTTTATCACCTAAAATTCATTTGTCAAAAATCGATGCACTATCGAAATCGGTAAAGAAAATCGTGTTTTTAAGTGTATAACCTAAAATGGGAAAAATGGTCAAAAATCCATTATTCTGCTCATACATCCCTTTATAAATGTTGTTTGCAGAACAGTGAAGGACTAGTGCTACAAAATCTTGAATTTCTCGTTCTGTAGATCCATTAGAAGGATAAATTAAAAAGTTTATTCAACTTTCATCATCTAGCATCTTATTCACACAGCTAGATTGCTGATATCCAGAGAAACGAAAGAGTATAAAGCCGTTGTTCGAGGTACTTGCTAGCCTATTGTCTGCCATCTTTCTTGTTCGATTAAGAACAGAGGGACTAGCAAGGGGGTCATTAAAAAATGAACTTCTGACTGTCGCACCTAAAATTCATTTGTCCAAAATCGATGCACTATCGAAATCGGTAAACAAAATCGTGTTTTTAAGTGTAATAACGTAAAGCGGGAAAAAATGGTCAAAAATCCATTATTCTGCTCATACATCCCTTTATAAATGTTGTTTGCAGAACAGTGAAGGACTAGTGCTACAAAATCTTGAATTTCTCTTTCGGTAGATCCATTAGAAGGATAATTAAAAAGTTTATTCAACTTTCATCATCTAGCATCTTATTCACATAGCTAGATTGCTGATATCCAGAGAAACGAAAGAGTATAAAGCCGTTGTTCGAGGTACTTGCTAGCCTATTGTCTGCCATCTTTCTTGTTCGATTAGAGTACAGAGGGACTAGCAAGGGGGTCATTAAAAAATGAACTTCTGACTGTCGCACCTAAAATTCATTTGTCCAAAATCGATGCACTATCGAAATCGGTAAAGAAAATCGTGTTTTTAAGTGTAATAACATAAAAGGAGAAAAAATGGTCAAAAATCCATTATTCTGCTTATACATCCCTTATAAATGTTGTTTGCAGAACAGGGAAGAACTAGTGCTACAAAATCTCGAATTTCTCTTGCTGTAGATCCATTAGAAGGATTAATTAAAAAGTTTATTCAACTTTCATCATCTAGCATCTTATTCAGATAGCTAGATTGTTGATATCCAGAAAAAGGAAAGAGCATAAAGCCGTTGTTTGACGTACTTAATAGCCTATTGTCTGCCATCTTTCTTGTTCGATTGAGTACATAGGGTCTAGCAAGGGGGTCATTGAAAAATGAACTTCTGACTTTCCCACCTAAAATTCATTAGTTCAAAATCGATGCACTATCGAAATCGGTAAAGAAAATCGTGTTTTTAAGTAAATAACGTAAAGGGGAAAAAAATTGTCAAAAATACAGTATTCTGACCATACATTCCTTTATAAACGCTATTTGCAAAGCAGGGAAGCAGTTGTCATACAAAATGTTGAATTTCTCTTGCTGTAGATCCATTAGAAGGATGAATTAAAAAGTTTATTCAACTTTCATCATCTAGCATCTTATTCAGATAGCTAGATTGTTGATATCCAGAGAAACGAAAGAGTATAAAGCCGTTGTTTGAGGTACTTATAGCCTATTGTCTGCCATCTTTCTTGTTCGATTGAGTACATAGGGTCTAGCAAGGGGGTCATTGAAAAATGAACTTCTGACTTTCGCACCTAAAATTCATTTGTCAAATATCGATGCACTATCGAAATCGGTAAAGAAAATCGTGTTTTTAAGTGTATAACGTAAAGGGGAAAAATGGTCAAAAATACAGTATTCTGACTCATACATCCCTTTATAAATGTTGTTTGCAGAAGCAGGGAAGACTAGTGCTACAAAATCTTGAATGTCTCTTCCTGTAGATCCATTAGAAGGATGAATTAAAAAGTTTATTCAACTTTCATCATCTAGCATCTTATTCAGATAGCTAGATTGTTGATATCCAGAGAAACGAAAGAGCATAAAGCCGTTGTTTGAGGTACTTAATAGCCTATTGTCTGCCATCTTTCTTGTTCGATTGAGTACATAGGGTCTAGCAAGGGGGTCATTGAAAAATGAACTTCTGACTTTCGCACCTAAAATTATTTGTCAAAATCGATGCACTATCGAAATCGGTAAAGAAAATCGTGTTTTTAAGTAAATAACGTAAAGGGGAAAAAATTGGTCAAAAATACAGTATTCTGACCATACATTCCTTTATAAACTGCTGTTTGCAAAGCAGGGAAGCAGTTGTCATACAAAATGTTGAATTTCTCTTGCTGTAGATCCATTAGAAGGATGAATTAAAAAGTTTATTCAACTTTCATCATCTAGCATCTTATTCAGATAGCTAGATTGTTGATATCCAGAGAAACGAAAGAGTATAAAGCCGTTGTTTGAGGTACTTAATAGCCTATTGTCTGCCATCTTTCTTGTTCGATTGAGTACAGAGGGTACTAGCAAGGGGGTCATTGAAAAATGAACTTCTGACTTTCGCACATAAAATTATTAGTTCAAATATCGATGCACTATCGAAATCGGTAAAGAAAATCGTGTTTTTAAGTGTATAACGTAAAGGGGAAAAATTGGTCAAAAATACAGTATTCTGACCATACATTCCTTTATAAATGCTGTTTGCAAAGCAGGGAAGCAGTTGTGATACAAAATATTGAATTTCTCTTCCAGTAGATCCATTAGAAGGATGAATTAAAAAGTTTATTCAACTTTCATCATCTAGCATCTTATTCAGATAGCTAGATTGTTGATATCCAGAGAAACGAAAGAGTATAAAGCCGTTGTTCGAGGTACTTGATAGCCTATTGTCTGCCATCTTTCTTGTTCGATTGAAGAACAGAGGGACTAGCAAGGGGGTCATTGAAAAAATGAACTTCTGACTTTCGCACCTAAAATTCATTTGTCCAAAATCGATGCACTATCGAAATCGGTAAAGAAAATCGTGTTTTAAGTAAATAACGTAAAGCGGGAAAAAATTGGTCAAAAATACAGTATTCTGACCATACATCCTTTATAAATGCTGTTTGCAAAGCAGGGAAGCAGTTGTGATACAAAATGTTGAATTTCTCTTCCAGTAGATCCATTAGAAGGATGAATTAAAAAGTTTATTCAACTTTCATCATCTAGCATCTTATTCACACAGCTAGATTGCTGATATCCAGAGAAACGAAAGAGTATAAAGCCGTTGTTTGAGGTACTTAATAGCCTATTGTCTGCCATCTTTCTTATTCGATTGAGTACATAGGGTCTAGCAAGGGGGTCATTGAAAAATGAACTTCTCCCTTTCGCACCTAAAATTCATTTGTCCAAAATCGATGCACTATCGAAATCGGTAAAGAAAATCGTGTTTTTAAGTGTATAACGTAAAGGGGAAAAAATGGTCAAAATACATTATTCTGCTCATACATCCTCTATAAATGTTGTTTGCAGAACAGGGAAGAACTTAGTGCTACAAAATCTTGAATTTCTCTTTCTGTAGATCCATTAGAAGGATAATTAAAAAGTTTATTCAACTTTCATCATCTAGCATCTTATTCAGATAGCTAGATTTCTGATATCCAGAGAAACGAAAGAGTATAAAGCCGTTGTTTGAGGTACTTGCTAGCCAATTGTCTGCCATATCTTTCTTGCTCGATTGAGTACATAGGGCCTAGCAAGGGGGTCATTGAAAAATAAACTTCTGACTTTATCTGCCTAAAATTCATTTGTCAAAAATCGATGCACTATCGAAATCGGTAAAGAAAATCGTGTTTTTAAGTGTATAACGTAAAGCGGGAAAAATGGTCAAAAATCCATTATTCTGCTTATACATCCCTTTATAAATGTTGTTTGCAGAACAGTGAAGGACTAGTGCTACAAAATCTTGAATTTCTCTTTCTGTAGATCCATTAGAAGGATAAATTAAAAAGTTTATTCAACTTTCATCATCTAGCATCTTATTCACACAGCTAGATTGCTGATATCCAGAGAAACGAAGGAGTATAAAGCCGTTGTCTGAGGTAAATAATAGCCTATTGTCTGCCATCTTTTTGTTCGATTGAGTACATAGGGTCTAGCAAGGGGGTCATTGAAAAATGAACTTCTCCCTTTCGCACCTAAAATCCATTTGTCCAAAATCGATGCACTATCGAAATCGGTAAAGAAAATCGTGTTTTTAAGTAAATAACGTAAAGGGGAAAAAATGGTCAAAAATACAGTATTCTGACCATACATTCCTTTATAAATGCTGTTTGCAAAGCAGGGAAGCAGTTGTGATACAAAATGTTGAATTTCTCTTCCAGTAGATCCATTAGAAGGATGAATTAAAAAGTTTATTCAACTTTCATCATCTAGCATCTTATTCACACAGCTAGATTGCTGATATCCAGAGAAACGAAAGAGTATAAAGCCGTTGTTTGAGGTAATTAATAGCCTATTGTCTGCCATCTTTCTTATTCGATTGAGTACATAGGGTCTAGCAAGGGGGTCATTGAAAAATGAACTTCTCCCTTTCGCACCTAAAATTCATTTGTCCAAAATCGATGCACTATCGAAATCGGTACAGAAAATCGTGTTTTTAAGTAAATAACGTAAAGGGGAAAAAATGGTCAAAAATACAGTATTCTGACCATACATTCCTTTATAAATGCTGTTTGCAAAGCAGGGAAGCAGTTGTGATACAAAATGTTGAATTTCTCTTCCAGTAGATCCATTAGAAGGATGAATTAAAAAGTTTATTCAACTTTCATCATCTAGCATCTTATTCACACAGCTAGATTGCTGATATCCAGAGAAACGAAAGAGTATAAAGCCGTTGTTTGAGGTAATTAATAACCTATTGTCTGCCATCTTTCTTATTCGATTGAGTACATAGGGTCTAGCAAGGGGGTCATTGAAAAATGAACTTCTCCCTTTCGCACCTAAAATCCATTTGTCCAAAATCGATGCACTATCGAAATCGGTAAAGAAAAACGTGTTTTTAAGTGTATAACGTAAAGGGGAAAAAATGGTCAAAAACCATTATTCTGCTCATACATCCCTCTATAAATGTTGTTTGCAGAACAGGGAAGAACTAGTGCCACAAAATCTTGAATTTCTCTTTCTGTAGATCCATTAGAAGGATAATTTAAAAAGTTTATTCAACTTTCATCATCTAGCATCTTATTCAGATAGCTAGATTTCTGATATCCAGAGAAACGAAAGAGTATAAAGCCGTTGTTTGAGGTACTTGCTAGCCAATTGTCTGCCATATCTTTCTTGCTCGATTGAGTACATAGGGCCTAGCAAGGGGGTCATTGAAAAATAAACTTCTGACTTTATCACCTAAAATTCATTTGTCAAAAATCGATGCACTATCGAAATCGGTAAAGAAAATCGTGTTTTTAAGTGTATAACGTAAAGCGGGAAAAATGGTCAAAAATCCATTATTCTGCTTATACATCCCTTTATAAATGTTGTTTGCAGAACAGTGAAGGACTAGTGCTACAAAATCTTGAATTTCTCTTTCTGTAGATCCATTAGAAGGATAAATTAAAAAGTTTATTCAACTTTCATCATCTAGCATCTTATTCACACAGCTAGATTGCTGATATCCAGAGAAACGAAGGAGTATAAAGCCGTTGTCTGAGGTAAATAATAGCCTATTGTCTGCCATCTTTTTGTTCGATTGAGTACATAGGGTCTAGCAAGGGGGTCATTGAAAAATGAACTTCTCCCTTTCGCACCTAAAATCCATTTGTCCAAAATCGATGCACTATCGAAATCGGTAAAGAAAATCGTGTTTTTAAGTGTATAACGTAAAGGGGAAAAAATGGTCAAAGACCATTATTCTGCTCATACATCCCTCTATAAATGTTGTTTGCAGAACAGGGAAGAACTAGTGCCACAAAATCTTGAATTTCTCTTTCTGTAGATCCATTAGAAGGATAATTTAAAAAGTTTATTCAACTTTCATCATCTATCATCTTATTCAGATAGCTAGATTGTTGATATGCAGAGAAAATAAAGTGCATAAAGTCGTTGTTTGAGGTACTTGCTAGCCAATTGTCTGCCATATCTTTCTTGCTCGATTGAGTACATAGGGCCTAGCAAGGGGGTCATTGAAAAATAAACTTCTGACTTTATCACCTAAAATTCATTTGTCAAAAATCGATGCACTATCGAAATCGGTAAAGAAAATCGTGTTTTTAAGTGTATAACCTAAAATGGGAAAAATGGTCAAAAATCCATTATTCTGCTCATACATCCCTTTATAAATGTTGTTTGCAGAACAGTGAAGGACTAGTGCTACAAAATCTTGAATTTCTCGTTCTGTAGATCCATTAGAAGGATAAATTAAAAAGTTTATTCAACTTTCATCATCTAGCATCTTATTCACACAGCTAGATTGCTGATATCCAGAGAAACGAAAGAGTATAAAGCCGTTGTTCGAGGTACTTGCTAGCCTATTGTCTGCCATCTTTCTTGTTCGATTAAGAACAGAGGGACTAGCAAGGGGGTCATTAAAAAATGAACTTCTGACTGTCGCACCTAAAATTCATTTGTCCAAAATCGATGCACTATCGAAATCGGTAAACAAAATCGTGTTTTTAAGTAAATAACGTAAAGCGGGAAAAATGGTCAAAAATCCATTATTCTGCTCATACATCCCTTTATAAATGTTGTTTGCAGAACAGTGAAGGACTAGTGCTACAAAATCTTGAATTTCTCTTTCGGTAGATCCATTAGAAGGATAAATTAAAAAGTTTATTCAACTTTCATCATCTAGCATCTTATTCACACAGCTAGATTGCTGATATCCAGAGAAACGAAAGAGTATAAAGCCGTTGTTCGAGGTACTTGCTAGCCTATTGTCTGCCATCTTTCTTGTTCGATTAAGAACAGAGGGACTAGCAAGGGGGTCATTAAAAAATGAACTTCTGACTGTCGCACCTAAAATTCATTTGTCCAAAATCGATGCACTATCGAAATCGGTAAACAAAATCGTGTTTTTAAGTAAATAACATAAAGGAGAAAAAATGGTCAAAAATCCATTATTCTGCTTATACCTCCCCTTATAAATATTGTTTGCAGAACAGGGAAGAACTAGTGCTACAAAATCTCGAATTCTCTTGCTGTAGATCCATTAGAAGGATTAATTAAAAAGTTTATTCAACTTTCATCATCTAGCATCTTATTCAGATAGCTAGATTGTTGATATCCAGAGAAACGAAAGAGCATAAAGCCGTTGTTTGACGTACTTAATAGCCAATTGTCTGCCATCTTTCTTGTTCGATTGAGTACATAGGGTCTAGCAAGGGGGTCATTGAAAAATGAACTTCTGACTTTCCCACCTAAAATTCATTAGTTCAAAATCGATGCACTATCGAAATCGGTAAAGAAAATCGTGTTTTTAAGTAAATAACGTAAAGGGGAAAAAATGGTCAAAAATACAGTATTCTGACCATACATTCCTTTATAAACGCTATTTGCAAAGCAGGGAATCAGTTGTCATACAAAATGTTGAATTTCTCTTGCTGTAGATCCATTAGAAGGATGAATTAAAAAGTTTATTCAACTTTCATCATCTAGCATCTTATTCAGATAGCTAGATTGTTGATATCCAGAGAAACGAAAGAGTATAAAGCCGTTGTTTGAGGTACTTAATAGCCTATTTTCTGCCATCTTTCTTGTTCGATTGAGCACATAGGGTCTAGCAAGGGGGTCATTGAAAAATGAACTTCTGACTTTCGCACCTAAAATTATTTGTCAAATATCGATGCACTATCGAAATCGGTAAAGAAAATCGTGTTTTTAAGTGTATAACGTAAAGGGGAAAAATTGGTCAAAAATACAGTATTCTGACCATACATTCCTTTATAAATGCTGTTTGCAAAGCAGGGAAGCAGTTGTGATACAAAATGTTGAATGTCTCTTCCAGTAGATCCATTAGAAGGATGAATTAAAAGTTTATTCAACTTTCATCATCTAGCATCTTATTCAGATAGCTAGATTGTTGATATCCAGAGAAACGAAAGAGCATAAAGCCGTTGTTTGAGGTACTTAATAGCCTATTGTCTGCCATCTTTCTTGTTCGATTGAGTACATAGGGTCTAGCAAGGGTGTCATTGAAAAATGAACTTCTGACTTTCGAACCTAAAATTTATTTGTCAAATATCGATGCACTATCGAAATCGGTAAAGAAAATTGTGTTTTTAAGTAAATAACGTAAAGGGGAAAAATTGGTCAAAAATACAGTATTCTGACCATACATTCCTTTATAAATGCTGTTTGCAAAGCAGGGAAGCAGTTGTGATACAAAATGTTGAATTTCTCTTCTTGTAGATACATTAGAAGGAAGAATTAAAAAGTTTATTCAACTTTCATCATCTAGCATCTTATTCAGATAGCTAGATTGTTGATATCCAGAGAAACGAAAGAGTATAAAGCCGTTGTTTGAGGTACTTAATAGCCTATTGTCTGCCATCTTTCTTGTTCGATTGAGCACAGAGGGACTTCAAGGGGGTCATTGAAAAATGAACTTCTGACTTTCGCACATAAAATTCATTAGTTCAAAATCGATGGACTATCGAAATCGGTAAAGAAAATCGTGTTTTTAAGTAAATAACGTAAAGGGGAAAAAATGGTGAAAAATACAGTATTCTGACCATACATTCCTTTATAAATGCTGTTTGCAAAGCAGGGAAGCAGTTGTGATACAAAATATTGAATTTCTCTTCCAGTAGATCCATTAGAAGGATGAATTAAAAAGTTTATTCAACTTTCATCATCTAGTATCTTATTCACACAGCTAGATTGCTGATATCCAGAGAAACGAAAGAGTATAAAGCCGTTGTTCGAGGTACTTGCTAGCCTATTGTCCGCCATCTTTCTTGTTCAATTAAGAACAGAGGGACTAGCAAGGGGGTCATTAAAAAATGAACTTCTGACTGTCGCACCTAAAATTCATTTGTCCAAAATCGATGCACTATCGAAATCGGTAAAGAAAATCGTGTTTTTAAGTAAATAACGTAAAGGGGGAAAAATGGTCAAAAATCCATTATTCAGCTCATACATCCCTTTATAAATGTTGTTTGCAGAACAGTGAAGGACTAGTGCTACAAAATCTTGAATTTCTCTTTCTGTAGATCCATTAGAAGGATAAATTAAAAGTTTATTCAACTTTCATCATCTAGCATCTTATTCAGATAGCTAGATTGTTGATATCCAGAGAAACGAAAGAGTATAAAGCCGTTGTTTGAGGTACTTAATAGCCTATTGTCTGCCATCTTTCTTGTTCGATTGAGCACAGAGGGACTTCAAGGGGTCATTGAAAATGAACTTCTGACTTTCGCACGTAAAATTCATTAGTCAAAATCGATGGACTATCGAAATCGGTAAAGAAAATCGTGTTTTTAAGTAATAACGTAAAGGGGAAAATTGGTCAAAAATACAGTATTCTGACCATACATTCCTTTATAACGCTGTTTGCAAAGCAGGGAAGCAGTTGTCATACAAATGTTGAATTTCTCTTGCTGTAGATCAATTAGAAGGATGAATTAAAAAGTTTATTCAACTTTCATCATCTAGCATCTTATTCAGATAGCTAGATTGTTGATATCCAGAGAAACGAAAGAGTATAAAGCCGTTGTTTGAGGTACTTAATAGCCTATTGTCTGACATCTTTCTTGTTCGATTAAGAACAGAGGGACTAGCAAGGGGGTCATTAAAAAATGAACTTCTGACTGTCGCACCTAAAATTCATTTGTCCAAAATCGATGCACTATCGAAATCGGTAAAGAAAATCGTGTTTTTAAGTAAATAACGTAAAGCGGGAAAAATGGTCAAAAATCCATTATTCTGACCATACATTCCTTTATAAATGCTGTTTGCAAAGCAGGGAAGCAGTTGTGATACAAAATGTTGAATGTCTCTTCCAGTAGATCCATTAGAAGGATGAATTAAAAAGTTTATTCAACTTTCATCATCTAGCATCTTATTCAGATAGCTAGATTGTTGATATCCAGAGAAACGAAAAAGCATAAAGCCGTTGTTTGAGGTACTTAATAGCCTATTGTCTGCCATCTTTCTTGTTCGATTGAGTACATAGGGTCTAGCAAGGGTGTCATTGAAAAATGAACTTCTGACTTTCGCACCTAAAATTTATTTGTCAAATATCGATGCACTATCGAAATCGGTAAAGAAAATTGTGTTTTTAAGTAAATAACGTAAAGGAGAAAAATTAGTCAAAAATACAGTATTCTGACCATACATTCCTTTATAAATGCTGTTTGCAAAGCAGGGAAGCAGTTGTGATACAAAATGTTGAATTTCTCTTCTTGTAGATACATTAGAAGGAAGAATTAAAAAGTTTATTCAACTTTCATCATCTAGCATCTTATTCAGATAGCTAGATTGTTGATATCCAGAGAAACGAAAGAGTATAAAGCCGTTGTTTGAGGTACTTAATAGCCTATTGTCTGCCATCTTTCTTGTTCGATTGAGCACAGAGGGACTAGCAAGGGGGTCATTGAAAAATGAACTTCTCCCTTTCGCACCTAAAATCCATTTGTCCAAAATCGATGCACTATCGAAATCGGTAAAGAAAATCGTGTTTTTAAGTAAATAACGTAAAGGGGAAAAAATGGTCAAAAATATAGTATTCTGACCATACATTCCTTTATAAATGCTGTTTGCAAAGCAGGGAAGCAGTTGTCATACAAAATCTTGAATTTCTCTTGCTGTAGATCCATTAGAAGGATGAATTAAAAAGTTTATTCAACTTTCATCATCTAGCATCTTATTCAGATAGCTAGATTGTTGATATCCAGAGAAACGAAAGAGCATAAAGCCGTTGTTTGAAGTACTTAATAGCCTATTGTCTGCCATCTTTCTTGTTCGATTGAACACAGAGGGACTTCCAAGGGGGTCATTGAAAAATGAACTTTTGACTTTCGCACCTAAAATTCATTTGTCCAAAATCGATGCACTATCGAAATCGGTAAAGAAAATCGTGTTTTTATTTGAATGCCTTAAATCGGAAATAATGGTCAAATATTCTGCCCATACATTCCTATATAAACGCTGTTTGCAGAACAGGGAAGGACTTGTGCTACGTTCCACCTTAAAGGGATAACCGCATTCCTGGTGATTGGGAGAGCCTAGGAGGAGTAGAATTTTCAGCCCAATTTTATGCAGTCGGATAGTATTCGTACCCTACGCAAGCATAAACTATCCTAAAATAGATATTTATATATTTAAGAATGACTAACTCGATCACCTGTCCTGCGAATATTTTTTTCTAGCCATCTACCAACGAGTCGCCTTAAAGGGATAACCGCACTCCTTGTGATTGAGTGAGCCTAGGAGGAGTTGAATTTTCAGCCGAATTTTTTGCAGTCGGATAGTAGTCGTACGCTATGATAGCATAAACTATCTTAAAATAAAGATTTATGTATTTGATAACGACAAACTCGTCGAACTAGACTACAAATATTTTTTCTAGCCATCTCCCAACGAGCCACCTAAAAGGGATAACCCCACTCCTGGTGATTAGGAGAGCCTAAGAGCATAAAATTTTCAGCCGAATTTTTTGCAGTCGGATAGTAGTCGTACCCTACGAAAGTGTGAACTATCCTAAAATAACGATTTATGTATTTTAAAATGACCCACTCGACCACCTGAATTGCGAGTATCATTTCTAGCCATCTCCCAAGGAGTCGTAGAAGGGATTGTAAGAGACTAGGAAGAATATGATCTTTCAGCCGAATTTTATCCTCTAATGTGGTACTCGTAGTGCAGTTGATTGAATGAGACTACGGAGAGTACAATTGTTTGCTCGTAGTCGTTCCCAACAATAGAATAAATTAAGTTAAAATAAATATTCAGGTGCTTAAATATGACTACGCTAACTCAATATCTGAAACAATTTGCAACCGAAAAGGAATAAATATTTTTTCACTTAAACGATTGCCTTAGTGTTGAAGATTTAAATTTAAAAAATAAAATGGATTTAAAAAAAAGAAAAGAAAAATAATCGACTCTAATTTGCCATACCCCCGAGACATCCGCAGAGCTGAGGCGACGTATGGACTTCGGACCTGACGGCAATTAAATCCTTCTGCCCTTGGGTGTACGAATTACGCAAGAAAATGTTCTAGCCGAAGCATCAGGGGAGAGACCAGCCGGCCCCCAGACCATATCGGCTAATCCCTTGCATCTCTACCACGCACGGAAAATGTTAAGTCAAAAAGTCTTGTCTATCTGGCGCATTGTTCTCACGGCTATTGTTATTCTAATTAATCTTCAACAGTGGTCCAGTGGAAAAACCTTGGGCTTCAATGACAAGTCAAGCTCGTTGCGGTTGGTTAGTATTTGGATGGGTGGCCTAAACATTATACATTCTCAAACTAACTTTTGATCCTAGATTAGTTTAATCTTTCAAGCAAAACCTTGTCTCTCAAGCAAAATAGAATGGGTTGAAATTTCTCTAAAAATGGAATTTTTTCCAAGTAATATTTGTGTACAAAATTTCTCATTTATAGATTTGCTTTGTTAGGTTTGAGTTAGCCAACACAGTTAAATGTTTTCTAATTTCTAAAGGGTTTCTTCAATGGATGTGAAAAAGTCTCTGCCTTATGGTCTCATGCTTAGTTCGGATTTTTAAATTGAATCACCACTTTTAGAAAGGAAGTTGGGCACCCTGTGGTTTCTTATTCTTCGCATCACACACCGTCCATACTATTAAAAAGTCAATAACAAAAACCATACATTGAAATATATATTTTACCAACAACTATCAATACTCACGTTTCTGTTTTCACTTGAATAGCATTGGTGCAGGGATATTCCTTTGGGTATACTGACTCTGTTTTTCTACTTTGCTGTATCCGATGACAACTGTATGAAGCTCTATTTTCTGTATTAGCTTGTTATCTCGCATGACTACAAATAAAATAGTTTCAGAACGTCCTTCTTGATTTCTGTTTTGATAAAAAAGAAAAGAAATATGGCGCATAAATTCACAGATTTTCACTGAGTACTCTTTACAGTTTCCTTCTTTACAAAGCCAATTTTAAAATAAATTTTCTAAAAACAACTGCGTCAAAGTACATTTTCTAGTAACGTTCATCTTGTCACTATAATTTGAAGTTGAAATACTAAAGCAATATTTTTCTCGATCCCACACTCCACGTAAGAAAAGTCCAATCCAAGCAATCAATCCTGTTTCTGATCGATGAAAATATAAGGACTATACGAAGACGATTTCTTTGTTAGTATGCAATAATCGGAATATTTTGGTGATCGTCTTATTTTAAGGTTCTATCGATCCTCGTTAGGCAGGCCTTTGTCCTTACATTTATAGTTATATAGTGTCGTAATGGATCACTTTCCCCTCCGACATCAACTAGGAATTTCGCGCGCAGAGATAAGAATCAGATTCAGTTTGTTCAATCCGATTAAAAAAGTTGTCCAGGATTGAAAAAGTCTGTGTCTCGATCTCTTCACAGTCATACACAATCTACTCTTTATTATTTTATGATGCTAGGAATAGTAGAAATTGAAAAACTTGATCCCAAATGGATTTCAAAATGAAGCCAAGATACATACGATGGAAGGCTACGTCACGGGCGCAGTAAGACCCCTTAAATACAGTAAATGTATGTCATTTGTTCTGTGTTAGGCCTCTGAAACACACTCTACGACCGGGATGTAGTCTTTGAACTGGGATACCTGTGATAGACAACACACTCAACTTTCAAATAGACACAAAAGCAATCTTATTTTAGAAATTATTGCGACAGAAGGCGTCCCTCTGAAGCGAGTGAAGATTACAACACTCAAAAGGACACCAAAGTAAGCTTATTTTCTCGTACAAATTGCATCGAAAAAAGGGGTCCTTCTGAAGAGTGTGAATTTCACAACACTCAAAAGGACACCAAAGTAAACTTGTTTTGTCTTAGATATTACTTCGGCAGAAGAGGTCCCTCTGAAGCGTGTGAAGGAGTGAGTAGCAGCGAGTTTTATAATGAACACGAAATCTAAAAATCACTAAAGAAATTACATCGAGAGAAGGCGTGCTTCTGAAGCGTGTGAATTTCACAACACTCAAAAGAACACCAAAGTAAGCTTGGTTTGTCTTAGATATTACATCGGCAGAAGACGTCCTTCTGAAGCGTGTGAAAAAGTGAGTTGTAGCGTGTTTTACAAAAAACACAAAATCTAAGAAAGCACTAAAGGAAGCTTATTTTAGAAATTACATCGACAGCGGGCGTCCTTCTGAAGCGTGTGAAGATCACAAAACTCAAAAGGACACCAAAGTAAGCTTATTTTCTCGTCCATACTACATCGAAGAAGGCGTCCTTCTGAAGCGTGTGAAAAAGTGAGTTGTAGCGAGTTTCACAAAGAACACAAAATCTAAAAAATCACCAAAGGAAGCTAATTTTAGAAATTACATCGAGAGAAGGCGTCCTTCTGAAGCGTGTGAAGATCACAACACTCAAAAGGACATCTACCAACGAGTCAACTTAAAGGCACAACCGCACTCCTAATGATTGGGAGGGCCTAGCATGAATAGAATTTTCAGCCCAGTTTTAAGCAATCGGATAGTTGTCGTACCCTACGATAGTATAAACTATCCTAAAATAAAGATTTATTTATTTAAAATTGACTAACTCGACGACCTGTACTGCGAGTATTTATTCTAGCCATCTCCCAACGATGAATTAAAAAGTTTATTCAACTTTCATCATCTAGCATCTTATTCAGATAGCTAGATTGTTTATATCCAGAGAAACTAAAGGGGATAAAGTCGTTTTTTCAAGTACTTGCTAGCCGATTGTCTGCCATCTTTCTTGTTCGACTGAGTACAGAGGGACTAGCAAGAGGGTCATTGAAAAATGAACTTCTGACTTTCCACCTAAAATCCATTTGTCCAAAATCGATGCACTATCTAAGTCGGTAAAGAAAATCGTGTTTTTTAAGTAAATAACGTAAAGGGGAAAAAATGGTCAAAAATCCACTATGCTGCTCATACATTCCTTTATAAACGCTGTTTGCAAAGCAGGGAAGCACTTGTGATACAAAATCTTAAATTTCTTTTGCTGTAGATCCATTAGAAGGATGAATTAAAAAGTTTATTCAACTTTCATCAACTAGTATCTTATTCAGATAGCTAGATTGTTGATATCCAGAGAAATGAAAGAGCATAAAGCCGTTGTTTGAGGTACTTAATAGCCTATTGTCTGCCATCTTTCTTGTTCGATTGAGTACATAGGGTCTAGAAAGGGGGACATTGAAAAATGAACTTCTGACCTTCGCAACTAAAATTTACTTCACCAAAACCGATGCACTATCGAAATCGGTAAAGAAAATCGTGTTTTTAAGTAAATAACATAAAGTGGAAAAAATGGTCAAAAATACAGTATTCTGTCCATACATTCCTTTATAAACGCTGTTTGCAAGCAGGGAAGCAGTTGTGATACAAAATCTTGAATTTCTCTTGCTGTAGATCCATTAGAAGGATGAATTAAAAAGTTTATTCAACTTTCATCATCTAGCATCTTATTCAGATAGCTAGATTGTTGATATCCAGAGAAACGAAAGAGCATAAAGCCGTTGTTTGAAGTACTTAATAGCCTATTGTCTGCCATCTTTCTTGTTCGATTGAGCACAGAGGGACTTCGAAGGGGGTCATTGAAAAATGGATTTCTCCCTTTCGCACCTAAAATTCATTTGTCCAAAATCGATGCACTATCGAAATCGGTAAAGAAAATCGTGTTTTTAAGTAAATAACATAAAGTGGAAAAAATGGTCAAAAATACAGTATTCTGTCCATACATTCCTTTATAAAAGCTGTTTGCAAAGCAGGGAAGCAGTTGTGATACAAAATCTTGAATTTCTCTTCCTGTAGATCCATTAGAAGGATGAATTAAAAAGTTTATTCAACTTTCATCATCTATCATCTAATTCAGATAGCTAGATTGTTGATATCCAGAGAAACGAAAGAGCATAAAGCCGTTGTTTGAAGTACTTAATAGCCTATTGTCTGCCATCTTTCTTGTTCGATTGAGCACAGAGGGACTTCGAAGGGGGACATTGAAAAATGGATTTCTCCCTTTCGCACCTAAAATTCATTTGTCCAAAATCGATGCACTATCGAAATCGGTAAAGAAAATCGTGTTTTTAAGTAAATAACATAAAGTGGAAAAAATGGTCAAAAATACTGTATTCTGTCCATACATTCCTTTATAAAAGCTGTTTGCAAAGCAGGGAAGCAGTTGTGATACAAAATCTTGAATTTCTCTTCCTGTATATCCATTAGAAGGATGAATTAAAAAGTTTATTCAACTTTCATCATCTATCGTCTAATTCAGATAGCTAGATTGTTGATATCCAGAGAAACGAAAGAGCATAAAGCCGTTGTTTGAAGTACTTGCTACGCTATTGTCTGCCATCTTTCTTGTTCGATTGAGCACAAAGGGACTTCGAAGGGGGTCATTGAAAAATGAATTTCTCCCTTTCGCACCTAAAATTCATTTGTCCAAAATCGATGCACTATCGAAATCGGTAAAGAAAATCGCGTTTTTAAGTAATAACATAAAGTGGAAAAAATGGTCAAAAATACAGTATTCTGTCCATACATTCCTTTATAAACGCTGTTTGCAAAGCAGGGAAGCAATTGTAATACAAAATCTTGAATTTCTCTCCCAGTAGATCCATAAGAAGGATGAATTAAAAAGTTTATTCAACTTTCATCATCTATCATCTTATTCAGATAGCTAGATTGTTGATATCCAAAGAAACGAAAGAGCATAAAGCCGTTGTTTGAAGTACTTAATAGCCTATTGTCTGCCATCTTTCTTGTTCGATTGAGCACAGAGGGACTTCGAAGGGGGTCATTAAAAATGAACTTCTCCATTTCGCACCTAAAATTCATTTGTCCAAAATCGATGCACTATCGAAATCGGTAAAGAAAATCGTGTTTTTAAGTAAAAACATAAAGTGGAAAAAATGGTCAAAAATACAGTATTCTGTCCATACATTCCTTTATAAACGCTGTTTGCAAAGCAGGGAAGCAGTTGTGATACAAAATCTTGAATTTCTCTTCCAGTAGATCAATTAGAAGGATGAATTAAAAAGTTTATTCAACTTTCATCATCTAGCATCTTATTCAGATAGCTAGATTGTTGATATCCAGAGAAACGAAAGAGTATAAAGCCGTTGTTTGAGATACTTAATAGCCTATTGTCTGCCATCTTTCTTGTTCGATTGAGTACATAGGGTCTAGCAAGGGGGTCATTGATAAATGAACTTCTCCCTTTCGAATCTAAAATTCATTTGTCCAAAATCGATGCACTATCGAAATCGGTAAAGAAAATCGTGTTTTTAAGTAAAAACGTAAATCGGAAAAAATGGTCAAAAATCCAGTATTCTGTCCATACATTCCTTTATAAAAGCTGTTTGCAAAGCAGGGAAGCAGTTGTGATACAAAATCTTGAATTTCTTTTGCTGTAGATCCATTAGAAGGATGAATTAAAAAGTTTATTCGACTTTCATCATATAGTATCTTATTCAGATAGCTAGATTGTTGATATCAAGAGAAACGAAAGAGCATAAAGCCGTTGTTTGAAGTACTTAATAGCCTATTGTCTGCCATCTTTCTTGTTCGATTGAGCACAGAGGGACTTCGAAGGGGGTCATTGAAAAATGGATTTCTCCCTTTCGCACCTAAAATTCATTTGTCCAAAATCGATGCACTATCGAAATCGGTAAAGAAAATCGTGTTTTTAAGTAAATAACATAAAGTGGAAAAAATGGTCAAAAATACAGTATTCTGTCCATACATTCCTTTATAAAAGCTGTTTGCAAAGCAGGGAAGCAGTTGTGATACAAAATCTTGAATTTCTCTTGCTGTAGATCCATTAGAAGGATGAATTAAAAAGTTTATTCAACTTTCATCATCTATCATCTAATTCAGATAGCTAGATTGTTGATATCCAGAGAAACGAAAGAGCATAAAGCCGTTGTTTGAAGTACTTGCTACGCTATTGTCTGTCATCTTTCTTGTTCGATTGAGCACAAAGGGACTTCGAAGGGGGTCATTGAAAAATGAATTTCTCCCTTTCGCACCTAAAATTCATTTGTCCAAAATCGATGCACTATCGAAATCGGTAAAGAAAATCGCGTTTTTAAGTAAATAACATAAAGTGGAAAAAATGGTCAAAAATACAGTATTCTGTCCATACATTCCTTTATAAAAGCTGTTTGCAAAGCAGGGAAGCAGTTGTGATACAAAATCTTGAATTTCTCTTCCAGTAGATCCATTAGAAGGATGAATTAAAAAGTTTATTCAACTTTCATCATCTAGCATCTTATTCAGATAGCTAGATTGTTGATATCCAGAGAAACGAAAGAGTATAAAGTCGTTGTTTGAGGTACTTGCTACGCTATTGTCTGCCATCTTTCTTGTTCGATTGAGCACAGAGGGACTTCGAAGGGGGTCATTGAAAAATGAATTTCTCCCTTTCGCACCTAAAATTCATTTGTCCAACATCGATGCACTATCGAAATCGGTAAAGAAAATCGTGTTTTTAAGTAAATGACATAAAGTGGAAAAAATGGTCAAAAATACAGAATTCTGTCCATACATTCCTTTATAAAAGCTGTTTGCAAAGCAGGGAAGCAGTTGTGATACAAAATCTTGAATTTCTTTTCCAGTAGATCCATTAGAAGGATGAATTAAAAAGTTTATTCGACTTTCATCATCTAGTATCCTATTCAGATAGCTAGATTGTTGATATCCAGAGAAACGAAAAAGCATAAAGCCGTTGTTTGAGGTACTTGCTAGCTTCTTGTCTGCCATCTTTCTTGTTCGATTGAGCACAGAGGGACTTCAAGGGGGTCATTGAAAAATGAACTTCTCCCTTTCGCATCTAAAATTTTCTTTTCCAAAATCGATGCACTATCGAAATCGGTAATTAAAATCGTGTTTTTAAGTGAATGCCTTAAATCGGAAATAATGGTCAAATATTCTAACCATCAATTCCTTTATAAGCGCTGTTTGCAGAACAGGGAAGGACTTGTGCTACGAACCACCTAAAAGGGATAACCGCAGTCCTGTTGATTGGGAGAGCCTAGGAGGAGTAGAATTTTCAGCCCAATTTTATGCAGTCGGATAGTAGTCGTACCCTACGCAAGCATAAACTATCCTAAAATAAAGATTTATATATTTAAGAATGACTAACTCGATCACCTGGACTGCGAATATTTTTTGTAGCCATCTTCCAACGAGTCGCCTTAAAGGGATAACCGCACTCCTGGTAATTGGGAGAGCCTAGGAGGAGTAGAATTTTCAGCCGAATTTTTTGCAGTCGGATAGTAGTCGTACGCTATGATAGCATAAACTATCTTAAAATAAAGATTTATGTAATTAATAACGACAAACCCGTCGACCTGGACTGCAAATATTTTTTCTAGCCATCTCCCAACGAGCCACCTAAAAGGGATAACCCCACTCCTGGTGATTGGGAGAGCCTAAGAGGAGTAGAATTTTCAGCCGAATTTTTTGCAGTCGGATAGTAGTCGTACGCTATGATAGTGTGAACTATCCTAAAATAACGATTTATGTATTTTAAAATGACCCACTCGACCATCTGAATTGCGAGTATCCCTTCTAGCCATCTCCCAAGGAGTCGTAGAAGGGATTGTAAGAGACTAGGAAGAATATAATCTTTCAGGCGAATTTTATCCTCTAATTTGGTACTCGTAGTGCAGTTGATTGAATGAGACTACGGAGAGTACAATTGTTTGCTCGTAGTCGTTCCCAACAATAGAATAAATTAAGTTAAAATAAATATTCAGGTGCTTAAATATGACTACGCTAACTCAATATCTGAAACAATTTGCAACCGAAAAGGAATAAATATTTTTTCACTTAAACGATTGCCTTAGTGTTGAAGATTTAAATTTAAAAAATAAAATGGATTTAAAAAAAAGAAAAGAAAAATTTGATGTGGATCTAATGGGGTTCGAAGGTACGGACAAAAATTTAAGAAAAATAATCGACTCTAATTTGCCATACCCCCGAGACATCCGCAGAGCTGAGGCGACGTATGGACTTCGGACCTGACGGCAATTAAATCCTTCTGCCCTTGGGTGTACGAATTACGCAAGAAAATGTTCTAGCCGAAGCATCAGGGGAGAGACCAGCCGGCCCCCAGACCATATCGGCTAATCCCTTGCATCTCTACCACGCACGGAAAATGTTAAGTCAAAAAATCTTGTCTATCTGGCGCATTGTTCTCACGGCTATTGTCATTCTAATTAATCATCAACAGTGGTCCAGTGGAAAAACCTTGGGCTTCAATGACAAGTCAAGCTCGTTGCGGTTGGTTAGTATTTGGATGGGTGGCCTAAACATTATACATTCTCAAACTAACTTTTGATCCTAGATTAGTTTAATCTCTCAAGCAAAACCTTGTCTCTCAAGCAAAATAGAATGGGTTGAAATTTCTCTAAAAATGGAATTTTTGAAATTAATATTTGTGTACAAAAGTACTTTTGATCTGTCTCATTTATAGATTTGCTTTGTTAAGTTTGAGTTAGCCAAATATTAATTTCAACACAATTAAATGTTTTCTAATTTCTAAAGGGTTTCTTCAATGGATGTGAAAAAGTCTCTGCCTTATATGGTCTCATGCTGAGTTCGGGTTTTTAAATTGAATCACCACTTGTAGAAAAGTAGTTGGGCCCCCTGTGGTTTCTTGAACTTAGCACCACAGGCCGTCCATACTATTTAAAAGTCAATAACAAAAACCATACATTGAAATATATTTTTTACCAACAACTATCAATACTCACGTTTCTCTTTTCACTTGAATAGCATTGTTGCAGGGATATTCCTTTGAGTATACTGATTCTCTTTTTCTACTTCGCTGTATCCGATGACAACTGTATGAAGCTCTATTTTCTGTATTAGCTTGTTATCTGGCATCACTACAAATAAAGTAGTTTCAGAACGTCTTCTTTGATTTCTATTTTGACAAAAAGGAAAAGAAATATGGGGCATAAATTAGATAAGAATCAGTTTCAGCTTGTTCAATCGGATTAAAAAAAGTTGTCCAGGACTGGAAAAGTCCGTATCTTGATCTCTTTACAGTCATATACAATCTACTCTGTATTATTTTATGATGCTAGGAATAGTAGAAATTGAAAAACTTGATCCCAAATGGATTTCAAAATGAAGCCAAGATACATACGATGGAAGGCTACATCACGGGCGCACTAAGACCCCTTTAAATACAGTAAATGTATGTCATTTGTTCTGTGTTGGGCCTCTCAAACACACTCTACGACCGGGATGTAGTCTTTGTACTGGGATACCTGTGATAGACAACACACTCAACTTTCAAATAGACACCATAGCAATCTTATTTTAGAAATTATTTCAACAGAAGGCGTCCCTCTGAAGCGAGTGAAGATTACAACAGTCAAAAGGACACCAAAGTAAGCTTATTTTCTCGTACAAATTGCATCGAAAAAAGGCGTCCTTCTGAAGCGTGTGAATTTCACAACACTCAAAAGGACACCAAAGTAAACTTGTTTTGTCTTAGATATTACTTCGGCAGAAGAGGTCCCTCTGAAGCGTGTGAAGGAGTGAGTAGCAGCGATCGAGTTTTATAATGAACACGAAATCTAAAAAATCACTAAAGAAATTACATCGAGAGAAGGCGTGCTTCTGAAGCGTGTGAATTTCACAACACTCAAAAGAACACCAAAGTAAGCTTGGTTTGTCTTAGATATTACATCGGCAGAAGACGTCCATCTGAAGCGTGTGAAAAAGTGAGTTGTAGCGAGTTTTACAAAAAACACAAAATCTAAGAAAGCACTAAAGGAAGCTTATTTTAGAAATTACATCGAAGGCGGGCGTCCTTCTGAAGCGTGTGAAGATCACAAAACTCAAAAGGACACCAAAGGAAGCTTATTTTCTCGTACAAATTGCATCGAAAAAAGGCGTCTTTCTGAAGCGTGTGAAAAAGTGAGTTGTAGCGAGTTTCACAAAGAACACAAAATCTAAAAAATCACCAAAGGAAGCTAATTTTAGAAATTACATCGAGAGAAGACGTCCTTCTGAAGCGTGTGAAGATCACAACACTCAAAAGGACATCTACCAACGAGTCAACTTAAAGGCACAACCGCACTCCTACTGATTGGGAGGGCCTAGCAGGAATTGAATTTTCATTCCAATTTTAAGCAATCGGATAGTTGTCGTACCCTACGATAGTATAAACTATCCTAAAATAAAGATTTTTTTATTTATAAAATTGACTAACTCGACGACCTGTACTGCGAGTATTTATTCTAGCCATCTCCCAATGATGAATTAAAAAGTTTATTCAACTTTCATCACCTAGTATCTTATTCAGATAGCTAGATTGTTGATATCCAAAGAAACGAAAGAGCATAAAGCCGTTGTTTGAGGTACTTAATAGCCTAATGTCTGCCATCTTTCTTGTTCGATTGAGTATATAGGGTCTAGGAAGGGGGTCATTGAAAAATGAACTTCTGACCTTCGCACCTAAAAATTACTTGACCAAAATCGATGCACTATCGAAATCGGTAAAGAAAATCGTGTTTTTAACTAAAAAACGTAGAGCGGAAAAAATGGTCAAAAATACAGTATTCTGTCCATACATTCCTTTATAAACGCGGTTTGCAAAGCATGGAAGCAGTTGTGATACAAAATGTTGAATTTCTCTTCCAGTAGATCCATTAGAAGGATGAATTAAAAAGTTTATTCAACTTTCATCATCTAGCATGTTATTCAGATAGCTAGATTGTTGATATCCAGAGAAACGAAAGAGCATAAAGCCGTTGTTTGAGGTACTTAATAGCATATTGTCTGCCATCTTTCTTGTTCGTTTGAGTACATAGGGTCAAGCAAGGGGGTCATTGAGAAATGAACTTCTCCCTTTCGCACCTAAAATTCATTTGTCCAAAATCGATGCACTTTCGAAATCGGTAAAGAAAATCGTGTTTTTAAGTAAAAAACGTAGAGCGGAAAAAATGGTCAAAAATACAGTATTCTGTCCATACATTCCTTTATAAACGCGGTTTGCAAAGCATGGAAGCAGTTGTGATACAAAATGTTGAATTTCTCTTCCAGTAGATCCATTAGAAGGATGAATTAAAAAGTTTATTCAACTTTCATCATCTAGCATGTTATTCAGATAGCTAGATTGTTGATATCCAGAGAAACGAAAGAGCATAAAGCCGTTGTTTGAGGTACTTAATAGCATATTGTCTGACATCTTTCTTGTTCGATTGAGCACAGAGGGACTTCAAGGGGGTCATTGAGAAATGAACTTCTCCCTTTCGGACCTAAAATTCATTTGTCCAAAATCGATGCACTATCGAAATCGGTAAAGAAAATCGTGTTTTTAACTAAAAAACGTAAAGCGGAAAAAATGGTCAAAAATACAGTATTCTGTCCATACATTCCTTTATAAACGCTGTTTGCAAAGCAGGGAAGCAGTTGTGAGACAAAATGTTGAATTTCTCTTCCAGAAGATCCATTAGAAGGATGAATTAAAATGTTTATTCAACTTTCATCATTTATCATCTAATTCAGATATCTAGATTGTTGATATCCAGAGAAACGAAAGAGGATAAAGCCGTTGTTTGAGGTACTTCTTAGCCTCTTTTCTGTCATCTTTCTTGTTCGATTGAGCACAGAGGGACTTCGAAGGGGGTCATTGAAAAATGAACTTCTCCCTTTCGCACCTAAAATTCATTTGTCCAAAATCGATGCACTATCGAAATCGGTAAAGAAAATCGTGTTTTTAGGTAATTATCGTAAAGCGGAAAAATGGTCAAAAATACAGTATTCTGTCCATACATTCCTTTATAAACGCAGTTTGCAAAGCAGGGAAGCAGTTGTGATACAAAATGTTGAATTTCTCTTCCAGTAGATCCATTAGGAGGATGAATTAAAAAGTTTATTCAACTTTCATCATCTAGCATCTTATTCAGATAGCTAGATTGTTGATATCCAGAGAAACGAAAGAGTATAAAGTCGTTGTTTGAGGTACTTGCTATGGTATTGTCTGCCATCATTCTTGTTCGATTGAGTACATAGGGCCTAGGAAGGGGGTCATTGAAAAATGAACATTTCACCTTCACACTTAAAATTCATTTGTCCAAAAACGATGCACTATCGAAATCGGTAAAGAAAATCGTGTTTTTAGGTATATATCGGTAAAGCGGAAAAATGTTCAAAAATCCAGTATTCTGTCCATACATTCCTTTATAAACGCTGTTTGCAAAGCAGGGAAGCAGTTGTGATACAAAATCTTGAATTTCTCTCCCTGTAGATCCATTAGAAGGATGAATTAAAAAGTTTATTCAACTTTCATCATTTATCATCTAATTCAGATAGCTAGATTGTTGATATCCAGAGAAACGAAAGAGCATAAAGCCGTTGTTTGAAGTACTTAAAAGCCTATTGTCTGCCATCTTTCTTGTTCGATTGAGCACAGAGGGCCTAGCCAGGGGGTTATTCAAAAATGAACTTCTGACTGTCGCACCTAAAATTCATTTGTCCAAAATCGATGCACTATCGAAATCGGTAAAGAAAATCGTGTTTTTAAGTAAATAACTTAAAGGGGAAAAAATGGTCAAAAATCCATTATTCTGCTCATACATCCCTTTATAAATGTTGTTTACGGAACAGTGAAGGACTAGTGCTACAAAATCTTGAATTTCTCTTTCTGTAGATCCATTAAAAGGATAAATTAAAACGTTTATTCAACTTTCATCATCTAGCATCTTATACAGATAGCTAGATTGTTGATATCCAGAGAAACTAAAGAAGATAAAGTCGTTGTTTGAGGAACTTGCTAGCCTATTGTCAGCCATCTTTCTTGTTCGATTGAGTACAGAGGGCCTAGCAAGGGGGTCATTCAAAAATGAACTTCTGACTGTCGCACCTAAAATTCATTGGTCCAAAATCGATGCACTATCGAAATCGGTAAACAAAATCGTGTTTTTAAGTAAATATCATAAAGCGGAAAAATGGTCAAAAATACAGTATTCTGACCATACATTCCTTTATAAACGCTGTTTGCAAAGCGGGTAAGCACTTGTGCTACAAAATCTTGAATTTCTCTTCCTGTAGATCCATTACAGCCATAAATTAAAAAGTTTATTCAACTTTCATCATCTAGCATCTTATTCAGATAGCTTGATTGTTGATATCCAGAGAAACGAAAGAGCATAAAGCCGTTGTTTGAGGTACTTAATAGCATAATGTCTGCCATCTTTCTTGTTCGATTGAGCACAGAGGGACTTCAAGGGGGTCATTGAAAAATGAACTTCTCCCTTTCGCACCTAAAATTCATTTGTCCAAAATCGATGCACTATCGAAATCGGTAAAGAAAATCGTGTTTTTAAGTAAAAAACGTAGAGCGGAAAAAATGGTCAAAAATACAGTATTCTGTCCATACATTCCTTTATAAACGCGGTTTGCAAAGCATGGAAGCAGTTGTGATACAAAATGTTGAATTTCTCTTCCAGTAGATCCATTAGAAGGATGAATTAAAAAGTTTATTCAACTTTCATCATTTATCATCTAATTCAGATAGCTAGATTGTTGATATCCAGAGAAACGAAAGAGCATAAAGCCGTTGTTTGAAGTACTTAAAAGCCTATTGTCTGCCATCTTTCTTGTTCGATTGAGTACAGAGGGCCTAGCCAGGGGGTTATTCAAAAATGAACTTCTGACTGTCGCACCTAAAATTCATTTGTCCAAAATCGATGCACTATCGAAATCGGTAAAGAAAATCGTGTTTTTAAGTAAATAACTTAAAGGGGAAAAAATGGTCAAAAATCCATTATTCTGCTCATACATCCCTTTATAAATGTTGTTTACGGAACAGGGAAGGACTAGTGCTACAAAATCTTGAATTTCTCTTTCTGTAGATCCATTAAAAGGATAAATTAAAACGTTTATTCAACTTTCATCATGTAGCATCTTATACAGATAGCTAGATTGTTGATATCCAGAGAAACTAAAGAAGATAAAGTCGTTGTTTGAGGAACTTGCTAGCCTATTGTCAGCCATCTTTCTTGTTCGATTGAGTACAGAGGGCCTAGCAAGGGGGTCATTCAAAAATGAACTTCTGACTGTCGCACCTAAAATTCATTGGTCCAAAATCGATGCACTATCGAAATCGGTAAACAAAATCGTGTTTTTAAGTAAATATCATAAAGCGGAAAAATGGTCAAAAATACAGTATTCTGACCATACATTCCTTTATAAACGCTGTTTGCAAAGCGGGGAAGCACTTGTGCTACAAAATCTTGAATTTCTCTTCCTGTAGATCCATTACAGCCATAAATTAAAAAGTTTATTCAACTTTCATCATCTAGCATCTTATTCAGATAGCTTGATTGTTGATATCCAGAGAAACGAAAGAGCATAAAGCCGTTGTTTGAGGTACTTAATAGCATAATGTCTGCCATCTTTCTTGTTCGATTGAGCACAGAGGGACTTCAAGGGGGTCATTGAAAAATGAACTTCTCCCTTTCGCACCTAAAATTCATTTGTCCAAAATCGATGCACTATCGAAATCGGTAAAGAAAATCGTGTTTTTAAGTAAAAAACGTAGAGCGGAAAAAATGGTCAAAAATACAGTATTCTGTCCATACATTCCTTTATAAACGCGGTTTGCAAAGCATGGAAGCAGTTGTGATACAAAATGTTGAATTTCTCTTCCAGTAGATCCATTAGAAGGATGAATTAAAAAGTTTATTCAACTTTCATCATCTAGCATGTTATTCAGATAGCTAGATTGTTGATATCCAGAGAAACGAAAGAGCATAAAGCCGTTGTTTGAGGTACTTAATAGCATATTGTCTGACATCTTTCTTGTTCGATTGAGCACAGAGGGACTTCAAGGGGGTCATTGAGAAATGAACTTCTCCCTTTTGGACCTAAAATTCATTTGTCCAAAATCGATGCACTATCGAAATCGGTAAAGAAAATCGTGTTTTTAACTAAAAAACGTAAAGCGGAAAAAATGGTCAAAAATACAGTATTCTGTCCATACATTCCTTTATAAACGCTGTTTGCAAAGCAGGGAAGCAGTTGTGAGACAAAATGTTGAATTTCTCTTCCAGAATATCCATTAGAAGGATGAATTAAAATGTTTATTCAACTTTCATCATTTATCATCTAATTCAGATAGCTAGATTGTTGATATCCAGAGAAACGAAAGAGGATAAAGCCGTTGTTTGAGGTACTTCTTAGCCTCTTTTCTGTCATCTTTCTTGTTCGATTGAGCACAGAGGGACTTCGAAGGGGGTCATTGAAAAATGAACTTCTCCCTTTCGCACCTAAAATTCATTTGTCCAAAATCGATGCACTATCGAAATCGGTAAAGAAAATCGTGTTTTTAGGTAATTATCGTAAAGCGGAAAAATGGTCAAAAATACAGTATTCTGTCCATACATTCCTTTATAAACGCAGTTTGCAAAGCAGGGAAGCAGTTGTGATACAAAATGTTGAATTTCTCTTCCAGTAGATCCATTAGGAGGATGAATTAAAAAGTTTATTCAACTTTCATCATCTAGCATCTTATTCAGATAGCTAGATTGTTGATATCCAGAGAAACGAAAGAGTATAAAGTCGTTGTTTGAGGTACTTGCTATGGTATTGTCTGCCATCATTCTTGTTCGATTGAGTACATAGGGCCTAGGAAGGGGGTCATTGAAAAATGAACATTTGACCTTCGCACTTAAAATTCATTTGTCCAAAAACGATGCACTATCGAAATCGGTAAAGAAAATCGTGTTTTTAGGTATATATCGGTAAAGCGGAAAAATGTTCAAAAATCCAGTATTCTGTCCATACATTCCTTTATAAACGCTGTTTGCAAAGCAGGGAAGCAGTTGTGATACAAAATCTTGAATTTCTCTCCCTGTAGATCCATTAGAAGGATGAATTAAAAAGTTTATTCAACTTTCATCATTTATCATCTAATTCAGATAGCTAGATTGTTGATATCCAGAGAAACGAAAGAGCATAAAGCCGTTGTTTGAAGTACTTAAAAGCCTATTGTCTGCCATCTTTCTTGTTCGATTGAGTACAGAGGGCCTAGCCAGGGGGTTATTCAAAAATGAACTTCTGACTGTCGCACCTAAAATTCATTTGTCCAAAATCGATGCACTATCGAAATCGGTAAAGAAAATCGTGTTTTTAAGTAAATAACTTAAAGGGGAAAAAATGGTCAAAAATCCATTATTCTGCTCATACATCCCTTTATAAATGTTGTTTACGGAACAGGGAAGGACTAGTGCTACAAAATCTTGAATTTCTCTTTCTGTAGATCCATTAAAAGGATAAATTAAAACGTTTATTCAACTTTCATCATCTAGCATCTCATTCAGATAGCTAGATTGTTTATAACCAGAGAAACGATAGTGTATAAAGTCGTTGTTTGAGTTACTTGCTAGCCAATTGTCAGCCATCTTTCTTGTTCGATTGAGTACAGAGGGACTAGCAAGGGGGGTCATTAAAAATGAACTTCTGACTTCCGCACCTAAAATTCAATGTCCAAAATCGATCACTATCTGAAATCGGTAAAGAAAATCGTGTTTTTAAGTGAATAACGGTAAATTGGACAAAATGGTACAAAAATCCAGTATTCTGCCCATACATTCCTTTATAAACGCTGTTTGCAGAAACATGGAAGGACTTGTGCTACAAAATCTTGAATTCTCTTCCTGTAGATGCGTTAGAGGCATAAATTAAAAGTTTATTCAACTTTCATCATCTAGCATCTATTCAGATAGCTAGATTGTTGATATACCAGAGAAAACGAAAGAGCATCAAGCGTTGTTAGGGAACTTGCTAGCCTCTTATCTGCCATATTTCTTGTTCGATTGTGTACAGAGGGCCTAGAAGGGGGTCATTGAAAAATGAACTTCTGACTTACGTACCTAAAATTGACTTGTCCAAAATCGATGCCACTATTGAAATCCGGTAAAGAAAATCGTGTTTTTAAGTAAATAACGTAAAGCGGAAAAAATGGTCAAAAATCCATTATTCTGCTCATACATCCATTTATAAAAGCTGTTTGCAAAGCAGGGAAGCAGTTGTGATACAAAATCTTGAATTTCTCTTCTGTATATCCATTAGAAGGATGAATTAAAAAGTTTATTCAACTTTCATCATCTATCATCTAATTCAGATAGCTAGATTGTTGATATCCAGAGAAACGAAAGAGTATAAAGCCGTTGTTTGAGGTACTTGCTAGCCTATTGTCTGCCATCTTTCTTGTTCGATTGAGTACAGAGGGACTAGCAAGGGGGTCATTGAAAAATGAACTTCTGACTTTCGCACTTAAAATTTACTTGAACAAAACCGATCCAACATCGTTGTCGCTAAAAAAATCGTGTTTTTAAGTGTATAGCGTAACGCATAAAAATGGTCAAAAATCCAGTATTCTGCTCATACATTCCTTTATAAACGCTATTTGCAGAACAGGGAAGGACTTGTGGTACGAGCCACCTTAAAGGGATAACCGCAGTCCTGGTGATTGGGAGAGTTTAGGAGGAGTAGAATTTTCAGCCGCACTTTATGCAGTCGGATAGTAGTCGTACCCTACGATAGTGTGAACTATCCTAAAATAACGATTTATGTATTTAATAATGACCTACTCGACCACCTGAATTCTAGCCATCTCCCAAGGAGTCTTAGAAGGGATTGTAAGAGACTAGGAAGAATATAATCTTCAAGCGAATTTTATCCTCTAATGGGATACTCGTATAGTGCAGTTGATCGAATGAGACTACGGAGAGTACAATTGTTTGCTCGTAGTCGTTCCCAACAATAGTATAAATTAAGTTAAAATAAATATTCATGTGTTTAAATATGACTTCAGTAACTCAATATCCTGGACTTCAGGTATCCCATCTTTACACAACCTAGCGTTACATTTCAAATATATATATTTTTTAATGAACCTATTTAAGGGTGTTCTTGACCCTATTTAAGAGTATCCATGACCATATTTAAGGGTATCCTTGATCATATTTAAGGGTATCCTTGATCATATTTAAGGGTATTCATGATCATATTTAAGGGTATCCATGATCATATTTCAGAATATCCGTTTTTCAAATGAAATAAATTTTTTCGCCAAAACTGAATTGAATAATTGAATTGAGTTAATCCCATTAATAGAGACTGTTATTCGATAAAACAGACAGAACTGAATGAAAACCTGTTTTAAAACATATCTGAATCAATTTGCAACCGAAAAGGAATAAATATTTTTTCACTTAAACGATTGCCTTAGTGTTGAAGATTTAAATTTAAAAAATAAAATGGATTTCAAAAAAAAGAAAAGAAAAATTTGATGTGGATCTAATGGGGTTCGAAGGTACGGACAAAAATTTAAGAAAAATAATCGACTCTAATTTGCCATACCCCCGAGACATCCGCAGAGCTGAGGCGGCGTATGGACTTCGGACCTGACGGCAATTAAATCCTTCTGCCCTTGGGTGTACGAATTACGCAAGAAAATGTTCTAGCCGAAGCATCAGGGGAGAGACCAGCCGGCCCCCAGACCATATCGGCTAATCCCTTGCATCTCTACCACGCACGGAAAATGTTAAGTCAAAAAGTCTTGTTTATCTGGCGCATTGTTCTCACGGCTATTGTTATTCTAATTATACTTCAACAGTGGTCCAGTGGAAAAACCTTGGGCTTCAATGACAAGTCAAGCTCGTTGCGGTTGGTTAGTATTTGGATGGGTGGTCTAAACATTATACATTCTCAAACTAACTTTTGATCCTAGATTAGTTTAATCTCTCAAGCAAAACCTTGTCTCTCAAGCAAAATAGAATGGGTTGAAATTTCTCTAAAAATGGAATTTTTGAAATTAATATTTGTGTACAAAAGTACTTTTGATCTGTCTCATTTATAGATTTGCTTTGTTAAGTTTGAGTTAGCCAAATATTAATTTCAACACAATTAAATGTTTTTCTAATTTCTAAAGGGTTTCTTCAATGGATGTGAAAAAGTCTCTGCCTTATGGTCTCATGCTTAGTTCGGATTTTTGAATTGAATCACCACTTTTAGAAAGGAAGTTGGGCACCCTGTGGTTTCTTGACCATCGCACCACAGGCCGTCCATACTATTAAAAAGTCAATAACAAAAACCATACATTGAAATATATATTTTACCAACAACTATCAATACTCACGTTTCTGTTTTCACTTGAAAGCATTGGTGCAGGGAGATTCCTTTGGATATACTGACTCTCTTTTTCTACTTCGCTGTATCTGATGACAACTGTATGAAGCTCTATTTTCTGTATTACCTTGTTAACTCGCATGACTACAAATAAAGTAGTTTCAGAACGTCCTTCTTGATTTCTTTTTTTGATAAAAAGGAAAAGAAATATGGGGCATAAATTCACAGATTCTCACTGAGTACTCTTTACAGTTTCCTTCTCTACAAAGCCATTTTTAAAATAAATTTTCTAAAACCAACTGCGTCAAAGTACATTTTCTAGTAACGTTCATCTTGTCACTATAATTTGAAGTTGAAATACTAAAGCAATATTTTTCTCCATCCCACACTCCACCTAAGAAAAGTCCAATCCAAGCAATCAATCCTGATTCTGATCGATGAAAATATAAGGACTATACGAAGACGATTTCTTTGTTAGTATGCAATAATCGGAATATTTTGGTGATCGTCTTATTGTAAGGTTCTATCGATCATTGTTAGGCAGCTCTTTGTCCTTACATTTATACTTATATAGTGTCGTAATAGATCACTTTCCCCTTCGACATGAACTAGGAATTTCGCGCCCAGAGATAAGAATCAGTTTCAGTTTGTTCAATCGGATTAAAAAAGCTGTCCAGGATTGGAAAAATCTGTATCTCGATCTCTTCACAGTCATACACAATCTACTCTTTATTATTTTATGATGCTAGGAATAGCAGAAATTGAAAAACTTGATCCCAAATGGATTTCAAAATGAAGCCAAGATACATATCATAGAAGGCTACGTCACGGGCGCAGTAAGACCCCTTAAAATACAGTGAATGTATGTCATTTGTGCTGTGTTGGGCCTCTCAAATACACTCTACGACTGGGATGTAGTCTTTGTACTGGGATACCTGTGATAGACAACACACTCTACACTCAAATAGACACCATAGCAATGTCATTTTAGAAATTATTACGACAGAAGGCGTCCCTCTGAAGCGAGTGAAGATCACAACGCTCAAAAGGACACCAAAGTAAGCTTATTTTCTCGTACATATTGCATCGAAAAAAGGTGTCCTTCTGAAGCGTGTGATGATTACAACACTCAAAAGGACACCAAAGTAAGCTTATTTTCTCGTACATATTGCATCGAAAAAAGGCGTCCTTCTGAAGCGTGTGAAGATCACAACACTCAAAGGACACCAAAGTAAGCTTATTTTCTCGTCTTACATATTGCATCGAAAAAAGGCGTCCTTCTGAAGCATATGAATTTCACAACACTCAAAAGGACACCAACGTAAACTTGTTTTGTCTTAGATATTACTTCAGCAGAAGAGGTCCCTCTGAAGCGTGTGAAGGAGTCAGTAGCAGCAAATTTTACAATGAACACGAAATCTAGAAAATCACTAAAGAAATTACATCGAGAGAAGGCGTGCTTCTGAAGCGTGTGCATTTCACAACACTCAAAAGTACACCTAAGTAAGCTTACTTTCTCGTCCATACTACATCGAAAGAAGGCGTCCCTCTGAAGCGTGTGAAAAAGTGAGTTGTAGCGAGTTTTATAAAGAACACAAAATCTAAAAAATCACTAAAGAAAGCTTATTTTAGAAATTACATCGACAGCGGGCGTCCTTCTGAAGCGTGTTAAGATCACAACACTCAAAAGGACACCAAAGTAAGCTTGGTTTCTCTTAAAAATTACATCGACAGAAGGCGTCCATCTGAAGCTGGTGAGAACGTGATTGGTAGTGAGTTTTACAAAGGACACAAAATCGAAAAAAGCACCAAAGGAAGCTTTTTTTAGAAATTACATCGAGAGAAGGTGTCCTTCTGAAGCGTATGAAGATAACAACACTCAAAAGGACATCTCCCAACGAGTCACCTTAAAGGCAACACCGCACTCCTACTGATTGGGAGAGCCTAGGAGGAATAGAATTTTCAGCCCAATTTTACGCAGTCGGATAGTTGTCGTACTCCACGATAGCATAAACTATCCTAAAATAAAGATTTATGTATTTAAAATTGACTAAATCGACGACCTGGACTGCGAGTATTTTTTCTAGCCATCTCCCAACGAGCCACATAAAAGGCATAACCACAGTCCTGATGATTGGGAGAGCTTAGGTGGAGTAGAACTTTCAGCCGAATTTTATGTAGTGGGATAGTAGTCGTACCCTAAGATAGCATAAACAATCCTAAAATACAGATTTATGTATTTAAAAATGGCTAACTCGACCACCTAGACTGCGAGAATTTTTTTTTCCTAGGGCCTAGCAAGGGGGTCATTGAAAAATGAATTTCTGACCGTCGCACGTAAAATTCATTTGTCCAAAATCGATGCACTATCGAAATCGTTAAAGAAAATCGTGTTTTTAAGTAAATAACGTAAAGGGGAAAAAATGGTCAAAAATACAGTATTCTGTCCATACATTCCTTTATAAACGCTGTTTGCAAAGCAGGGAAGCAGTTGTCATACAAAATCTTGAATTTCTCTTGCTGTAGATCCATTAGAAGGATGAATTAAAAAGTTTATTCAACTTTCATCATCTAGCATCTTATTCAGATAGCTAGATTGTTGATATCCAGAGAAACGAAAGAGTATAAAGCCGTTGTTTGAGTTACTTAATAGCCTATTGTCTGCCATGTTTCTTGTTCGATTGAGTACATAGGGTCTAGCAAGGGGGTCATTTAAAAATGAACTTCTGACTTTTGCACCTAAAATCCATTTGTCCAAAATCGATGCACTATCAAAATCGGTCAAGAAAATTGTGTTTTTAAGTAAATAACGTAAAGGGGAAAAAATGGTGAAAAACACAGTATTCTGACCATACATTCCTTTATAAATGCTGTTTGCAAAGCAGGGAAGAAGTTGTGATACAAAATGTTGAATTTCTCTTCCAGTAGATCCATTAGAAGGATGAATTAAAAAGTTTATTCAACTTTCATCATGTAGTATCTTATTCAGATAGCTAGATTGTTGATATCCAGAGAAGCGAAAGAGCGTAAAGCAGTTGTTTGAGGTAATTAATAGCCTATTGTCTGCCATGTTTCTTGTTCGATTGAGTACATAGGGTCTAGCAAGGGTGTCATTGAAAAATGAACTTGTGACTTTCGCACCTAAAATTTATTTGTCAAATATCGATGCACTATCGAAATCGGTCAAGAAAATTGTGTTTTTAAGTAATTAACGTAAAGGGGAAAAATTGGTCAAAAATACAGTATTCTGACCATACATTCCTTTATAAATGCTGTTTGCAAACCAGGGAAGCAGTTGTGATACACAATGTTGAATTTCTCTTCCAGTAGATCCATTAGAAGGATGAATTAAAAAGTTTTTTCAACTTTCATCATCTAGCATCTTATACAGATAGCTAGATTGTTGATATCCAGAGAAACAAAAGAGCATAAAGCCGTTGTTTGAGGTACTTAATAGCCTATTGTCTGCCATCCTTCTTGTTCGATTGAGTACAGAGGGCCTAGCAAGGGGGTCATTGAAAAATGAACTTCTGACTTTCGCACCTAAAATTCATTTGTCCAAAATCGATGCACTATCGAAATCGGTAAAGAAAATCGTGTTTTTAAGTGTATAACGTAAAGGGGAAAAAATGGTCAAAAATCCATTATTCTGCTCATACATTCCTCTATAAATGTTGTTTGCAGAACAGGGAAGAACTAGTGCTACAAAATCTTGAATTTCTCTTTCTGTAGATCCATTAGAAGGATAAGTTAAAAAGTTTATTCATCTTTCATCATCTAGCATCTTATACAGATAGCTAGATTGTTGATATCCAGAGAAACGAAAGAGTATAAAGCCGTCGTTTGAGGTACTTGCTAGCCTATTGTCTGCCATCTTTCTTGTTCGATTGAGTACAGAGGGACTAGCAAGGGGGTCATTGAAAAATGAACTTCTGACTGTCGCACCTAAAATTCATTTGTCCAAAATCGATGCACTATCGAAATCGGTAAAGAAAATCGTGTTTTTAAGTACATAACGTAAAGCGGAAAAAATGGTCAAAAATCCATTATTCTGCTCATACATCCCTTTATAAATGTTGCTTACAGAACAGGGAAGGACTCGTGCTACAGAATCTTGAATTTCTCTTTCTATAGATCCATTAGAAGGATAAATTAAAAAGTTTATTCAACTTTCATCATCTAGCATCTTATTCACACAGCTAGATTGCTGATATCCAGAGAAACGAAAGAGTATAAAGCCGTTCTTTGAGGTACTTGATTGCCTATTGTCTGCCATCTTTCTTGTTCGATTGTGTACAGAGGGCCTAGCCAGGGGGTCATTGAAAAAAACTTCTGGCTTTCTCACCTAAAATTCATTTGTCCAAAATCGATGCACTATCGAAATCGGTAAAGAAAATCGTGTTTTAAAGTATATAACGTAAAGCGGAAAAAATGGTCAAAAATCCATTATTCTGCTCATACATCCCTTTATAAATGTTGTTTGCAGAACAGGGAAGAACTAGTGCTACAAAATCTTGAATTTCTCTTTCTGTAGATCCATTAGAAGGATAAATTAAAAAGTTTATTCAACTTTCATTATCTAGCATCTCATTCAGATAGCTAGATTGTTAATATCCAGAGAAACGAAAGAGTATAGAGCCGTTGCTTGAGGTACTTGCTAGCCTATTGTCTGCCATCTTTCTTGTTCGATTGAGTACAGAGGGCCTAGCCAGGGGGTCTATGAAAATTGAACTTCTGACTTTCGCACCTAAAATTCATTTGTCCAAAATCGATGCACTATCGAAATCGGTAAAGAAAATCGTGTTTTTAAGTGTATAACGTAAAGGGGGAAAAATGGTCAAAAATCCATTATTCTGCTCATACATCCCTCTATAAATGTTGTTTGCAGAACAGGGAAGAACTAGTGCTACAAAATCTTGAATTTCTCTTTCTGTAGATCCATTAGAAGGATAAATTAAAAAGTTTATTCAACTTTCATCATCTAGCATCTCATTCAGATAGCTAGATTGTTGATATCCAGAGAAACGAAAGAGTATAAAGCCGTTATTTGAGGTACTTGCTAGCCTATTGTCTGCCATCTTTCTTGTTCGATTGAGTACAGAGGGCCTAGCAAGGGGTTCATTGAAAAATGAACTTCTGACTTTCGCACCTAAAATTCATTTGTCCAAAATCGATGCACTATCGAAATCGGTAAAGAAAATCGTGTTTTCAAGTAAATAACGTAAAGGGGAAAAAATGGTCAAAAATCCATTATTCTGCTCATACATCCCTTTATAAATGTTGTTTGCGGAACAGGGAAGGACTAGTGCTACAAAATCTTGAATTTCTCTTTCTGTAGATCCATTAGAAGGATAAATTAAAAAGTTTATTCAACTTTCATCATCTAGCATCTCATTGAGATAGCTAGATTGTTGATATCCAGAGAAACTAAAGGAGATAAAGTCGTTAGTTTGAGGTACTTGCTAGCCTATTGTCTGCCATCTTTCTTGTTCGATTGAGTACAGAGGGCCTAGCAAAGGGGTCATTCAAAAATGAACTTCTGACTTTCGCACTTAAAATTTACTTGAACAAAACCGATCCAACATCGTTATCGCTAAAAAAAAATCATGTTTTTAAGTGTATAACGTAAAGCGGAAAAAATGGTCAAAAATCCAGTATTCTGACCATACATTCCTTTATAAACGCTGTTTGCAGAACAGGGAAGGACTTTCTAGTGCTACTAGCCACTTGAAAGGGATAACCCCACTCCTGGTGATTGGGAGAGCCTAGGAGGAGTAGAATTTTCAGTTGAATTTTTTGCAGTTGGATAGTAGTCGTACCCTACAATAGTGTGAACTATCCTAAAATAGCGATTTATGTATTTAAAATTGACCTACTCGACCACCTGAATTGCGGGTATCCATTCTAGCCATCTCCCAAAGAGTCGTAGATGGGATTGTAAGAGACTAGGAAGAATCTAATCTTCAGTCGAATTTTATCCTCTAATGGGATAGTCGTATAGTGCAGTTGATTGAATGAGACTACGGAGAGTATAATTGTTTGCTCGTAGTCGTACCCAACAATAGTATAAATTAACTTAAAATAAATATTCATGTGTTTAAATATGACTACAGTAACTCAATATCCTGGACTTCAGGTATCCCATCTTTACACAACCTAGCGTTACACTTCATATATATATATATATATTTTTAATGACCATATTTAAGAGTATCCATGACCATATTTAAGGGTATCCTTGATCATATTTAAGGGTATCCTTGATCATAGTTAAGAGTATCTTGAACATATTTCAGAGTATCTTTTTTTCAAATGAAATCAATTTTTCGCTAAAACTGAATTGAATAACTGAATTGAGTTAATCCCATTAATAGAGACTGTTATTCGAGAAAACAGACAGAACTGAATGAAAACCTGTTTAAAAACATATCTAAAACAATTTGCAACCGAAAAGGAATAAATAATTTTTCACTTAAACGATTGCCTTAGTGTTGAAGATTTAAATTAAAAAATGAAATGGATTTTAAAAAAAGAAAAGAAAAATTTGATGTGGATCTAATGGGGTTCGAAGGTACGGACAAAAATTTAAGAAAAATAATCGACTCTAATTTGCCATACCCCCGAGACATCCGCAGAGCTGGGGCGGCGTATGGACTTCGGACCTGACGGCAATTAAATCC
This sequence comes from Actinia equina, assembly GCA_011057435.1. Lineage (NCBI taxonomy): Eukaryota > Metazoa > Cnidaria > Anthozoa > Actiniaria > Actiniidae > Actinia > Actinia equina. Next base: position 147,631 of record WHPX01000743.1, on the reverse strand, counting down.
TTCTGCCCTTGGGTGTACGAATTACGCAAGAAAATGTTCTAGCCGAAGCATCAGGGGAGAGACCAGCCGGCCCCCAGACCATATCGGCTAATCCCTTGCATTTCTACCACGCACGGAAAATGTTAAGTCAAAAAGTCTTGTCTATCTGGCGCATTGTTCTCACGGCTATTGTTATTCTAATTAATCTTTAACAGTGGTCCAGTGGAAAAACCTTGGGCTTCAATGACAAGTCAAGCCCGTTTCGGTTAGTTAGTATTTGGATGGGTGGCCTAAACATTATACATTCTCAAACTAACTTTTGATCCTAGATTAGTTTAATCTTTCAAGCAAACCCTTGTCTCTCAAGCAAAATAAAAATGGAATTTTTTGAATTATTAAGAATTTCTTTCAGTTGAGAAAATACTAACAAAACGTAATAACTGCAGGGCATTTTATAATCCCCACACGATATTCATATAATATTTAGTTTTTTGTTTTGCTTAGTTGATACAAACATATAACTTTCAGATTCAGAGAGAGGGCGCTTTTAAAAGGATGTTAAAAAGTCGCTCTGCCATGGTCTCATGCTTAGTTATCCAAGTAATATTTGTGTACAAAATTTCTCATTTATAGATTTGCTTTGTTAGGTTTGAGTTAGCCAACACAATTAAATGTTTTCTAATTTCTAAAGGGTTTCTTCAATGGATGTGAAAAAGTCTCTGCCTTATGGTCTCATGCTTAGTTCGGATTTTTGAATTGAATCACCACTTTTAGAACGGAAGTTGGGCACCCTGTGGTTTCTTGACCATCGCACCACAGGCCGTCCATACTATTAAAAAGTCAATAACAAAAACCATACATTGAAATATATATTTTACCAACAACTATCAATACTCACGTTTCTGTTTTCACTTGAATAGCATTGGTGCAGGGATATTCCTTTGGATATACTGACTCTCTTTTTCTACTTCGCTGTATCCGATGACAACTGTATGAAGCTCTATTTTCTGTATTAGCTTGTTATCTCGCATGACTACAAATAAAGTAGTTTCAGAACGTCCTTCTTGATTTCTGTTTTGATAAAAAAGAAAGGAAATATGGGGCATAAATTCACAGATTCTCACTGAGTACTCTTTACAGTTTCCTTCTCTACAAAGCCATTTTTAAAATAAATTTTCTAAAACCAACTGCGTCAAAGTACATTTTCTAGTAACGTTCATCTTGTCACTATAATTTGAAGTTGAAATACTAAAGCAACATTTTTTCTCCATCCCACACTCCACCTAAGAAAAGTCCAATCCAAGCAATCAATCCTGTTTCTGATCGATGAAAATATAAGGACTATACGAAGACGATTTCTTTGTTAGTATGCAATAATCGGAATATTTTGGTGATCGTCTTATTTTAAGGTTCTATCGATCCTCCTTAGGCAGCTCTTTGTCCTTACATTTATACTTATATAGTGTCGTAATGGATCACTTTCCCCTTCGACATGAACTAGGAATTTTGCGCCCAGAGATAAGAATCAGTTTCAGTTTGTTCAATCGGATTAAAAAAGCTGTCCAGGACTGGAAAAATCTGTATCTCGATCTCTTCACAGTCATACACAATCTACTCTTTATTATTTTATGATGCTAGGAATATTAGAAATTGAAAAACGTGATCCAAATGGATTTCAAAATGAAGCCAAGATACATACGATGGAAGGCTACGTCACGGGCGCAGTAAGACCCCTTAAAATACAGTGAATGTATGTCATTTGTGCTGTGTTGGGCCTCTCAAATACACTCTACGACTGGGATGTAGTCTTTGTACTGGGATACCTGTGATAGACAACACACTCTACACTCAAATAGACACCATAGCAATCTCATTTTAGAAATTATTTCTACAGAAGGCGTCCCTCTGAAGCGAGTGAAGATCACAACACTCAAAAGGACACCAAAGTAAGCTTATTTTCTCGTCCATATTGCATCGAAAAAAGGCGTCCTTCTGAAGCGTGTGAATTTCACAACACTCAAAAGGACACCAAAGTAAACTTGTTTTGTCTTAGATATTACTTCAGCAGAAGAGGTCCCTCTGAAGCATGTGAAGGAGTGAGCAGCAGCGAGTTTTACAATGAACACGAATTCTAAAAAATAACTATAGAAATTACATCGAGAGAAGGCGTGCTTCTGAAGCGTGTGAATTTCACAACACTCAAAGGGACACCAAAGTAAGCTTATTTTCTAGTACATATTGCATCGAAAAAAGGCGTCCTTCTGAAGCGAGTGAAGATCACAACACTCAAAAGGACACCAAAGTAAGCTTATTTTCTCGTACATATTGCATCAAAAAAAAGGCGTCCTTCTGAAGCGTGTGAATTTCACAACACTCAAAAGGACACCAAAGTAAACTTGTTTTGTATTAGATATTACTTCAGCAGAAGAGGTCCCTCTGAAGCGTGTGAAGGAGTGAGTAGCAGCGAGTTTTACAATGAACACGAAATCTAAAAAATCACTAAAGAAATTACATCGAGAGAAGGCGTGCTTCTGAAGCGTGTGAATTTCACAACACTCAAAGGGACACCAAAGTAAGCTTATTTTCTAGTACATATTGCATCGAAAAAAGGCGTCCTTCTGAAGCGAGTGAAGATCACAACACTCAAAAGGACACCAAAGTAAGCTTATTTTCTCGTACATATTGCATCAAAAAAAAGGCGTCCTTCTGAAGCGTGTGAATTTCACAACACTCAAAAGGACACCAAAGTAAACTTGTTTTGTATTAGATATTACTTCAGCAGAAGAGGTCCCTCTGAAGCGTGTGAAGGAGTGAGTAGCAGCGAGTTTTACAATGAACACGAAATCTAAAAAATCACTAAAGAAATTACATCGAGAGAAGGCGTGCTTCTGAAGCGTGTGAATTTCACAACACTCAAAGGGACACCAAAGTAAGCTTATTTTCTCGTACATATTGCATCGAAAAAAGGCGTCCTTCTGAAGCGAGTGAAGATCACAACACTCAAAAGGACACCAAAGTAAGCTTATTTTCTCGTACATATTGCATCAAAAAAAGGCGTCCTTCTGAAGCGTGTGAATTTCACAACACTCAAAAGGACACCAAAGTAAACTTGTTTTGTCTTAGATATTACTTCAGCAGAAGACGTCCCTCTGAAGCGTGTGAAGGAGTGAGTAGCAGCGAGTTTTACAATGAACACGAATGCTAAAAAATCACTAAAGAAATTACATCGAGAGAAGGTGTGCTTCTGAAGCGTGTGAATTTCACAACACTCAAAAGGACACCTAAGTAAGCTTACTTTCTCATCCATACTACATCGAAAGAGGGCGTCCTTCTGAAGCGTGTGTGAAAAAGTGAGTTGTAGCGAGTTTTACAAAGAACACAAAATCTAAAAAATCACTAAAGAAATTACATCGAGAGAAGGCGTGCTTCTGAAGCGTGTGAATTTCACAACACTTAAAAGGACACCAAAGTCAGCTTGGTTTCTCTTAAAAATTACATCGACAGAAGGCGTCCCTCTGAAGCGTGTGAGAACGTAAATTGGTAGTGGGTTTTACGAAGAACACAAAATCTAAAAAAGCACCAAAGGAAGCTTATTTTAGAAATTACATCGAGAGAAGGCGTCCTTCTGAAGCGTGTGAAGATCACAACACTCAAAAAGACACCAAAGTAAGCTTATTTTCTTCTATTTGCATCGAAAGAAGGCGTTCTTTTGAAGCGTGTAAATTTCTCAACACCCCAAACATGAAACACCAAAGTAAGATTGTTTTCTCTTAGATATTACTCCGGCACAAGGCGTTCTATGAAGGGTGTAAATTTCACAACACTCAAAAGGATACCAAAGTAAAGAGGCCCTCTGAAGCCTGTGAAGGAGTGAGTAGTAGTTTTACAAAGATCACAACATGCACCAAAGCATCAAAGGAAGCTTATTTTAGAAAGTACACCGACACAACACACAAAAGGACACCAAAGTAAGCTTTTTTTTCTTTAGATATTTCATCGTTAGATGCTCATTTTCTCTTAGGTATTACATCAACAGAAGACGTCCCTCTGAATTACAGGGAAAACATCTGATAAGTAACGTGGACTTCAAGGAAATGATGATTCCTTTTTGTGAAAGATTGTGAACAAAACCGTCAAAGTAGATCAACACACAGCAATAACGTTACATATTTCGATGTCGTTTTCCAATTTATGGCATGCAATGCCTAGTTTATCTACTGATATTTTCGGAAGCTCACCTGACCTAGGTGCTAAATGCCTGCTGATAGGATAGAAAAAAATCCCGTACGAGATTAGTCTACACATTGAGTTTTTAACAGTCATACAGAATCTAGTATCTATGATTTAGTCATAGTAGATATATTAGGAATTAAAAAATGGCTTAAATGTATGTAATTTGGTCTTTGAGGGGACTGTGAGACGCACTCTACGCCCGTGATGTAGTCTTTTTCATCAAGACATATACCATTCTATCACAAGCCAAGCCTGTCTGATTTTTTATCCAGCCAGTTAGTCATAGGCACGAATCCTATCGCGATAGTCATTGAGATTTAAATTTAACAAAGATTAAAGCAAAAATTAGTGTTTAGTGTCATTTGGAATGACTAAATGGCCGGCTGCTAGTCTAGCAAATATGATACTTTTACAAAACAGTATCAAGAGGTACGCATATCAAACTTTCCACATTGAAAAGTTGTCGTTCCGCTCGAGCCGTTTCTTTTACCATATAATAAGGAATGTACTTACCATATATGGAAGTTGGAATATTAGTTTCTTTACTAAACAGGCGAATTTCTTGCTCAAAACTGCTCAAACTTACAGTAAAACGAGTGAAAGCATCACTAACTAGTCAGCCATCTTGGTTTTGGCCGAAAAAGGACTGGAAATGTGTAGGGGAGGGGAGCGTGGTTTGTCACCACAGGAAACCCGCGAACGACAAAAAGTGTTTGGTATGGCGTTACATTTACCAACTCTTTTTTTATAACAAAACCGTAAGACTTAAACTCTTTACACGTCTGATATCATTGAGGCTTAATTTAATGCTTATTTTATAAAGAAGTATGATTTTTTCTCTACCATATCGAGGGACGCCGATGCATTTCACCAAAAACACTACTAATCTACTCTGTACACGCAAAAATAACTTGGAATAAACTGATAATCAGTATTGTACAGATAAAAGCAGGTATAGTATAAATTCAATTAAGAAACCTTTCAATTTGGGACAGTTTTTTGATTGGTTACCCCTCAAAGACGCAAGGCATTATGGGGATTTGAAAGTAGAGAATTGGAATTTTGCGGCAAGGACAACGATAACAGAACACTCGCTTCATAATGAGAATTTTGTATTTTTAGGAGATTTATTCGTTATGAATTCATAAAACCGATTATACTCATTTGTAAATATAAAACTGGGTTTTTAGTTCTACTAAGTTGAGGCGAGGTTCACAGTCGTCTGGCCTATAAACAATCTGCATATATACACTACGGCGCGATCTGTGGTTGGTCAATCGATCAGGAGTTTCATGATGAGACGAGATGCTTGCGTCGAATGCCAAGTTTTTCGAAGTTTGTGAGAGCGGAAGTTTTAATGCTAAATCGTTTTTCTCATAACTCGAATTTTGTTTTCTTCTATAATATTCAAGTGTACGAACGAGTGTATATCTTATGTGTTACTCAATGTGGTCAGTGGAGCCATTCCTGGTAATGGTGTTTACGAACAGGAATGGCTCCCGTGAACAAGCTTATATCAAATGTTACTCAATGTGGTCAGTGGAGCCATTCCAGGAATGGCTCCGATGAACAAGCTTACATCTAATGTTACTCAATGTGGTCAGTGGAGCCATTCCTGGTAATACTATTTACGAGCAGGAATGGCTCCGGTGAACAAGTATATATCAAGTGTTATTATTATTATCTAAAATAACTCTTAATAAAAAAATTTCCATGTCCCCACTTTTTTTTTTTTCAAGAGGATAGTTATGGAGAATAGGAATGGAAAGAGAATATTTTAAAGTAGTCAGTGGTGAAGTTATCGATGTCTTCCTTTGACTGTCAATGGACCTGGTTCGCGATAGTCGCTCATGTCACTGAGGTCACCTAAGAAAGAAAATAATAACGATATGAAAACCACAAAGAACAAAGAAAACATAACAACATCAAAAATGATAAGGAAGGAAGGAGGGAGGAAGGGAAGGAATGAAGGAAGGAAGAAAGGAAGGAGGTAGTGAGGGAGGGAGGGAGGGAAGGAAGGAATGAAGGAAGGAAGGAAGGAAGAAAGGAAGGAGGGAGGAAGGAGGAAGTGAGGGATGGAATGAAGGAAGGAAGGAAGGAACAAAAAGAGGGTAAATTTATCTATTAAGGACGATACGAAAAGAAATACCGATTTTACTGACTTATTTCCCGCGATCTGTCAAGATGGTCTCTCTTTGGTCTCAGTAAATCTAAGATAACAATAATTGTTAAAGAAAAAAACATTACCATTGTAATATCAATTGACAAATCGTTCATGCTATGTTAGGTCCCGTCCACACGTATACGGACATTTTTCGTATCCGCAATTTCATTTCATTTCAACATTTCCGGATACGTGTGGACGGGTTCTTAGATGGCAAGACCAATAGAATCGTTTTACATGAGAAAGAATTATTATCATGAGAGTGAATAGATTTTATCGTTCTGCCCTCTGACCACAGGCAGTCCAAGCTGTAGTATGTGCGCCAGCACTAGACTCTTCTCCAAGCTCTCGCTCGTCCGTTCCGTCTCCACGCTTAGAGACTGTAACGGTACATTGACCGAAAGGACTTATGGGTCCCGAAAACTTGGACCCAGCGTGCTTTGGGAAACCAAAATACTCGTCCACAGTCTCTCTCGTTTTTGCCACCATCTTGAAAATATTGAAACGAGAGAGATTGTGGATGAGTATTTTGGTTCCCACTCTCAAAACGTGTCTTACATCCTTCTCTGGGACTTGCCCTTGGTCCAGCCTGCTGATTTCTACTGGTTTTGGGTTGTTTGTGGGATCCTTGGAGAAAATGTGCCATTATTCCATACAAAAGGGGCCTTGGATCAAAAGATCATGTTATGAATATTATTAGTCTCTCTTGTAACGCTTAAAAATTATATAAGAGAAAGGAGTTAAAGGGAGTTGAGGATGTAGGATAAAGGATATAGGGAGGGTTTGAAGAGGGCATATTGTTTAAGAGTACAAGAAAATATCTATATACTACACAATGTACCCTCCTCAGACCCTCCCCACCCGTGGGAAATTCCAATTGCCCCCCATGGGTGAGGTATGGATATTTTCTGGTACTACACAATATACCCTCCTCAGACCCTCCCCACCCCTTGGAAATTCTAATCCCCATGGGGGATTATGGATATTTTTTGGAACTACAAAATATACCCTCCTCAGACCCTCCCCACCCCTTTAAATTTCTAATCCCCCTCTTATGATATTACGAAAATGCTGAATCTATACCTTTACCACAGAGGGCAAATATACTCCACTCAGTCCCTCCCCTCTTCCCCCAACCCCACCCTCCTTCTTGGAAATACCAAATTCCCTTTCCAAGGAAGGGGAGGGTCTGAGGAAGGTATTTTTATCCTCTGTGGTGAAGGTATAGATTCAACATTTCTGCATTTTCATAATAGCATTAGCTGAAAAATTCATTCATACCTCGAAGCAGTAGCATGATCCTCTGAGATGTTCAGCTCCTGTGTTAGAAACTTCCGGTTGATAGGGTCTTTTGGTTGTCCAGTTTCTAATGGAAATAAAAGAATGAAATTGAAGGAGACACTTGATTATGAGAGGTCTATAGTCACCTCTTACATGTTACATCAAAGCTGCTCAATTTGGATAACAAAACAAGAACATTTCAATCTCCAGAGAATAGAAAAACCTATTTTTATGTCTTTAAAATTGGGATGCATTCAGACAAATCAAGATGAAAAATGTGTTGATTGGTTTTTCCTATAGATTTCCATTACTTTTGCTCCCAATGCCCAATGAGCTATAGTAAATAGTTGGTGCTTCAAATTGGACAGTTTCAATCTCTCTCAGTTTTTGCCAACACAGGTAGACCATTACGAAAGGTTTAGACAACACTTCTGACACCATATAAATGATGTCAGTAACAAAATAATGCAGCTTATAGTAACTATAATGAAGACTGAATACGAGGCTCAGCTCATACGTACCTGTTAAAAATACAGACTGAGTGTATTTATATTTGTTGAACTCCAGGTATTCTCTGATCATCTCATTGATGAGCATGTTTTCATTGGAGAGTGTGGGTCTTGGTTCTGTCTGAAAGAAAAAAATATATATATAAGCCTTTTATTCATCCTCACAGTTGGCTTCAAAGTTCATGAAACTTTATATTCAAGACTAAAATTATAGTAAAAGCTTATATCAGTCTGTACATGTATGGACAAAATGTTGATTTATATTCTTAATTTACATTCAATATTAAATCTCACCTGATCATCTAGTGCGTTAAAAACTTCAGCTCTGATTCTTGCTCGTATTTGACCAAGTACCCCTTGGTTTTCAAGGGTTTCTTTGAGAACTATTTTCATCATTTGAAAGAGGAAAGGAATGCTTAGGTATAGGTATACACTATCAGCATCAATGAAGGTCTTAGAATAGATAAATAAAGTCACCATCATCACCACCCCTGTCATCAATATCATGGCTACCAAAATTGCCACTTTATCACCACTATAACCATCATCATCATCACCATTAGTATCACCATAATCATCATCATCACCATCAGTATCACCATCATCATCATCATCACCATCAGTATCACCATCATCATCATCATCACCATCAGTATCACCATCATCATCACCATGAGTATCACCATCATCATCATCATCACCATCAGTATCACCATCATCATCACCATCAGTATCACCATGCCCATCAGTATCACCATCATCATCACTATCATCATCACCATCATCACCATCACCATCATCATCACCACCATCATCACCATCATCACCACCATCATCACCATCACCATCATCATCACTATCATCATCACCATCATCACCATCACCATCACCATCACCACCATCATTCACCACCATCATCACCATCACCATCACCATCCTCGTTATTGGTGAATACTCATTTCAACACTCCATTTTACAGTTCCATTCAGTGACCACGAATAATATTTCCAAGCCGAGGTTGGAGTTGCCACACATGATAAAAAGTATAGTTTTGCTGTGTGCAGAAACTCCACCCTTGACTTGGAACTATTATTCGTGGTCGCTGAACGGAACTGTAAAATAGAGTAGCTATATATTTAGATACCTTTAGAAAATGTATACCACTTAAATTTAAAACTAATTCAAGAAGAATTTCAAGTTAAACGAGAACGTGGAAAATAACAGTGACAACGAAGAACCACTATCACTAAATTATATGTCAGGGAAATGTCCTATATTAATAACTTTAGAAGTCAAAACTCTCAAAATCACAAAGATAGATTAATGAACTTATTATCCTTCCTTTTTAGAAAAGAAATGCTCGCTGTGTTCGCTAAAAACCGCAAAAAACACACATCTTTCTTACCTTGTTTGAGTTCTTCTGCGGTCGCCATTTTGAATCTTGGCGCTTCGTTCCAGTCTCTCTCACTCTATCAAGAACGCCTGGCAGAAATTGCCATCAGCTGAATCTGTTACGTATTGTTCTTTGACGAAAATTTCCAGATTTAACATTTTTGGTACATTTTTGATTGCTTTAGGTGTTATGTTTTAGGTAAAATTTGTTACTGTGTGTTGTGTTAATGTATCCTGAAGTAAATCGCGGGCGATTTTGATGACTGATACTGAATGTTAAAAAGATGGCAAGGAAATTACAACATGGCAGACTCTCACTTGCGTACCAGGAACTGAGTGTGTTTCCAAATCAGCTGATAGAACGACACAGAACAGAGGTTAGGGAACTAGACTTAAGCCATAACAAGTTGGCGTATCCTTTTGTTTTCATAGTACAGTAACTTCTGACGCTTTCCAAACCGGAAATGATCTTTATTAGATTATAATGCATAAAATTATTCATGAGATATGTTATAGATCTCACGTTCTATAAAAACACAGTGCGTGCATTCGTGCCTTATGTGCTTCTCCTAATACTCTTCTCATGTTTTCCCAATCCCCAAATACTTTATAACTGCCTGCATACAGCATGCACATGACTTAACAGATTTTCCTTAATGCCATGCATCAGTGATATGAAATTTCTGCAAGAGTTTGAGAACCTCAAGACCCTAGTTCTTGACAACAATAGCATCACTTCACGGGTTCAATTCACTCCAGTCAAACAACTGGAAACACTCTGGGTCAATCACAACAACATCACCAACCTAAGTGTGTTTATCGAAAGTGTGTCAAAGAATTTCCCAAACCTGAAGTATTTCAGCATGATGCATAATAATGCTGCGCCAAGCTATTTTAATGGGGGTACATACCAACAGTATAAGGATTACAGGTACATTTTTAGTAGTATATGCTGTAATATTGAGTGGTTGAATGGAATGGCTGCCCCCCCCCCCCCCCCCCGTTGATTATGCCACTGGTGCATGTCAAGGAACTCAAGAACAGTGGAAGACCTTAATTGGCCTCTCACCTCCAGGTTCTCTGATTTGCTTCCTGGACTCTGCATAATGTGAATAGCTTTCTTCCTTGATTTGAGGGTTTTTTCTCAGATTCTCCAGTTTTTCTCCCTCTGAAAAACCCAACATGCTAACTTTTAATTCGATCTGTGAGTTTGGCAGTGCTGACTGCTGACTCAAGGGTGGATTCAGGAGTGGTCAGAGGAGTGACAAGTCACTTGGCCCCTTTTGTTCAGATTTCTCAGGATGTCATTAGTAACATTAGTAACAGTCATCCCCCTTTTCCTTGAATAATTTCCTGGTAAAACGTTTGTAAAAGTCATCCCCTCTTAAGATTCCTGGATTTACTCCTGTTACTCTAATCAGCCCAGAAATGAACTATAAATAATACACTTCACAGTGCACACTAGCCCACAATACTAGTAGGTCACCTATCAACAGATGTGAAAAACTATTCTTGTCCCATAGGTTTTATGTTATCAGCCATTTGCCCAACCTGCTAGTTGTTGACGACACAGCAATAACAGAAGAAGAAAGAGAAGAAGCGAGGAAATTCTATGGCATTAGAAGATATTCTATTAAATCTACAGCAAAGAAAAAGAAAAAATAATTCTTTTTCAATAAAAAAATGTAATTATACTTGCCAGATATGATTTTTTTTGACAATCTTTCATTTTTTCCTAATGGGAAATCTGAACTGAAATGCTCCAAAATTAAGAATATCTCAAAACATCTGAAATGCTCAAGCATTAGACATTTAGTCATATCGCAGAGAAATGAGCACAGAAAATTCTGAAACATGGTGCAATTCGTTTCCTTACCCACTGCTAATACAACACAGGTTGTCTTCACCATTTGCAACAAGTTCTATGATCCTAGTTTTAAAAGAATACATAGGATTAAAATAATAAAAAAAATTGGTCTTCCCAATTAGATTCATAAAACTTAAATATTTGCAGAAATATTAATGTAAGAGAAAGATTTTAAAATTGAGGAGAAAATGAATTTTATTGAAATTATTACTATTTGTAAATTAAAGGGAATTTAATGTCAATAAACCAATTATTATTATTATTATAATTTGGTGAAGATCTGTTCTGTCAGTGAGACTGGTTAAAAAGAAATAATATTCAAGCGAATGACATGTTGTCTGACACGGGGGAACATTGCACCATAGCTGAAAAACATTACTAGTAAAGAAAGAAATAATACTCAAGGGAATGACATGGTCTGAAATGTGAAACCATTGCACCATAGCTGAAAAGCATCCCTAGTAAAGAAAGAAATTATATTCAAGGGAATGACACATGGTCTGAAATGGGAAAACATTGCACCATAGCTGAAAAGCATTCCTAGTAAAGAAAGAAATAATACACAAGGGAATGACTTGAGATTTCACTTTGATTTTGATGTTTTCCCATTCCAAATCTCTTGAGAAATTTTTTTTTGAGATGCTCCAAAATGTTGAGTAAAACCAAGTCAAACACACAGCCATGTTTTAACACTCTTTGAAATTTTGAAATATATATATATTCATATTATTTATAAAAAAGACAAGTTATTTTTATTTCAAATTAAAGTTTCATTCTCTGCTAGTTTAACTTAATATTTTTATTAACTTCATACTTTTCTTTTAGACCCCCACCCCCACCCCTCAGAAATTACCATTATTCAGCATGGTGGATGGAAATTTTGTGGATTATCTCTGGTGTAATATAATTTATACAGCACAGCTGACATCACAATACCAAAAAAACAATACTAGTTTTACAATCTCTAGAACGAGTCACAATAGACATAACAAAAGAGCAGCATAATAATTATGCTACATAATTATGCTAATTATGCTATTATTATATTACACCAGAGATAACCCTATTTTGTACTCACATATTAGCAAAAAACTCGAATATTTTCTGAATGATAATAATAATTAAATAATAATAATAACATTGATAATTAAAATAAATAATTTATTTATTCATTTTTATAATCATCATTATTATCACTTAATTATTATTTCAGTTTCAATTGAATATCTATTTGAAATCTATACATACTTCAATTAATTACATCTAATAATATTAATATTATCTATATTGAGTATTTAAACTCTTGGCCATCTGCCATCAATAAGATGACATTCTTGTGGTTTATCCAGACTAATCGAACAAGCTTGAGAAGTGTTGACGATAACGGAGTAGCTGTTTTTCTTGTTCTGTATGTTTTTACACATTTGAGAGAGCTGCTAAGCATTCCAAACAAACCTGACCCAGTCTGAAATAAAATTAAAAAAGGGGTTAAAATTTTCAATTTTTTTTCTGGCATGGCAAAGCATGAGCCTGAGAAAACAGACATTCACTACCCCGTCCCCTGGCAAAAGTAACTCACTGGGGATTGGGAGAGCCAAAGAATATCTGTTTCCTCGGGGTAGGGTTAATACCTTGTATTAGCAAAAATTCAACATTAGGAAACGTTTTTATCTAAATTGGGCTTCTTTTGTGTAACAGTAGTGAATAGACCCTAATACACAGGAAGCCCAGTTTTCACATACCTGCCAGAAACAGATGGCAGAGTCTCCATAGCTGTAGGAGGCAAGGACCTTATCATCGGGTGAGAAAGATAGAGCTATTACAGGAGACTTGTGGGCATTAACCATCTAAAATAAATAAAGAATAAAACTGTGAATGAAGGAAGCAAGCAAGGAAGCGAGGGAACAATTAATTAAGAAATCAAGAAAGGTAAGGAAGAAGAAGAAGAAGAAGAAAGATCAATAGAGTAATGCCACCATGTGATGAAAGTGACACTGAAATATCTCTTACAGTTGTACCTGGCATCTTGAAGAACGAAGGTCATACAGGGCGATCTGTCCAGTCTTTGCACCAACAGCTAAGCGACGTGACTGATGTGAATAGCTTACCATATTGAACCTGTCAACAATTTGGTCATCAAAATTTTACTTTTAACAAATCTGTTATGGTGCACTGCATAAAACATTACGTTTTTTTTAACGGAAGTAGCACCCTTGAAATAGGTTACCTGCAAAGCCCTGGGAATAGCTCAGTCAGTCCTCTTTCTTTGATGCTTTTTTGGTCCAAACAATATGCGACTACGTCTACAACCTGGTTAAGGGGGTGGAGATATGTTGGAGTCAAGTGACAATCATGCACACATACAGATTGACAAACCGTGGACAGAAATAGGGGCAAGAATGGCAGGATGGATGAACCCAAAGAACTAAAGAACTAGGGTAGACATAGGATAAAAAAACAGACAAACGAGGACAGACATACGCACGACAAACGGACAGAAAGACAGATAAAATGAAACAGAAGAATGAACGAGGACAGAAATATGACTATATGATAGACGATTGCACAAACTTCAGTGACAGATGCAAGAATGGACTGACGAGGACGGACATACGACAGACAGACATACAACAAACGGACATGTGGCAGACGAACATACGACAGACGGACATACGACAGATGGACATACGACAAACGGACATACGACAGATGGACATAGACAGACGTAAGGATGAAAAGACGAAAGATTATAAGGTAGAGGAATGGACAGACAAACGGACAAAAGACATACGGCATACTCACATCTGTTAACAAGTCCACCACTTCCTGTTGTGTCTTCTCAATCATAAGGTCAATAATTCTCAGTATTTCACGTTTGGACCTGTTCAGCACTGACGTCGTCTGTACTTCGGCATTCTGGGAGGGTTGGTGACGAACGTGGCTGTATACCGAAATGGCTGATGGGGAGGGTTGGTTGAATGACATGGAAGATAACGTAGAAACACTTCGAGCAACCTTGGTGGGTTAAAAAGGACGTATAAAGCTTTTTCACTCACTTACCATGGCAGCCATGTTGGTGTACCAAACAATAGAAACTTTCTGAACAGTTTTAGCATAAAAATAGAGTTCAATAGACCTTATTCATGGTGTGACAATGTTTTCCCAATTCAGCGTAACGAACCTCCAGGGGATTTATTTTCTTTTGTTTTTACTCTTCGAAAAATTCATGAGTATCCCAAAGGATACGAAAGGAATAACGATGATATCCCGACGAGTTGCAAAACAATAGCTATTCATTCCCCAAGAGGTGTGTCACGTTGAATTGGGAAAACACTGTCACTGACCACGAATAAGGTCTATTGCTCACTATCAATCACGTGACGTTTTTGTGAGTTGACTGGGGGGCAAACAAGCGGTTGACTGAGGGGCAACTAGCGGATGTTAAGTCAAAACATGTCAAAGGAAGTCCTCAAACTATTTTATTCGACTATTTGTACGGACCTTTCTACGACATGAAACCAGAAAACAAGAGATCAAAACAACCTTCAAGATTCTACAAGCCATTTAAAACGCTGCCATTACCGGAAGTGACGTCTATCGATAGCAACCTTTTTCCCGAGGATAGAAAATGTATTGTTTTGGTACACCAACATGGTCGCGGTGACGTTACGCGAAAACGATCTATAAAGGTTTTTCACTATTACGTGCTGGCGCACATAATACAACTTGGACTTCCTGTGGTTAGATGGCAGAACAAAAAAATCACCTTTGCTCTTGGGAATTGAATTCTCTTTTATGTAAAACGATTGTATTGCTCCTGTCATCTAACATGGCTGCCGTCACGTGCTGGTGCAAAACCTCTATAGAGGAATTTCAATAAAAATGTCAACTCAGCAAGAATAAAATGACAAACCTCTTTAGCAATTGTAGCGATAAATACAGACGGTCTTGCCGTTGCAATTAGCGACAGCGCATGCCTAGCAGAGCGATGTGTGTCTGCAGCAGGAGACAGCGGTAATCCTTTCTTAAATGAGAGATCGCGGTACTTATCGTCAGCGGATAGCTCCAAGAGGGCAAGTAATACCGCTGACACATCCATATATGGTTCCCATATTGTGAATCCTCGACCAATAAGATCGATAGCTGCTCTTCTGACTGACGTGTGAGCGGTTTGTTTAGAGGAAGGGGTCTTGAGGAGAAGGTACATCAAAGCTTTACCCGTGTGTCGCACGGTGTTATAATCCATGATGGAGGGTTCAGCTGCAGGAAATAAAAACATGTCGGCAAGATTTTTAGGTAAGATCAGCATTCTCTTCCTCATCATCATCAGCATCATCACCATCATTATCATCATCACCATCACCATCATCGGGGGCGGATCCAGGATTTCGTTCAGGGAGGGGTGCTGCGCACAATGTTAACCCAAGGAGGGGTGCACCTCTTAGAATCAAAGGGAAAAAGTTTTATTGGTTATCTTCAAAGTAGAGGCACAAAGTGGAACCAGGGAGGGGTGCGCACCCCCTGCACCCCTTCCCCTGGATCCACCCCTGATCATCAACATCATCATCCTCACCATCATCACAATTTATAACATGATCACCATCACCGCCAACGACACCAGAGCAATAGACCTCTTGCATGTGACGTCAAAGCAGTTCAATTTAGGGGGGATGGGGGGGGGGGGGGGGGGAAACAAAACAATTCGATCTCCTGAGAATTGGAAACCTATTGTTATGTCTCCCAAATTGAGCTGCATTCTGACGTGCTACGAGAAGTTTATAACAAGAGCAACAAACAAACAAAAAAGGATTTTAAAAAAAAACAAGAAAAGAAAGGAAGAAGAAAGTAAGAAAAGCCAATGTTGCAGAAATAAAAAGATGTCTGTATCGCTCCGTACTTTCGTTCCCTTTACGGGCCTTGGCTTTAGAATTCCCACCATTTCGCTTCTCGTACACCTCCACTTCTCCTTGAAACTCTGCGCCAATCACACCCATCAAAACAATAGCCGTTGCCTGGCGACGGCGCATGTCATATTGAAGAAGCTTCTTGACGCTGGACAAGACAGTACTGACATCGTCGCTTGGGAAAATCACCTCGTCTTCAAAAGACTCCAGTCGATCTACTAATTGAATTATAAATTATTAATTAAAAAGTCTATGATTATGTAATAAAAAGATTTATGGTACGTTCTTACCCCCGGGACCAAAAAGCTGGGAGCTCATAGGGGCTGATAGATTAGGGTCCAATGTAGACTCGGATGCAGACCCTGCGCCGCTTGGGTCTTCTAACTTTTTAGGTAGTTGTGGGGCCCAGGTCTCGACGACCTTTTTTCGACACTCGAAACCAATTCTCCGGAGCTCTGCAAGAAGAATTGCCTGAGCTGCTTCACGCACCTAGAAAAGAAACACCATCAACTTAGTGACATCATTTCGGGTAAGGCGAAATAAGATTTATATATTTATAAATGCTGGGGCTTAGCAAAGTCTTGATTATAGAGGAAGCATTGTACCATTTTCCCGCCAAATCCAGAGAATTCTCGCATGAAGGAATTAAAAGTTTGTGCCGATAGAAAACTTTTAGGGGGTGGGGCACGGGGACTTCCTACGCTAGTATATAAATGACTGTAGGCAGTTTGAATATTTGGCATTGGAAAATACGCGATTTTTTTGTGAATTTTACCTCCAAGCATCTGTCTTGCCATCGTCGTGCTAAGAGATGAAGTAATGGAGGCTTGTACGAAGGTACCCTCAACAAATCCGCCAGCAAGCAACAATGTAAGGCAGCCAGCTGACTCCACCCAGCTTTAATATGCGCGCGATGATTCATTGCTAGTTGGACCTCAGAGTCTTTGGACGCGGATCTTGGGATTCCTTCAATATCGTCTTCATAGCTCGAAGAGGACATTGGGATATCACGACTGGCGTTGGTCAGAAGGGCAAGGCGCTTCTCTGACGTAATAAAACTGACCTGTGAAAAAAAATTGGTCGTCGAATCTCTCTTGTTTTACTTTCTTAGCGCTTGGGAACCCTGTGTGGTTGTGGCCCACCAAAAAGATGAGGACGAGAAACCCTGCGTAGATCTGAGGAGAGGGTTGTTTTGATCTGTTTAATGATCTATAGAAAACGCTATTCGACTCGTGACGCATGCGCATTAAAAGCTAACTGATATTTATGTAATATACCTGGTTCATGCTCATCAAGGTATTTGCTACCGACACGAGTCCCACAAGGTGTAGCGTCGTCAGAGCTGATGACAACTGCCAACGAGAATGCGAAAACTTGTCTTCGGAAACGTTCGACGACGTTCGGCGTTTACGAACAATTTCTTCGGCAAGTAGTCTCGGCATGGATTCGGAAGTCTTTGGTTCTTCGTCCGATTCTTCACCATACCAGGCTGGGAACATTAGGGAAAGTCTTCCGCCCCGTGTCATGAGGCCAAACGAAATTGGTTTTGTCGGTCTCAGAAGTCCCAGACGTTCCACGCATACTTCATCCATACTAGAGTCCAGTCCCCAAGAATGTAGAGACGAGATCATGAGCTGTGCAACATCTAGTGTCTCATCAACTGGCTGCATAGAGAGATTTGTCTTTCGCTTGCTTTCACTTGGCTTCCCTACAAAATAAGACCCAGTATTGAATCACTCGAGTGTCCAATTCTTTCATATAAAACCACAGGGAGTCCAAATGCCAGAAATGACATGCGACTTCCGTCACGTGATTTGCGCCGGTTAAGTTAATGGTTTCTTGCATGTGACGTCAAAGCATTTCAAATTGGAGAGCAAAACAAAAAAAACTTCAATCTTCTGAGAATTGGAAACCTATTTTTTTGTCCTCCAAATTGGCTTGCATTACGACGTGCTGCAAAGAGCCAATCATTTTACGCTCTTGTTGTGTCATGTGATTCCAGACCCCAGCTCTCTATGGATGCTTAAGAGGTTTTAATTCTCTCGATGCCTTTTTTGGTCAGGAAAATTTACACACGAAACTCTATGAGTTCTCCGTTATCTTTGTTTGTTTTGCCCCATGACAAGATGGCCGCCTTTCAGTCATGTGATCTTAAGTCCAAACGATTATTACTTACTTGATAACAAGGGATTTTCCTCTTTCATCAGATGACAAATAAGCGCCTCTGTATCGAACAGCATCACGTGAATCTCTGCATCACTCACTGCAGCCTTGGTAGACAACACCTTAAGCGGCACGAACCCCGTACCAACCACCGTATCCCCGTCCTGCGTCTTTAAACTCGTGGAAGAACTAGATGATGAAATCCCTGCTTTGGTTTTAAGCTTCTTGACGGCGGCCGTCGCAGCATGGGTCGGGAGAGTTGAGGTGAGGTTGCTAAGTTTTTTACCCAGGGCTCCTCCTTTTGATTTGGAGGGGACAGTGGTTGAGGAGACTGGGCGGTTTTCTTCGTCATCGCATGCGGAGAGGATGTCAAGTGCTACTTGGCCATTAACGCGTCTATCAAGATGACCTGGAAAAAATGGTACAAATGAATTCTTATTTTTCTCTTTTTTCTCGTACCATGAATCCTGCGAGCCTACGAGGTCCAAATATACAAGAATGATGATAGTCATAATATGAGGATGATGATGATGGTGCTGATGAGTTAACGGAGGCAGAACACTTTGTCCCAGCCTTGCGCGTCATTTTCTACACGAGAACAAAGCAAATCCTGGATCGAGCCTTAAACTACTTACCAGTCTCCATCTGCCAGACGTATACCGAGCCATCCGAACATCCAACAACAAGAAAGTCATCCAAAGCCCGCCATTTGATAATCTCCACCGGAAACGTATGTATCGAAGCAACCATGATAGACTTCCGCTCTCGTAGGTTGAGCAAAGCGACCGAGTGGTCAGCGGCTACTGTACAAATACAGTACTGCACGCGATTCTGCTTAAAAAATTCAAAATGTTGGAATATGACGTCACGTCGTCTAGACAACCAAATAATGTCTCTAGGCATTTTTTCTAGTTACGTGTGACGTCAACGTCATTGTCATTTGAATCATTCAATTTGTTTCCATGTGACGTTATCACCGCCATGTTGGTGTACGTTAACAAAAGATTTCTCGTTAGCTTCTCTTGTTATGTACACCAACATGGCCGCCACTTCACTGAGACAAGTAATACTTACGCTACAATCCGGGGGAGTGCAGATTATTCGCAAGATCTCTCCTCCATGGGGACTGAATGTGCAAAGCAGATCACCGCTGTAAATGTCCCACAGCTTGACCGAGAAGTCGACCCCCCCGGAAACAAGATAGTGTTTATCATAACGCTTGTCTTCATCTCGGGGGTACAGGAGACATGTGACCCGTCCACGATGACCGGTGAGTATACGATGTGATGGCCAAACTTAAGAGAAAGAAGAAGGTAGCTTAATGAATAAAAGTATATCTAAATGAATAATGGTGACGTTTGCTGTTGATAATGACCATGACAGTGATGATACATAATGATGATACATGATGATGATATAGATGGTGATACAAGATGATGATACATGATGATGATACATGATGATGTTACATGATGATGATACATGATGATGATACATGATGATGATACATGATGATGATGATACATGATGATGATACATGGTGATGATACATGTGGATGATAATGATGATAATGATGATGATGATACATGATGATGATACATGATGATGATACATGATGATGATACATGATGATGATACATGATGATGAAATATGATGATGATACATGATGATGATACATGATGATACATGATGATGATACATGATGATGATACATGATGATGATGATACATGATGATGATGATACTAATGATGATACATGATGATACATGATGATGATACATGATGATGATACATGATGATGATAAATGATGATGACACATGATGATGATGCATGATGATGATGCATGATGATGATACATGATGATGATACATAATGATGATGATACATGATAATGATACATGATGATGATACATCATGATGATGATACATGATGATGATACATGATGATACATGATGATGATAGATGATGGTGATACATGATGATGATGATGATGATGATGATACATGATGATGGTGATGATGATGATGTACGCCAATCACCTGGTGGTTCTCTGTTTCTCTTGATTCTAAACAGCTGAGTGATAGCAGCCTTAGCAGCCGATATGATAACAATCGACCCGTCCTCACGTCCACATACAATACGTCCCTGTGAAGGTAGATACAGGCTGGTCGTGACAGCTATTCCGTTATCCTCACCGTTCTGCAACAAAAGAATAAATTTAATTCAATCGTAATAAACCAAGAACAAATAAAATATAAATAAAAATATCTTCTGGATTAAAGTTCTACTCTCGATTCCTTGTTGCTTAAGTTCAGTATTAACTTAAAATATATTAATCTTTCCTTCTTTCCTCTCTTTACTTTATTCCCTCCTTCTTTCTTTATTAATTTCTCTCTTTGCTGCTTTAAGATTTAGCTAAGAACTCATTGTTCAAGTATTTTACCAGTGAGTCAATGAGTCCACAGGGTGTGCAGAACGTGTCCCAACAATCTTGTATACGACATTCCAGTGTCGGTGGGGTACCTGTGGAAGACGACAGAAATATTCAAAGCATTTCAGAATCTTGGTCTATCTAAAATCTATCGTATCACCGACTGGACGGGAGATTTACAAGAGAGCTACTCTAAATTCTAGGCAAAAGCCCTAAGATAAAAACGAAGAACCTCAACCTGTTTTTTGAAGTGGAATGCAAAGCATATTCTTTAATACTTTTTCCAAGTTCTGTAGAGTAATTCACGAAATTCGCTCAAGCCCCCCAAATAAAGTGGAAGTGCATGTGGAACGAACTTCACGGAAGAGCCTCTTGGAGTGATGGTTGTAAAATACAAGTTTATTTAAGTTTGTAGATACAAGAGGTTACATTGTACATGACAACGTACTATTTTATCTTTACCTGTAGTCTTTGCCTCTAAGTTTTTTGTTTTCAACATTTCACCATCAATTTTCCACACTGTGATACTAAAATGGGAAAATTCAAGTTTAGATAAAAGTAAAAGAATTTAATCCTAAAGTATACCTACTGTATAACCATATTTAATAGAGGGGAATGGTTAGGAAACCTATTGTTCTCTGTCTTTGTTCGCGTTTGATGTTGAACCGGTCTTGACCGTGCACAATGTTTGATTTTTGCTCGCCCGAAATTGCAAAATAAGTAAACATAAGCTTGGTCTATGGGATTATTGTAAGGAATATTCAAATATCTCTTATAAATCTTTAAGTATTTTGAACTAGCAGCTAAAAGAAAGATTTTGGTCTGTTTGCTCAGTCATTGCCAACAAACGTAAGACAATGGTAAAACAAAGGATTGTGCACGGTCACGCTTGAAAAAAGTGAACAAAGACATATAACAATAGGTTTCATAACCATTCCCCTCTATTAACTATGGTATAACCCTTGTGACAATATTCTCAGTATTGATTCTATATGGGGTAAGCTGTTGAATGGCCCCAAAAAGTCCATAGTTTGAGTGTAAAGCTAAATCATGAAGTTACAAAGGATTTTCCATAATCCCCTTGACACCTCATAGTTCAAGATGGCAACCACATCAGTGAGTTTATTTTCACAAACTTCATGAAACTTTGGTTTTCCAGTGATGTCATTTCTACGTCTTTATTCCAGATCAGCTGGATGACTGTGAGCAGTCCCTCTATTTCCCTTGGTCACTGTCTGTCTGTCTGTCCATGTCAATTGGCCGAGGAAGGTTGGTTACGAGTCAAAAGTCCCTGGGGGAGGGGGCTGAGACTTTTGACTTGTCTATGGATTCAGCTGTTACCTTCCATTAGAGTTTCCTTTCAGAACCAGTTTATAGAATGGCTCTCTTCTGCCGTACGAGAAGAACATGACACGGTCACTATTTTCTATGTTGGTCTGGTCTGATGGTTGGTAGATCTGGATCACTGTTGGGTTAACGAATGGGTTACCTGTGGTGTGAGCAAAGAAAGAGAACTGTCGTAAGTTGGTAGACAAGGATTATAACTATGATGATGGTGATGATGGTGGTGGTGATGATGATGGTGATGATGATAGTGATGATGGTGATGATGATGGCGATGAAGATAATGGGGATGATGATAGTGATGGTGATGATGATAATTATGGTGATGATGATGGTGGTGATTATGATGGTGATGGTACAAGTGATGATTATGATGATACAGCATAATGATGATGCTGTTGATGATGATGATGATGATGAAAGGTGATAATGATGATGATGATGATGCATTATAATGATGATGATGCTGGTTGGGAAGATGATGATGAAACCAGATGAAGATGATGATACCTGGTTATAAGGAAATATGGCGTATACTCAATAAACAAATTCTAAATATAATAAACCCACCTGTACCTGTTTCCACGAGTCCAGGACAACAACTGATGACAAAAAATAAATAAAGAATTATTCAAGAATCTATTCAAAAAAATCACACAAAAAAAAACAAAAAAAGGAACTCACAGCAAAGGAAGCTTGTAAAGATAACTTGTACCATCTTTACACCAAACCATGACACAGTCAGCGGCAACAAAATCCCCACCCAGCCACTTTTTTCCTTTAGGACACGACACAGTGGTGAGAAACTTGAAGTCACTGGCATCATAAAGCTGAAGTAAAACAATTCATTAAAACTCTACTCAATTTAGAATAATTTATAAGGAATAAGAAGGGTCCTACTAAAGACTCATGGGGTAACCTTATGTCAATCTTTAAAGAATAGAAACAATTAACAAAAAGGATCCTAGTATAGACCATTGAGGTACACCTGAATTAGAAAGGGTAGTTACTTACAATCCAACAACAAAGGGTAACAAGGCTCTTGAGGCACACCTGACTCATAAAAAAGCAAAGGTCCTATCATAGACCTCTGAGGTACACCCAACTTTGATGTAAGTACTGCTCAACAAACAACAAAGGCCCTAGCAGCAACCCTTGAGCTACAACTGACTAAGAAGGCACTATTTGTCAAAGAGAAAGAAAAAACCAAGGGTCCTAATAAAGACCCTTGGGGCAAACCTGATTTACAAGCCAGTACTTGTCAACAATGACGAAAATGGTGCTAGTACAGACCTGTGAGGTACACCCTTACTTACCAGCCAGTGGGTAGAACACACCACCAGTATAGTTCTTTGTGTGAATGGATTGCAGCAGATCGTCGACGTTTTAAAATTTCCAACTTGCTTGAGTTCTTGTTCATATGCTGGTTCTGAGTACTATAAAATTGGGGGGAAATCAACAACTTTATACAGTAGCTGCACACAACACAGCAAGCAAATTATTTTGCGACTATTCATACCTTTGAATCGATAGTGCTCTTTAGTGTCCATATGGCCAGGAAACCAGACAAGGATACACCAACAACGACATCCTCTGTTGGAAGTAAATAGTATCCAATTATGTCTAGAAATTTTATAAAAAAGCTTATAGAACCTGGATTTTTAATGACTATGAATAATCAACAGGTAGTCATAATTCATTTGGAAAGGGCAGTGACTTCCTTAATTTGCAAGGGTTAATCCAGGAGAGGGGGGTATTAATTGCTGTGGGTCACAAAGCCACTCCCCCCCTTCCTCAGCAGAAAAAAAAAGAAAGAAGAAGAAGCTCAATTAGCCCCCCCCCCCCCCTATACTCAATTACCTCCCCCCCCCCTAAAATTTTGGCTGGATACGCCCTTGACAAGATTCTATATGATGCCTTTCTGGTAACAGCCTTAACCTTGAAATCATACGTTCTGGAACTGACACTGTATTTATTTAATAATGCAATCTTCTTACAGATATTTTGCTAGCCTTTCACCTACTCATACAGAGGTATGAAAAAAGTGCAAATCTAAAATACCTTGACGTCTTGCTGGTCGCACCACACAGACAGCACTGATCCAATTGGAGTGTGAAGAAGAACGAAGTGTGTACAAAATCTGTGACATGAAGAATATAATTAATAGAAGTATAGGACTATCCTGAGCAGTGAGTATTATTTCTTTCTTTACAAGTTTATGAGCAGTTTAGGATTTCCAGTAGGTCAATAAAAAAAATCACTACAACATAGCTGAAATGCATTCCTAGTAATGAAAGAAATAATATTCAAGGGAATGACACAAGGTCTGAAATGGGAAAACTCTGCACCATAGTTGAAAAAGCATTCCTAGTAAAGAAATAAATAATACTAAAGGGAATGATATTGGTTTGGAGATTCTCTGACCTCTAGTGATACAGCATCCAAGACATATATCTCAGGGTAACTGCCATGGCACACTATTCTCCATTCTTTAGAATTACCAGACTGTACCTGGAAAGACTAGAAAACAAGATTTGATAAAAATATAAACAATTGAACCCTGAAACAATCTCTGGGCTGATCTACAGTAAGTCAGAGCATGGCTAATCACAGATTGAACCCTGAAACAACCTGTGGGCTGATCTAAGCCAGGGCACGGCTAACTCAGATTGAACCCTGAAACAACCTCTGGGCTGATGTAAGTCAGGGCATGGCTAACTCACAGATAAAACCCTGAAACAACCTCTGGGCTGATCTAAGTCAGGGCACGGCCAACTCACAGATTGAACCCTGAAACAACCTCTGGGCTGATCTAAGTCAGGGCATGGCTATTTCACAGATTGAACCCTGAAACAACCTCTAGGTTGATCTAAGTCTGGGCATGGCTAACTCAAAGATTAAACCCTGGAACAGCCTTTTGGCAGGTCTAAGTCAGGAGGAAGAAAATCAAGACAAAAGCACCACCCTTGATATCCTTTTTGTTACATAGAAATCCTTACATGAAGGCTGACATGAATTCCATTGATGATGTTCGTCTGGATGCAAAGACCATCATCTGTATCCCATAAGCAAAGCTCACTGCAATATATCATGAGATTTGATTAATATTATCCATACGTCCCCCATGCAGGGGGATTGAAATTTCTAAGGAGGAGTATAGAGCTAGGGTCAGCTAACAGAGCATAAAGTGTTAATTCCAGAAATCGTCCAAATCTGCCCATGAAGAATAGCTGAGTAACTTACCCATTTTCTGCAGCACTAACTATACTGGACTTGTTATCCCATCCATCACTCGCTCGAGCAAGAGCTGTGACCTTTGCTGAATGAGCAAAGATAAGATTCCTTGGCACAACCTTCAAGAAAGAAAACGAAAAATATAAATTCTTTCGTATGCATTTACATTGATTTTCCGTGGTACTTTTGAGTACACTAGCTATACTTTAAGGCCATGGAAGTCATTAAACGTTATCAAAATATCTTAGAAAATATCTGAACATATTTTATAAGGTTATAAATCCAAAATAACTTTTTGATCAGAAGTCAGACAAAGATGTTACATTTATTTCTCCTTCATCGTCAAATCGCAGATCCCAGACCCCAAGTTGACCGTCAGTAGACCCTGTTATAATCGCCTTCTGGTCGTATGTGGTGGTTATGCATGATATACAGTGAGTTGGAGGCGAAGATCCCCATAAAACAACAGGAACAACTGAAGAGGAAGACATCTTGAATCTTCATGAGCTTGTGAGCCTAATGGACAGCGGTTACACAAATACCAGTACAATACGCTCTGATTCTTTCATTTTTACTATCTCTTTATTATTATTATTTTTTTACATATTTTCATTTTCTCACTATGTATAGCTCAAATTTCCCCAAAATTATTCGTTCATCTCTTATTTTTCAGCTAGTTTTGATTTACAAAAATTAAACAAATACAAATAATGCACGCATCCTTTTTGGTTTTTTTTCCTTTTTATATTATTTTTAATGATTTTTTTCAATTTTTCGCATGTTCATCTTCAATTCAATGTAATCTATCTTTCCATTAATTATTGTTCAACTATTTTACGATTTTAGATTAAGAAGACCTCTTTTGAACGAATGCCAATGATGCGTTGTTTATTCAATGAGTGTTTACTTTGCATTTCATTTCGATTTTCAATTTTTTAACAAACTTTCCAAAATTCATTAATTCCTCCATTAGTCGTTTTGTTCAGATTTTATTTTTTAATTTTTGAACCTTTTGACAAATACTTTCCTACCCTCCCCTCCCCTACTAAATAACCCGAGAGCTAGTTATGCGCATGAGTGATTCATAGTCCTTTATTCCAAGATGGCGGCACACAGTATAGTAAAAACCATCTCCGAAGATTCCTTGTTCAAACCAGAACTAGCCAACGCAGGAACAAAATTAGTAGTCGTTGACTTCACTGCTTCATGGTAAGTGTTTCTGGCACACTTCTTCTGGCTATTTTTGATTCTCTTTGAGTAATAAATGTTTTTTAAGTTGATTTGGTTCAAAATTTTTGATCAAAATTTAGAAAATTGCCGGCTTTTTTCAACAACAAAAATTCGGTAAGGTTTTTTGTGAAAGGCTAATTCAAGCAATTTATTTGCTAAATATCGAGTACTTGAATGTAGTTTTTAGATCTGAGTGAAAGGAAAAGTATTGATATTCTATTTTTAAACTTAGTGACTCAGCAAAAAGAATCTATGAAAGTGCGGGGTAGAAAGAAAAAGACTTGATTAGTTTTTTTAAGTTATTTTCACGATTACTAAATAAATAAATAAAGTTTTGAGTTAGTCTCTGTTTGGTTTATTTTGTAATGATCAGCAGAGCTCTCTTTGTCCATCCATCCATCCATATCCCATTCATTTATCATCCATCCCATTAGTCCATCATCCATTCTTTCACCTCTTCATTCATTCATCCTTCCATCGGTCCAACCATCACATCCATCCATCTATCTGCTCATTTCTTCACCCATTTATTTATTTATTCACTGCTATATATCAGGTGTGGACCATGTCAAAGAATTGCACCAGAGTTTGAGAAATTAAGTAGAAATTATCCAAATGTTGTCTTCTTGAAAGTAGATGTTGACGTATGTCAGGTAATGTCGTTACAATATTTTTGCTCTTCTGTTATTTAAGGTCTTAAGACAAATTGTCAGAATTGCCATTGTATGCCCCTGTAGAATTGTCTTATCCTCAAGATTATCAAGTTTCCTTTCTCCATAAAAATCAAGCTTAAATTTGTTGGGCAAAACAGTTTTCAAACAACAAGGGTTTTGGGCATTGCTTACTTACAGATTAGATTCTGAGATAACCTCTAGACTGATCTAAGTCATGACATGACTAACTTACTGATTGAACCCTGAAATAAACTCTGGACTGATCTAAGTCAGGGCATGGCTAACTCACAGATTGAACCCTGAAATAACCTCTGGGCTGAACTAAGTCAGGGCATGGCTAACTCACAGATTGAACCCTGAAACAACCTCTGGGCTGATCTAAGTCAGGGCATGGCTAACTCACAGATTGAACCCTGAAACAACCTCTGGGCTGAACTAAGTCAGGGCATGGCTAACTCACAGATCAAACCCTGAAACAACCTCTGGGCTGATCTAAGTCAGGGCATGGCTAACTCACAGATTGAACCCTGAAATAACCTCTGGGCTGATCTAAGTCAGTGCATGGCTAACTCACAGATCAAACCCTGAAACAACCTCTGGGCTGATCTAAGTCAGGGCATGGCTAACTCACAGATTGAACCCTGAAATAACCTCTGGACGTGGAACTAAGTCAGGGCATGGCTAACTCACAGATAATACCCTGAAGTACACTGTAATACCTGAACTTTTCATAATTCTTATTGCCAGGAAACAGCAGCAAAGCAAGGTGTATCAGCCATGCCTACCTTCCAGTTTTTTAAGAGTCAAACAAAAGTAGATGAAATGACAGGTGCTGATCATGTGATGCTAGAAAACAAGATTAAACAATTGAAGGGGGAGGATGGAGAAGAAGGGGGAGGATGTGGAGTCAAAGGGCATGTGAGTACATCCAAGAAAAGTAAAATACAATAAACTCTCACCTTGCAGACACCCTAATATGTGGTTATTTTAAGCAAAGACTGTTAACTTAATAGAGAATTTCAGAGGGGGATTCTGAGACAATCTGCATCTTGGAATCCTCCTTCCGAAATTCAAGAATGTTTCAAAGCAGAGAATGAGAATGTATCAAAGTTTTTTTAGAGAATGCTGCAAAGCTGAGAATTCAGGAATGTTTTAAGAACAAAGCAGAGAGCTGGAGTTTGGGATTCAGCTAAATCAAGCATGTCCAAGCGCATGGTTACAGGATGCATAATATTATTGTTTTTATTATAATACAATATGATGAAATCAAAAGTGATTATGGGTACAGTGTGCTCTGATGAAGCATGCACCACCAACCAATCAGAAGGCAAGATTTATAACAGTTATTTATATTGTTTAATGTAAATTCTCAGGTGGATCTTCACAGCTTTATTAATAAGTCTGGTTGTGAGTCTCTTAATGAGGATAATGAGCATACATTGGCAGATGCACTGAGCAAAGGACCTGCTTATCTTCAGAGTGACTGTGATGAACAGGTGGGTGGTTTATGCCACATTATGGCAAACTGTAGAAAATGTCCATTATTGTGTCAAGCATTCAGGGAGAGAATGCTCAGTCTGTAACCAAAGCCAGAGTCTTCAGGATAGACCATTAGATAGTCGATGGGGGTTTGAATAAATCCTAAAAAAATATCGAGGAAGCACTTAATCCTCAAAAAAAATATCATGCAACCTCTTCTGCTAGAAGAAAAATCTGTGTGCAAAAAAATGATGTGCAAGGGTTGAGCCAAAAAAATAAAATTTATATCATGCAACCAAAATTAATGGTCCATTGTTACTAAAGCACTCAACGGCATCAGCATTTTGGCATCTGTTTTTTATCATAGATTAATTTGACTGAT
Source organism: Actinia equina (assembly GCA_011057435.1). Taxonomy (NCBI): domain Eukaryota; kingdom Metazoa; phylum Cnidaria; class Anthozoa; order Actiniaria; family Actiniidae; genus Actinia; species Actinia equina. The sequence goes on along the minus strand of WHPX01000743.1, from coordinate 118,361 downwards.
CAGAAGTATTGTTTTATCTTGTTTGGTAGCTCCTGTTAACGATAGCATTCAACCAACCTGTGAAAATTCATTCAATCAAGCTCCAGGCCCCAAATGATGGTAAGTACAATATGTAATGCTAGTAATATTGTTACAAGTGCAATTTGAACTTTTTGTAGCTAGAAGTTGAGGGGGATGGTGATGAGGTGCATTATGATGATGATGGTAATAGGAAGGAAGATGTGATGATGATGACTGATATAATAGTGATGATAATATATCATGATAATGGTGATGATGATGATGATGATGGTGATGATGATGGTGATGATGATGATGGTGATGATGATGATGGTGATGATGGTGATGATGATGATGATGGTGGTGGTGGTGGTGATGACACGTCATGATAATAGTGATGATGATTGTGATTGTGATGATGAGGGTGATGCTGATGGTGATGATGACTCATGATGATGATGATGACACATGATGGTGGTGTTGGTAATAATACTGTACTGTACATGGTGATGATGATGATGATGGTGGTGGTGGTGATGACACGTCATGATAATAGTGATGATGATTGTGATGATGAGGGTGATGCTGATGGTGATGATGACTCATGATGATGATGATGACACATGATGGTGGTGTTGATAATAATACTGTACTGTACATGGTGATGATGATGATGATGAGGATACATGATAAGGTTATTAATGGTACATGATGATACTATTTTCTTATCCATACTTCAGGAAAAGCACCAAAAACTATCAAGCTTTTTATCAACCAAACAAAAACCCTTGATTTTGATTCAGCAGAACAGTTCACTCCAATACAAACCTTAGAGTAAGTCTCTTGGTTTCATTTTGTAAAATTATTGATCTGAATGGTCAGAGCCAAGATCAACGATGTAGTCAGTCATTCTGGCACAGCCTTACAGGGCTTTCAGAATAAGCAGACAGCAACAGCTCCAGCAGTTACTTAGAAGTTACAGTAACTGCTGGCTACTCTTTCTTTTCTATAAACAGAATTATCATTATATCTATATCAGATCACAGGCTCCAGCTACTTCACCTTATGATCAACTACTCCAAAACGTTCTGAATGACCTGAGTTAAAGTAAACCAAGACAAGTTCTAATTGTCTGATGAGTGCATGGCTGATAGTTTTAGCCCTAATGGTAGCAATCCATTTTGTATGACATCAAATATTTACTATGTATATTTCAGATTAACAGCGGACGATGTGAAGGATGATTCTATAATTCAGCTTAAATATGTCAAATTTCAAAATGTACAAAATATGACAGTAAGTACAAAGTAGAACTTTTTATTTTGAATCAAGGGCAGCGTAGTGGTTTTAGGCTCTATTCCTAGATTAGATCAACTCCATTAAATCAGCCCAGAGATTGTTCCAGGGTTCAATCTGTGACTTAGCCATGCCCTGACTTAGATCAGCCCAGAGGTTGTTTCAGGGTTCAATCTGTGAGTTAGCCGTGTCCTGACTTAGATCAGCCCAGAGGTTGTTTCAGGGTTCAATCTGTGAGTTAGCCGTGTCCTGACTTAGATCAGCCCAGAGGTTGTTTCAGGGTTCAATCTGTGACTTAGCAATGCCCTGACTTAGATCAGCCCAGAGGTTGTTTCTCATGTTGATCTTAATAACTTTTTCATCAGTTCTTTGTTAAGGATAACCAGGGTGAGGAGGAGCTCACTGTCATTAACTACTTGTGTATCATCGGCAGTACAGTTGATACTACTAATATGCAGGATTTCAAGCGAGTAAGTAATAAAATTGAATATCATTCATTTCTCAATATAATGATGACAAATTACTTTTTTTATTCTGTTGACTTATGTAATCGTTATCATATTGATGATGGTGATGATGATAGTGATGATGATGATGATGATGGCAATGATGATGGAAACAATGACACTAATGATGACAGGTATGATGATACTGATGGTGGTGGTGATGATGATGATGGTGATGATGATGGTGATGATGATGGTGGTGGTGGTGATGATGATGGTGATGATGATGATGGTAATGATGATGGTGATGATGATGATGATGTTGGTGATGATGATGATGGTGATAATGATGATGGTGATGATGATAATGGATAACAATGACACTAATGATGACAGGTATGATGATAGTGATGTTTGTGGTGATGATGTTGATAGTGATGATGATGGTAATGATGATGGTGGTGGTGATGATGATCATGGTGATGGTGATGATGATGGTGATGATGATGGTGATGATGATGGTGGTGATGATGATGATGTTGGTGATGATGATGATGATGGTGATAATGATGATGGTGATGATGATAATGGATAACAATAACACTAATGACGACAGGTATGATGATAGTGATGTTGGTGGTGATGATGATGGTAATGATGATGGTGATGATGATGATGATGATGATGGTGATGACAAGGATGATGATGATGGTGCTCATGATAATACATGGTATTGATACAATGATATCGTACTTGGCTACAATGGCAATAATCATAATTTTGTGATAATTATCATGATGTTTACAAGCATCTTCAAGACTAAGGTGGATAATGACTGAATATTAAAACACCTTCAATTACTCTCCAGTTCTGTTTCACCAGCCCTAGCTATAACACCTGCTTTAATTGTCTTCCAGATCTCAGGAAAGAAGGGCGAAAGTCACTAAATACAGAACAAGATCCACCAAATAAAGAACGAGATCACAAGTTAGAATTGTCATCTTCTAGCAAAACGATATGCTTAAGAAAACATGCGTTAGCCACAATTTAGTTGGTATAACTTGCAGTAACAAGTTTGCAAGTTAAATTACTATTGTTATCATCTTTTCTTTAAAAAGCCTTCACCTTGAATGAGAGCAATAAAACAGCCCCGAGCTTTTTGATATTTTATTCGCTGAATTAAGTTTATCATTTTAAAAAACACTCGTTTACAAAGTATGTAACGTTTATTTGAATCTAACTTGAAATAACTAAAATACTGGAGTGCATAAGTTGCCTTATGTCACTATGACGTCACATCAAAACAATCTATTGTTGAAGCGCAAAGGTTCATGGTCATCGGAGGGGGTCAATCAACGCAAATTCACCGAAAATTGTTCTAAAACCCGTATCAATCCACGAAGAGAAGTAGAATAGCCAGCAAACGCTCAGAATATTTGTTAGTACATATTAACACATATTATATCTGAAAACCAGGACATTTTAGATTAAACTGTTTAGCTAGGAGCAAGTTTTGTTGAATTTTCTATTGGATTTGACGATCTATCCCCCCCCCCTCCCCCATGAAGAAGCATTGACGTCGCAGTGAAATAGGGCAATTGTGGGACTGTTTGAGAGACAGATTTCTAAGATGGCATCAGTCCCACAATGCATTGCAATGTCAACTCAATCCACTTTTTCCAGTCTGTTTACATTGTTGTTACAGAGATCACAAAATTTTAAAGTACGATATAAAACTGCAATTTAACTGTAAATTTTATTAACTGTGTATTTTGACATAATTTTTACATGAATTTTACGAACTAAATTTTTGCCAGTGTATATTGGGCTACCTGTGGATAAAATTTTCAAAACACTTTCACCTGTCACGTAAAGTCGCTCAGAACTTTTATTTCAAAATGAAGATTCACTGCCACGCTTCGTTTTACATCCTTTTGGGAGCTGTAATTCTTTCAGCAGCAGAGTTCAATTCGTTTAGGAAAGCCGATTTTGGATATGCTGCTTTTCGTCGCTTCCAGAACAGCAAACTCAACGCGAACGACACCGCTATTTCATATGTCGACAACTTGAAGCAGTGCGCTGTCGGTTGTACATTAAACCTGATATGCCTGTCGTTTAACATCGGAGTACATCCTGTTTTGAGTGGACGTTACGTCTGTGAATTACTACCCGTTGATAAATTTAGCAACTCATCGAGTTTTGAAAACTCCAACCCCAACTTTTTTCACTACACCATTCAAGTAAGTAAGCTAAACTCTGTTTTTATTTATATTTTTAAGCCATTGCCTTCCTTTTTATTGTCAACAAACTGACGTAGCTTAAGTTTTTCAAATTTTTTTTTTCTTTTCTTTTTTGTTTTGTTTTGTTTTTCTTTTTTTAGTCTTGAGTCGTAACAAGTTTACTTCTTAGATAATTCGACATATCCGATCGCGTATTGACCATTGTAAGCGGATTTTAATTCCAACATAACACTTAAACCTGTTTCTTGAGCCTCTTCAAATCATTTTTGTAACTTAAGTTTGTTTTTGAACGAAAATATTAAAGCTTGTCAAGTGTAATCTTGATAACTGACGCCAATCGGAAAGAAAATAGTTTTCAAAGTCATTCAAATGCAAACAACCTTAATTCATTAATCATTGATGAAGTAAGTCCCGAATGATTATCATTACAGTATTATCTCTCATTTCCGTCTTCCTCTTTACTTTTCTGACCTTCCTTCACTCCTCTTGCTTTACTCGTCTTTCCTTCTTTCATTCCTTCGTGTTCACTCTTTCTCTTCCTTTTTTCCTTTCTTTCTTCCTTTCTTTTTCCTTCTCTTTCTTTCTCTTTGTTAGTATATTTTCTTCTTTCTTTTTCATCTTTATTCATTTCGTTTTTATTCATTGCGCGAAGAGACTCAATACCTGTGTTCCTATGGAAAAATCGCTTGTATATCGATTAAGCAGGCGTTGAAAAAAAATCCATGTGTACTCAAGAAAATACTAAATAAAATGCGACCCGATTCATTTCCCTCCTCTTTTGTTCTCTTTGTTAGTCTATTTTCTTTCTTTATTCATTTCATCCCACGTTTCTTCGTTCCAGGGTTCCTCTGCCTAGACAACAGGACAGCTAGAACATTCCTTCCTACGCCAGAATATCGCACAGAAAAGAAATGAAATAGCAGTACAGCTATGGATCGAATAAAACAGCTTTGTTTACACTACCGGCGCACGTTTGTATTTCATTGCGCGAAGAGACTCGATGCCTGTGTTCCTGTCGAAAAATCGTTTGTATATCGATTAAGCAGGCGTTGAAAAAAATTGCATAATGTGTACTCAAGAAAATACTAAATAAAATGCTACCCGATTCAGGATCGATTCCTAACTTCACTCGTGACGTGTATGAGATTATCCTTCTGACAGTATACCCCATCCTAACTTCAAACACAAAACCAAAAACGACAGCAACCCACGACAAAAGTGAACCTTTCGCTTAGGATTAACTATTCGATGGCTTTTTCTATTAAGATTACGAGTCGTTCCCTTTTAATACTTAAAAGTATTATGAATGCTTTTTTTCTATGGTGCAATGTTTTCCCGTTTCAGACCACGTGTCATTCCCTTGAGTATTATTTCTTTCTTTACTAGTAATGCTTTTAAACTATGCTACAATGTCTTCCCATTACAGACCAAGTATCATTCCCTCGAGTATTATTTCTTTCTTTACTAGTAATGCTTTTCAACTATGGTACAATGTTTTCCCATTTCAGACCATGTGTTATTCCCTTGAGTATTATTTATTTCTTTACTAGGAATGCTTGTCAGCTTTCTTACCATTTAAATATCGCTCTCTCTTGTTTGCACTGTATCTGCCATGCTTCATGCAGTCAAACATTGATTTCCAAAATTTCATGTTTCCTTCCTTCAGGAAACTCACAAAACCAGTTTTACCAAAGCTCGACCACAATATCACTAGGATTATGAAAGATGCTTGTACTCAAGTATACTATAGACCACAATTTACATTGTTCTCAATCCCCAGGTGTAGCTTGGGTACAAACACCACCATATAAGGGATATGAAAGATGCTTGTACCCAAGCTAGACCACAATGCTCCTTGTTGATCAACCCGTTCTAGCCTAAAAAATATATAGCAAAAGGGGTCCCTGTCTCTCTCTGTTTTGTTTACAAACAAGGCATAAAGAGATAACTCTATACAACCATTGAAAAACACAAACATTCCACAATAACAATTAGTTTTTTGTTCAAAACCTTTTCTTTCAAAGATACACAAACAGTTTTTGAGTCTCATGAGCTCAAAATTTCTTCACAAATTTCCTGGAAGCATTAATCTTCGTACAAAAGCAAAACCTCAAATGAAGTGAAGAGATCATAAAATCCAAGGTAAGATATTAATCTAGCCTTGCTATTCTCAAGATTAGGGTAAGCAAAAAAAAGTATTTATGGGTTTCACTAAATATAGTTCAAAATAAGATTACTGACAAATAATAATCCTTTACTACTTTTTTGTTTCCTGCAGGAATATGAAAATAAAAATCGTGGATGAAACAAAAAAGTAGTAAAATCATGACTCCCACAAAAAAAAGAAAATATTGAATGATAATCCTGTCTATACTAAAGCAATCTCCTCACACTTCTTCGAATGTTAGAGTAATGGTTCTCGGCCTGCGTAAGCGACTTCCTACCAAGACAGCATTAGTCAAATGACACACCATCGTGCAAACTTCCTTTCTTAATATAAAAAAATTAAGTGTTTCACCAGAAATTATATATATATTATCTTACAAAACAATTCCTGGCTGTTTGGAGGTACAGTACAAGCTTTGTCCTCTTAAGTTAAGGGATTTCCTTCTCGTGAAATTTCCCTGAATCCAACTCCGATGTGCTAGAACTCCTTCAAGTTTATATCATATCTTTCAGTCAAACATTGCTTTCAAAATCATTGATATCTGAGAAAAGAGAACCCATACTTGGGAATGTATAGATAGTTACATCTTTGACAATGAGAAATGAAAACTATAGGTTGATCATCATGAATTAGTGTTGAATTTTGATGATTTTGATAGGACAAGGGCAGATCCAGGATTTGTTCAGGGAGGGGTGCTGCTCACAAAGTTAACCCAGGGAGGGGTGGGTGTACCCCTTAGAATCAAAAGGAAACCTTTGAAGAAGGGGCACTAAGTCAAACCAGGGTGGGGGCCGCACCCCTCGCCTGGATCCACCCCTGTAGGATGGATATCTTATGAGTGAGAAAAATGCATACTTTTGTGTTAGTACAGCACATTACATTGTATGATTGAAGTATAGTACAATTAATGTTTTGATTGGCCCAATCATACGCACACATGCACAATGAATACCATGTAAGTGCCAAAAGTCAGTACTGTAAATTTGGACTCATATGATAATCATTCTTATAAAAGCCAATTCAATGTTATTGCATGTTGTACTATGTAACTGTTGTAAGACAGTACCAGTCGTTTCTTACTCATATGAAAACCATTCCATCAAGTCCAAAGTATATTTTCAAATGGATTTCTTTTTCAGATGAAATTATCACCTACAAATTATTAGTAATTGGTTGGCTAACTGAGTCTTGTCTAGTCAAATCTTTCCCTTGCCAGTCATATTGACCAGTAACATTTAGCCAAAAATGAAGTATTACTAAGGTACAACTAAAGTGACTTGTGATCATGGCTGTCAACTGATCGGCATGACTGGTAATACTCTATACATAATAATATTTGCGTTGCGGGTCATTTTGACCAGTAACGCTTAGCCAGAAATGAGGTATGACTAAGCTAAACCTAATGTGACCTGTGATCATGGCTGGCAACTGATTGGCATGACTGGTAATACTCTATACATAATAATATTTGCGTTGCGGGTCATTTTGACCAGTAACGCTTAGCCAGAAATGAGGTATGACTAAGCTAAACCTAATGTGACCTGTGTTTATGACCAGTGACTGGTTAAGCCCTGTTAATGGTTTAAACATTTTCATGCATACATGTTGATTGCTTGTGATTGTACCAGGCCTCCCCCTGGTAATTCTTGATCAATCCCTACACAATAGTTAAACACTTTCACGCTTCAATTTAAATTAACTCTTGATGAACTACAAACAGCTGGGCCATAATCCATTAAAAGGGCTTTCACATAAAAGTGTGACTGGTACGGCGCTTTATTACTATATCTTGATATCCAATAGAGGTTTTGTACCATCACATGCTCATCCCATATTACAGCTTGGACTGCCTGTGGTTAGATGGCAGAATAATAACATCCCTTTGCTCTTGGAAATTGAATTCTTTCTCGTGTAAAACGATTGTCTTGTTCCTGCTATCTAACATGGCTGCTGTCATGTGGTGGTGCAAAACCTCTATTACTTGGAAAGCGATCTGAGTACAATTTTATACTTCATTCTCTTACTATATCACAATACTACTAATACCAAAATATTTTCATTGTTCCTTGTCTTGACTTAATCAACACCATTACCTCGCAGTTCCCAAGAGAGTTCAAATATTGAAGAAAAAATAGAGTTTGAAGAGAATTCTGGTAATTAGTGGTAGGGAGAAGAGAGAATCAAATGACTTGGTATTGCACGAACCCTCAAAGCCTCATTTTCATGTCACTAAGAAAACTTCATGATTGCTCAAGACTAATATTTGATAATTAAATTAAAGATTAAGTTTCCATAATTCTTATTGTCATGATAACCAAGAAATAAACAAAATAAAATCCAGAGTTCTTCACAAAATGTAAAAACTGTGGAGCATTAATTAGTGTGATCGCTGACAATGGTCCAGTAATTGATCAATTATGCATACCGTATCTTCTCGGAGAAATATTTTGCATCCATGCAACGGCTTGAGTAATTAATTTTTTTTACGTTTGTATTGCACTGAATAATATTCATTGTTTTTCATGTACACTAGTCTTTGTCCTTTTTCATTATTATATGCACAATGTAACCAAATTTGTACAGTATCTTGACAAGGCTTTTTTCTGAAAGAAAAATTGAAACAAAAAAGGTTTTTATCACACCAATAAAATATATCATATTTCATGGTCCTCGAAAAAAATATTCATTAAAGATCAAGCATTAACACTGTACTAAATATGCACGCAATAAGATATATTTATCCAAAGAATATTGGCTACATGTACATGTATCTCTTAAGTTTCCTTGTAGGAAATACATTCAGAAATTTAGAAATTCTGTGTTTAAAGTTTTGATGTGTTAACAGACGATATTGGCACTGTTCAATGGCATGACGGATGTGAGAGCCTAGAGTTTGAAGAACCGTTACAGATATTTGGTTATCTAAGGTACAGTTGAATATGGAATTTAAAAAAAATCAGTGCTCTTCAATTCGGAATATTCCTTGATGGAATATACTTCAAACTTCAAGTATTTGATACATTCAAGTAATATAATCCTGAAGTAGCATTCACTATTTGGAATCAAATTTTCTTGAATTACATTAGAAGCAAATGAATGTGATTTGTTGTTTTAAAAACTCTTTTGAAAATCGAATTTTATTGGATAATGAGAGTGATTGATGATGATATTTTAAAGATGATCAACAGAAAGAATTCAAATTGATCGATAATTCTTTCTGTTGAGTGTAGGAGAACTAAATCATTCGTCACTTAAGCCCACTTATGTAAGTATGTTTGAAGAGGTTATGACACAACCTCATGAAACACTTCTACCAGAAAAATGCATAAAACCTACAAGCTTAAAGACATTTAACATATACTTTCCCTACTGAACAACTTTCCTACACAATGAAATAAATGGAATTTAACTACCCATTTTAAACTCATTAATTAATGACGATTTCAAAATGAATTTGATAATTGATTTACTTAGCTATAATTTTCAAGATGATTGCAGAAATCGTAACATAGTCAAAACACAGTCACGAATTCCATAAAAACACTACTTTTGGGTGTTATATATACATAACTAAGGCACTCAATATTAAAATCAGATTGTTGACTGTATAAATATATTTTTTTATTATTTCTTACCTATTTAGTTATTTTCCACCGACTAAAATTCCGTCTGGCGTTGAGTTTACCTTTTTTTGCGCATTAGAATAACCTCCTTTTGATTGCATTTGATTTTGGACAAATCCAAGCTGTAAAAATAAAACGAGGAATGATAATAAGATTAAAATGTTCACCTCTGATTTTGCAACGACTATAAAAACTTGTGCTTCAGCACAACAAATTTCAAATTCCAACCTCATTTTTAACTTAAAAAAACAAGCGATCGCCACATGAAAATATAGTAATAATGAAGTATATTCATTGTTTGTGAGTCTGTGAAGGTATACTAATATATAAGACGGTATTTTTTAGCATAATTAAGATATAAAACGACCAAATATTGTGTTCAATAACTAACTTAGTAAGGGCTATCACGTGTTTTGAGTGTGCTAAACATTTTGAATTGCATTTTCCAAATATTTTTTTTGCGAATTCAGAGGTATTTTTAACAAGAATTTTGACAGTATTCTTACATCTTTCTCAGAAGCCATATCTCCAGATCCTATATGACCTGTGTGCTGTAAAGAAAAAGAAACGTTTTAGCTCAAAAATTCCGTTTTTCGAGTGTCCTTCAAGACCTGTTTCGAAAGTGGTCTTCATCTTACCCTAAAATTTGTCGGTTGGCCTATCATACTTCTATCAATTCTTGGTCTTTGAGGTCTCTAAGGATCCAAAATGACGTTAAAAATCAAGACTTCATTAAAATTAAAAAACTAAGGGTTGAATCTAAAGGATTTGTAATGGAAAACATGGCTTCCTCTAACGAGTTTTTCATGTTTATCGGTTCAGACTTACTCTTTGTGACCTCGGTTGTTCCGTCAAACAGCAAGGAAAACAGACTAATAATTCACTCATGACGTTGTACAAGCCGTATAGAACGGCTATGGGTAGGTATTGAGACAATCGGAGCTCTAAACCGGCCGTAAAATCATTGTAAAGTCAGGTTTTCTGTGAAAATGTTGAAGACGATTATTACTCAGTCCACCAGGGAGGGAGTGGTCGGGAAGGATGAGACCGCAAGGCACTAACAGCTGATGTCACGTGATCCAAACACAGGAATCCCAACTAGTAAAATTTCTACTTGGAGAAAATTATTCGTATAGACAGAAATAATACTCAAGGGAATGACACATGAACTGTTTTGGGTAAAAATTGCACCATATCTGAAAAGCATTCCAAGTAAAGAAAGGAATAATTCTCAAAGGAATGACAAAATTGAAAATAGCTCATGAGAAAACATTCCACCATAGCGGAAAAGTAATCCTAGTGAAGAAAGAAATAATACTCAAGGGAATGACACGTGGTATGAAATGAAAAAGCATTACACCATAGATGAAAAAGTGTGCTACAGAAAGTGAAATAATTGCTATTGTTTGGGCATGAAGCGGATGTCATGTGACCTATGACGTTATTTTCTGACGTCACATAGTACAGTTCAGTTTCTTTTTTTTTTTAATTGTACAAATGAAACAATGCCAATAGAATGTAACTCTGGTATTTAGCATTGGAGTTTTGGAGTAAAGGAAACGGAAAATGGGAAAAAAGAAATAAAAAAAGGAAAAGAAAAAAATGCCAGAAGAATTAGAAAATGACAAAAAAAACACTAGAAATATGCAACGTACAACACAAATCACGCAAAAACAAAGATTTTAATCATCTTTCTTTTGGTCTTTGCTTTTCTCTTCTTCCTTTTCTTCTACTTTATCGTCTTCATCTTTTATTTCATCCTCATCATCGTCTTCATCATGACTGAACGTCGAGATGAGAAAGTCAGCGACGTATTTCAAGATGGGCATCAACATCAAACCAAATAGGATACCAGAAAAGAATATTATGAAGGCAGCTTTCTTCCGCACATGGATGACGTGCTGTGAAAAGCATTAATACTAGTTTATTCAGTTGTCCATTTCCATATGTGACCCAGATATCCCGGGGGGGGGGACTCCCCTATATTCGCTATACGAGTATGTGCCGCCCGATAGGGAATTGGTTTTTTGGCTTCTAGGTCTGGAGTAGGGTATCATTTTTCGACATTTGGTCTGGGATAGGGTAAAGTTTTTGTCTGGGATAGGGTTACGATTTGGTCGTTCCAGTCTGAGATAGGGTTAGGTTTTGGCCGTTTTATTCTTGAATAGGCTACGCTTCCTAAAGAAACAAAAACAGTTCAGATTCCATAACAATTTGGTAAATAATTATTGAAATCTATTGAATTACCGTTTTTTCTGCACGTCAACGAAACGCAACATGACCATTGGCCATGTCTGAGAGCGGAGTCCTCATTGCACCCGATATCGAAATGACTGAAATACGAGCTCGCGTTTCGCAAATTCTTTCTCCAAGACAGAGGAGTAGGGTTCAATCGAAAGCTACAGAATCTACAGGAGCAACAGAAGGAGACATCATCAGAGTTCAAGTTGAACTACAAGCACAAGTTGAAGAAGGACCGCGACGATCTTCTCGCACACGAACTGCGGTTTTATACCTTAGCTAGGCTATCAATAACATCAAACTTTGTAAATATATTCCAAGCAATTGTTCAATAAAATGTTTGCATAAGTTGATAATATATTTTGTACATATATTTTTCATATTTTATTCAGATATTTTCTTAATGATAGTCTAAATCGTTTCTCAAAAATCATTCGTCTAATTACGTCCAGACTTATTTCTTCCTTTTATACATGTTTTGTTTGTAAATAGATGAAAAAACATATACAAAAGGAATTTGTGGTACTATTTGTGTGAGGATGACAGTGCATTATGAAAACATATGTAGTTGTATACTTGATGAATATATAAATACTTTCCAATGAAAACTGGCTTTTTGCGTTTTTTGACTCTGTAGATTTAGTCTGGGATAGGGTGCACATTTTGGGACCTAGTCTGGGATAGGGTGTACAATTCTTAGTTTTAGTCTGGGGTAGGGTAAATAAAATCAAAATTTTAGGTCTGGAATAGGGTCAGGGTTTTAAGGTCTGGGCGGCACACCCCCACCCAAGTTGGGGTTGTAGTACCCCCCCCCCCCTCCTCGGGCCCAGATAGATAGATATGATTTTGGATATCATCACTCCTATTTTTATCACCATCATCATCATGATTACCATTGCGACAATGTCTCATCTTTAACATCTATCATTATCATCGATCGTTATCAACCCCATCCCCTCACAATCACCAACACCATTACCATCATCATCATCATCACCATCATCATCACCATCATGACTACTACCATGGTCACCAATCTTCTTCCCATTCATGTGATGGTTGATATCTTACTAACCTTAACATCATCCATTATGTCTTCTACAATAACATCACTAGAAAAGAATTAAAACAAATGTCATTTGTAATAAAGCCTAAAATGCAAAGTTACCAACAACAACAAAGAACAAAGGGGGAATAATGAAGGATGTTTTTAGCTAATTCATTTCCACACATAAAACCAATTCAAGTTTCAAAACATTTTCAAGAACTGAGTGATACAGATAAACAATTAATGACTAGAGAATTTTTGTTTCTACATTATTTTTAGCTATAAATTTGCCATAATAATCATTAACACCAGCTGTATCCATTTTAATGGATATTAAGAGCACTAAGAACCAGACGAGCCTCGATCAGGGGGAAGAATTTTCGAATATCTGGGCTGCCCTAGATGTAACGGCAACTAGTTAGTCTGGACTGGGCTTCTTGTGGTAAAACAGACACTGTATTTCACCTTTTTGGCACTAGCCTTCGCAGAGTATAACTTGATAACTTAATAGATTGATATATAACTTGTAACTTATAGATTGTGTTACTGTCACCAAAAAGTTCAGACATTGTTCTTGAATTCCATACAAATATACTAGCTCTAAGTGAACTATCTACTTCGTTTGTTTAGTTAGTTCTCTAAATACAAGTAAATGATCATTTTTCTAGCTTGATTGACGCTTTTCTTATTGCTGCTAAGAGAGCTAACTAAAGAAATCTGTACCTAAATTCTTTCTTTAAAGTCAGTGAATTTGTATGGGAATCCAAGAACAATGTCCGAACTTTTTGGTTACCACAACACAATCCAACACAATTTTTACCATGTGACAGCTAATGCCGAAAAGGTGAATTAGTTGGTATAGACTGGGCATCTTGTTGCAGGCATACTTACAACATTGTGATTGGATCAGGGACTTTTCTATTTGGTTGTTTGTCGTAGTCTTTTAAGAAAGCTGTCAAAGACTCTTCTGAATATTGATCACTAGTGTAGTAATATTGATGTCCATGGTGAAACCTGGTTGAATGAAAAAGTTGTTGAAAATACCAGAGTTGAGATTGCAGTATTTTTTGTGGCTGTTTTAGGGGACGAAATAGAGGCCATCTTGGAAATGTCAGCTAAACAGCCCCACAACGCCTTGCAATATATATATATACAAGGGCAGATCCAGGGGGATGAAGGGGGACTGAAGGGGGGCTGCCGCCTTCAGCAGAAAACAAAACAAAACAAAACAAAACTGAAGAATTAGATGCGTTTATTTATTAATTTCTTTCTGTTGTGATGACAGAAGAAACTCAATAACCCCCCCCCCCCCCCCATTCCCCAGAGTTTGAGTGAGAAAATAAATGTTTGTTTTCTCCAAGCATACAAAAAAGTTCGCGAGTATACTTTTGTCACACCAAGATACTGTATTAAGAAACACAATATGAAAGAATTAGGCAAGCCTTAGTTTTGGCATTTTGTGAAGTCCAATTTATCAGGCATGTTTGAAAGTGAAATTCACATATATGTTTTGAATAATTTCATACAGATTCAGAGCATGCGCAAACGTACTCATGTCTTAGGCATGTTCATAGGTAAAATACTCTTCATTAATTGTGTACTCACAGAGAAACTGCTGGCCATTTGGTAATCTCAAATCTTTTTATGGTCACTGTTAGGAATGAATGACAAAATAAGATTTTAAAGAATTGCAGGAAGGAAAAAAGGAAGAGAGGGTGAAATGGAGCAAGAAAGGAAAGAAGGAAATAAGGAAAGAAAGAAAGAAGGAAGGAAGGAGAAAGGAAGAGTTGGAAAAAAAAAGGGGGGAATGACATGAAAAGGGAGAAAAAGGAGGAAAAATTAATGATTTAGGTAAATGGGTATGTTAGGTACGAAACAATAATTGATTATATTTTAATTAATTTTTGTTTTGATTGACGTTACTCTATTCCCCTGTTGTGACTGTTGTCTTGATCAGCTCATAGTTAAGAAGATAGTAGTAGGAAATAAAATAAGCAATGTCTAATTTGGATTGAGGAAATACAACCAAATAATTAAGTAAAATACAAAAAGAATCAATGCCTACATTTGCTTGATGGTAGTACTTTTGCTATATTTAGCTTATCTTGAAATCTAAAAGAAAAGAAAATACACAATGAGTGTTTATTGTGCATGCAGCTCAGCTATACCTGCCCCATACCAGAAGGGTTTCATGCTTCTTCTCTCAATAGCGAACCAATCACTGTCCACGGTTGCTAGTCTAGCTGGTTCATTTTTTTACACGACTTGAAGTTGTGAAAGGCTTGTATGACACTCTTCTTCAGTCGTTTCATCTAAGGCTCGTAATTTACTTCTATTACACAAGTTCTTATTACAATCACTGTTATAGAAGTTTTCCCTGTGGATTTAAAATTTTGTTCCACAAACAACTGCACAGTATCTGTATCAGAGTATGGTAAGGATTATGAATCGATCTCATTTTAAACAATTTATGCAATTTAAAATCAATTTTCTGCAACAATATTTTTAAATCCTGAGATGTCGTAGCTAACTTGTTGAGCTTGGGTGAAATAGCAATGATAAATAATAGGAGCCATGAACTGAAACTTGACTGAGAATAGGTATTAAGGAAGGTGTCTTTTTATTGGGGATGGGGGGGGGGACTGGGTTGTTCACAGTAATGTTTTAAAACTGACAGTAGCCCTCCGGCCTTCAGTAAGAAATGCATAACCCTCCCTTAAAGTCAATGAGTAAAAGCTTTCGTCAAAATAAAAAGGTTTGGTTAAACTTTAAGTTAAAGTTTTTACTGTCGAGTCTCCCTTCTGAAGCCCCAGCCAACCCCCCAATAACACAGCACCTTCTCTAATTATTACTAAATATTAATATATCATATGAGTACTTACTTGACGCTGAGCTTTATTAATATATTTTCCACATCCTTACACTGGGAACAGTCATTATGGTCCCTTGAGCTATCATTTAAATAATTATTACAGTGATACATTAAATAAACATATACCTTAATGAATAAATGAAAACATTAGGTTATCACTTCAAAATAGTGTTTAAAATATCGTCTACTACCGTCTACTTGGTGCTACTTAGCATTATGATAATGGCGAAAAGTTGCGGGCTTTTAGTATTCGTACTCTTATAGCTGGCATTTGAATAACGATAGAATACTCCATTTTACAGCTCCATTCAGTGACCACGAAATAATAGTTCCTAGCCGAGGCCGGAGTTACCGCGCATGATAAACTGTAGTTTTGCTATGCGCGGAAACTCCAGTCTAGACTAGGAACTATTATTCGTGGTCATTGAATGGAATTGTTAAACATGGAGCCGAAATTCTCCTTTTCAAAATATTTTTACTTACAAAACAATCAACCAATCGCCAGTAGTAGCACCCGTAGAAGCTTGTGTAAGATGCTCAAAGTTAATATCATCAAGAGTTTTTAGTTCATCTTCAGCGAATAAAAAGCTAAAAACAACGAGAAAAATTAAAGCGTGAAGAAAGGACAATACAGCCACCATTTTGAATACAGCGCTTGTTTGGGAAGCCTGAGAGACTGGATACCAAAGGAGAGTTTTCCGATTTTTCAGCGAAAATGGACCGAATAATTTCCGGAAATGATGTAGGACTTCCTTTCCTACTCCCCCAGAGGCAAGTTTTATGCATCTTCAGTAAAATGCACATAAGACAAATCATGATTTTTTAATCATTTATTTATCCCTAAGAATTATTATTACAAATGGATGATTATTGATTATTATTTAATTAATTCTATTTGAAAAGGTATTCTTCGATTGCACATTACGTCATCGCGGCCACGTTGGTGGCATTTAAGAAAATATTTCTCATTAGCATCAATTGTTAACGGCACCACAATGGCCGCCATGTTTTTGTCTTTTGACTCTCTTGGGAATGCTTGCAACCCATCAATAAAATAGGACTAGCCAGCGTGGTTCATTCAGTATTCCTATGAAATACTTTTTTTTAATTTGTTGAGAAAAATAGAGTATTTTGGGAAACAAAATGGCGGTACTGAGGGTAATGGTTGAGAGCTAGAAGAAGTAAGGGGAAGAGCGAGAGAAGAATTCAAGGGAGAAAGACAGAGGACAATGAACATCTTTATACCTTGTCCGAACCATATGCAGTGACGATTATATAACGGTGAAGTAAGTAGTAGAAACATGCAAAAATTCCAATTGTATAATTAAGAAATAATTAGGATCCAAGGACTTCGAAAACCTGTTGAATTTATCACTTTCCAATTGCACTTCCCCCGACATAAACAAGAAGTGACGTCATAGTGAAATAGGGCAATTATCAATTCAATGGTCAAGCACAAAGCACTCAGGTCGAGTCTGTAGCAGTACAGCCTGAATAATCCTTTGACTCCCCCTTACTGCCTGGATTAAATGCTTTGTGTTGGACCAGTGAACCCGGGCAGTGAACCGATGTGCAGAAGTTAATAGTAGAGTAAAAAAATTGACCTCAAGCATTGTGACGTCATATACCTACACTTCCAGAATCCTTTTCGTTAGTTTTTTTCTTTTTTCTTACGTTTTTGTTAGATTGTCTTGGTATTCTCCAAAGAGTTTTAACATTTGAATATGATCAAAATTTGAAGGGGATTGTGGTAGTTAAGGTATAAAACGTCATTACTGTTGCAGTCTAAAGACCCCTTGCATGTGACGTCAGAGCAGCTCAATTTGTAGGACAAAACAAAGGAATTTCAATCGACAGAGAATTGGAAACCTTTATGTCTATCGTTATGTCTCCACTAACTGAAGCTGCATTCCAACGTCTGACGTGCTGAAACGGTTCTATTTAATGCATTAAGAGCTAAAGATGTAGTTTACGCCTGATGACAGCGGCTCCTTCTTCTTCGTACTCTTTCTTAGATACGCATATGTTAGTGAAAGTAGGAAGATTGGTCAAAACTGACGCCCCGGTCCACACGGCCAACGCTCTGTCCTTCTGCGCGACCACATGGGAACGAATGGCTGCTGAAGGTACCAAAGATGACATCTCTTGATTCAAGCGTTCTGGGAAGCCAGGCAGCATCGTTGTGCCACCAGCAACGACGATATTGCTGTGAAATAATCAAGAAAAGGAAAATATTAAATATGTTTGTCAGACCGTATTGAGACGATACGGCGGCCATCTTGGATCGCAAGGCATTATAGGGCATCTACGGATCAAGGCTAGATTTTCCTTTTTCCTTTCCTCATTCACTGTGATGATCAACACATCTATCATTTTCCTTTATATTGCATGCCCATATCGAGGTTGATTAAAAAACTGGGTCGATTTGGCTAATTGGTTGACCTTGAGTTCGTTCTTGGCGGCTTTGCGAAGGGTGGATAGCGCTATCCAGCGGATAAATCCTTATCCAGTGGATAAGTCGACGTAGTTTGCCTATAAATATATCAAGTGAATAAGTTTTATTCGTCTGATATCTCTCCTCGCTCTTCGTACTTACCCAAACATTGTCTTCCTAGTATCGTTCTCACATTTCGAAATGGAATACTGAATCAACTTATGGACACCCTGTGTATTCAGGCCCAGGACCGTGGGATGGAAGAGCGCCTCGGGCACCTTGTAACGCTCTTTATCCAGCGTGACTTCCCTTCCATCCGGTAACTTATACACGGCACTTCCTTGAGTTCCAGTCGTACCATCCGGAGATACGTAACACAACTTTTCTTTGATGTCACGCGCAATTTCACCATCTGTCACGTTGTCTAGGTGTCTCATGAGGTACTCGTTAAGGTCACGGCCTCCCATATTTAAAAGCGTGTTGCCTTCTGGGATCGAGAAGCCTTCAAAGATGGGAGATATGTAGGTCATGCCTTCTCCAGAGTCAAGAACAATACCAGAGACTCTACCGACAGAGTACATCACGAGTTGAGCGGAGACTGGTACATAGAAGAATTGAGTTTGGAACTTTTCAAACATGATCTGAAAAAATGATTGCATGGAAGATTTGCCGACATTAGTATACAGCTATTTCAAAAAAGAGTAATAAGTTCACCTGGTGAAGATTTTTTGCATGTCACATAACATACCAAAGCCCGAATTGCACTATGGGTTATTCAAATATTCAAATATTCTAATACCATTCGAAAGGTCATATTCACTACTTTTACATCCCCATAATCCTTTGCGTCTTTGGGGGTAACAAGAGGGTAAAAACCCATTTATTTTGCTGAAGGCTGATTAGACAATGTTGACAATACCTTGTTTGGTATCCAAAAAAAAATGAAGAAGTAAAAAACAGAAAAAGATAGAAACTTGAAGACGTTTATAGTACATCTTAAGTCAATGCATTTTCTGTAAGACCAAAACTCTTGATGATCTGTACATTACGCAAAATTAACTTGAAATTAAACTGATAATCAGTATTGTACAGATAAAAGCACAAATAGTATAACTTCAATTAAGAAACTTTTCAATTTGGGCAGTTTTTTGATTGGTTACCCCCAAAGTCGCAAGGCAGAGGAGAGGGCCCGTGAGAATCTGGGACCGAGACTAATGATGGCTGATGAGGAGACTAAAGCTCATAACGATATTGAATTTTAGATCACGATGCACGATTTTTTGTTTGTTGGTTTTTTCTTTCCTTTTCTTTTTTTTTTCTTTTTTTTTTTCTTTTTTTTCTTTTACTTTGCTGACATTATGAACAAATGACCCATAATGCTTTTCAAGCTTAGTAAGCAATGCACAACTGTAACTGGTAAAACTTACCTCGGCCATTTTGTCACGGTTTTCCGGTGGATTCGAAGGAGTTTCTGTCATCAAAACACCATGGTTTGTAACATCGACATTCAACTTTCCAAAGGCGTACTTCCAGTACTAGAAGTAGAAGATGGTTTTGCGTAAGTAATAAATATGAATTGTATGAAGAACAGGGAACAAAAAGAAAGAGGAGAGGAAGAGTAGTAGAAGAAGTTGAACTAAGAAGAAGTTGGTGAATAAGAAGAAGATGCATTGTTAATGATGATTGTGATGATTATGATGATAATGATGATTGATGATGACAATGATGATGGTTATAAAAATGAAGATGATGGTCATGGTCATGGTGATGGTGGTGAAGATGATGATTATGATGATAATGGAGATGATGATGGTGATGATGATGATGATGGTGATAATGAAGATGATGATGATTATGATGATGAAGATGATGATGATTGATGATAACGAAGAAGAAGAAAAATGGTGGAGCAAGTGAGGATGCAGGAAGACAGAGAGAGCACCGCACAGGAAGCCCGCTTATACAAAACCTTGTGCATCACTGATTCCAGTCACGCCTTCCTAGTTTGGTATTTTCATAGACTAGTGACTTTCATTATGCCATAGTTAATCACCATGATTATGCAAATTTCCTCTGGGTTTACAATATAAGTCTCAATTAATTAATTAATCATCGATCGCGAACGTCATGACTTTGTTAAACCAAAAACCTTTATTCAATTTTTGTTTAGGTATCGATCGATCGCAATGAAAAAATATTCATTTTTTAAAATGATTTGCAGTAGCTATAGATTAAAAATAGTGAATAAGAGGAAGTCTTAATAAAAGACTTTGTTTCGGCTTCAGCACGAAAAGCTCGTATTTGTTGTCTTAATGTACATCGCTAACTATATAGCTTTTTTTATTAGTTATTGAGCATTGTACGAATTAGTTATTATTGTAAAACTTTCAGGAGTATTAGTTAAACTACTAGCTACTATTATTTTGCCTTGGGATTATAACTATAACTGATTTTGGTATTCTAACTCGATTGTGAGAAGCTCTTTCTACCAGTATTTTAGTAATATAGCCAGCAACGAGATTTTACCATCTGATTTGCTACACTGTACATGACTTTATGTGTAATTTCTTCAGAAATTATGCATGCAGACTTAACTTTATAAGGCAAAAACTATAAATAATGTGTTAGTTTAAAAAAAACTTCAATTGTACTTAACTGAAAAACAGAACTGACAAAACATTACCTAAATAAACTGGCTCAAAAATTATACTAAAAACTTTGAAACTATAAATTTTGAAGTATTTTTTAGAAGTATAACTCCTCTGATCTTGAATTTAATATCGTATCGAAAAAGGAATAAATCATTTGATTATTTTTGAACTTTCGAGTAACTTTGATACCTTTTCCATGTCTTCCCAGTCAACTACAGCTCCATGTTCCATAGGATAGCTTACATCCAGGTTTTTCTTGCCTATTGCTTCGTCGCCAGCGTAAAATACATCTCCTGAAGACTTATCTCGTCCAACGATGTTTGGAAGCACGATTTTCGGATCGTCTTCGCTTTGGAAACCAAGTTTCACTAAGCCTGTTCCATTATCCACTATAACTGTTTGCATTTTGGAAACGAAATTTGAGAGCACGACTTCTAAACGGCAGTATTTGGAAAGCACTTAAGGGAGATAATGTAACTTCAAACCAACTAGAAGGTTACAGAAGCGTTGAGATCAATAAATTGAATGAGATTAATGATTGATGTCCCTAGCTAGAGAACTGTACGCCAAGCGTGACTTAGTTTGCGTGACAATGATTGCTTAATAACATCATATGACGTCACCTCTGAACCATCATTACCCATAAACCTTTGGGTGGAATTTAGGAATTCGTGAAAAATATTGGGTAGAAGCAGCTCGACGTTCCTTGGTCGTGACGTTCTCTTGGAATAAAATCCTGGGTTTGAGTTATACCATATTTTCGTGTCGTTGAATAAAGAAATGATACTGAAGGGAATGACACATGGTCTGGAATGGGAAAACATTACACCATAGCTGAAAAGCATTACTAGTAAAGAAAGAAATAATACTCAAGGGAAAGACATATGGTTTGAAATGGGAAAACATCATACTATAGCTGAAAAGCATTCCTAATAACGAAAAAATAAGACTCAAGGGAATGACTCATGTTCTGAAATGGGAAAAAACGCACCATAGCTGAAAAGCATTCCTAGTAAAAAAAGAAATAATACTCAGGGGAATGGCACATGGTCTGAAATGGGAAAACATTGTACCATAGCTGAAAACAAGAGAATATGAACTAAGAGAAGAATCCTTCCTATATATCCTTGTAACCATCATGTACACAGTTTGATGCTATTTTTAGCTTGAATATATCATTTGAGCGAAGAACCTGATTGGTTGATTTCTTGAAGGTAGGCAGCTTCTATTCTTGCAGTAAACAAAAGCCTGTATTTTTGTCGTGGACATAGCGAAATATGGCGCTTTTTGTGTCCTAAAACGAGGCATTAAAGGGAAGAAAGATTATCGCGCGGGCATGGTAACGAGTTAAAAATAGCATCAATGATTCTAAAAATAGCATCAAAGTGTGCACATGATGTGGCAAGGGGATTCCTTCTCTTAGTTCATTTTCTCTTGCTGAAAAGCATTCCTAATGAAGAAAAAAATAAGACCATATGGCTCAGCAAGAATCAAACATTAACAAATAATCAAAATCGGCAGCAAAATCGTAATCGACCAACGTCTCTAAATAACAAATAAGACTATACAATAAAACAATTGAATTGCAAACTGTTTGGTCTACCAGCTGTGTTGACCTCTCATCGTCAGACATGATCATGACGTACCGTTAGTTCATTCCTCGTATTTCACCCACTCGATAGCTCCAAATCATCGTACAAGGGTGATTCCACAATGGCTGATTCATTCTCCTGTGATCTTTGCTTCATATTACTTCTCCTCGCCATCATTATCTTCACGCTGTTCGTTGCCGGGTTGTTCCTGAGGTCATTCTTACCCAAGCCAAAAATAAAAGAATTCCATAAAAAGTACGTCCTGATCACAGGCTGCGACTCAGGTTTTGGGCGGAGAATAGCGATCCTTTTGGACGAGCTTGGATTCAATGTTATCGCTACATGCCTCACGACCCAAGGCAAGGAAGGCCTCCAAAACGTTTGTAGCAGTCGTCTGATTGCTGCATTAATGGACGTTACTGATTCTGAGCAAGTAAGGAACTTCTACGATGAAGTGAAGAAAATAATTCCGAGCGAGGAAGGTACTTAATACAAAAATGTTAAATATAGGAAGCCATGACCCTTCGTGCTGCGAGTGCTACATATCGTTCACCACACAGTTAGTTAATTAACTTAATGGAAAACGTGTGTCTCGATTGAAAACCATACTGATGTCCCTTCCCCCCTGATAACAAATTGGCCTAACTTTTTAGTTAACACGGAATACAGTTCTTGGTGGAAAAAAGGACGCAGCTGTTGTTTCAGGTCCTCTTTCATTAAGTCTTTCATTACCAAATACATATACATTTATATAACATTTTATACATTTTTATTAATGTTTCAAACGCATGACCCATTGTATCTCTAAATTAATGCCTACGTACTGAAGTCAGGGCACGCCAAAAACTACAAACACACGGTCGCAAGAGGTAATTGGTAATTATATATACGCAATGTTACTGAAGTAGAAAACGATTCTTCTGCTTGTGCGTATAATGCGTATCCGCGCATTCGTATCCCTTAACTCTACTTACATGATGAAGAGTCCAGGAATCGTGAGAGAATTGTTATAGCTATCTAAGTAAACTTATTTCAACATTGTTATCGTTTATGATTTTAACTTTAACAGTGTTTAATTATTCAAAGTTCAAAGCTACAGATAGAGTTGACAAACGCTTTAAGTATGTTTTTTTACTGATTTCGGCAAGAATCCTATCAGTTTTAGCCCTAAAATAAAATGCTAGAGGAAACATTCCCAGCCCCTTCCCCCCTCGGGTCAACAATGAGTTTAATGAGTGATTAGAAACGTTGACCTTAATTTGATTAAACCTCAGATAATGCTAGAGTAGACATTCCCCACCCCTCGCCCGTCAATCAACAATGAATAGTTCAAGGCCACTTTCTCATATGAACCGTTATTTAATGAGTGATTAGAATCGTTGACCAAGCATGATTAGCGAGCCGGCACCGCGATGGCAAGACGCATAGTGCGGGTTACCTTGATCAGACTTCAGGTAAGACGTTAACAAGCACGTACCTGGTATTGTATGGCACGTTCGATAAGTGTTTTATTCAATATGTACGTATAGAGATATCGAAAAAGTCTAAAAGCTATTTTAAGCAGGTCTTATTTACGCGACACAATGAGTAGAATAAGGTGGATTTTTTGGGAGCTATTTCACGTCATATCCGCCATGTTGGTTGGCGATAACAAAGCATTCCTGAATGTTTTCTCTCGTAAGATCAACGAACTTGGCGGAGGTTTCACTATTATTTAACTCGAGTGATTTTGAGTCATGCGTTTCAAGACGCACTCCGTTTTGACAGTAATATGCAAGAGTTATGACGAAAAAATAAATAAATCGAGAAAAAAAATAAAAGCTTGCTGAGTAGGAGTATCGATTTCCGGTCACCCATCAAGGTACATGATTTTTTTCAACCGATTCCGTGCGTGGCAGAGATGCAAGGGATTAGCCGTTATGGTCTGGGGGCCGGCTGGTCTCTCCCCTGATGCTCCGGCTAGAACATTTTCTTGCGTAATTCGTACACCCAAGGGCAGAAGGATTTAATCGCCGTCAGGTCCGAAGTCCATACGACGCCTCAGCTCTGAGGATGTCTCGGGGGTATGGCAAAGTGGAGTCGATTTTTTGAATTTTGCTTTAGGGTTTTAATTAAATTAACCCTCAATGTACTTCAATTTTCTTCTTCTTCTTCTTTTTTCTTTTTCTTTTTGTTTTTGTTTCCTTTGTTTCTTTTTTGTTTTGTTTTGTTTTGTTCTCTCTTTTGTTTTTTGTTTTTTTTTGTTTGTTATATAAATTCATCTTGCTTATTAGGTTTGATCTTAAATATCAACAATCTGAACCCTAAAAATAGAGAATTGTGCTTTAATTTCTAGTAATTCGAAATGCAGGCTGAGAATACCATGCCACAGACGCGTTTTCGGGAACCGCGCGAAAACCAATATACGTCAGCCTCTCTAGGATTGTGGGCAGTGGGGTAAATAACGCTGGTTACATGACACTAGGGCCCTTAGAGTGGTTCAAACTGGACCAATATGATACTGATATGACACACTCTCATGCATTCGTCAATGTATCTTGATATTTTACCAGGGTTGTGGGCAGTGGTGAATAACGCTGGCTACATGACACTAGGGTCCTTAGAGTGGTTCAAACTGGACCAATCTGATACTGATATGACACACTCTCATGCATTTGTCATTGTATCTTGATATTTTACCAGGGTTGTGGGCAGTGGTGAATAACGCTGGTTACATGACACTAGGGCCCTTAGAATGGTTCAAACTGGAAGACTACAAGAGAATGGCGGAAACTAACCTTTGGGGCCTGATTGAAGTGACCAAGACATTTCTGCCACTGGTGAAGAAGGCTAAAGGAAGGATAATAAATTTTGGAAGCATTGCAGGTATGGCTTCAGTACCGGATGGGAGAGGATAAGGAGGGATGGAAATTTTGCCCTTTCTCAATCCCTACCTCCCCCACCCCCCTCCCCCCAACCCCTCGCCCCCCGTAAAACTCCTACTGTCAATTAATGACTTGTACTTACCGATATCATTATTGTGATGAAATTTTCAGTTTGTCTATCTTGCAACTATCGATTCTTATTCTTATGGCTTCACATTATACCCAATCCTTCCCCTCCCCCTCCTGAACCTCCTAAATCCCCCACCCACCCCAACCCCCTTCCCCCCGTCAAATAATGACTGTCTGTTTTGTTGTCGTGAAAGGTTTGGTCAGTCCAGCTGCCTTTGCTCCCTACTCTATCACCAAGTACGGCGTCGAAGCCTTCTCAGATGCGTTACGCAGAGAGATGGTCCACTGGGGAGTGAAAGTCTGTATCATGGAGCCACAGGCCTTTCAAACACCGTTGCTTCACGAGTTAACTGGCCAGAAGTTGGTGTCACTATGGGATGGGATAGGCGATGACATGAGGAAGGAATATGGCGCAGAGTACTTAGAAAACTGTACGTAACACAATATCAGTTTATTTGGTTCTTTGGTGTTGCAAGACACTGGAGCATTAGTCACTTTGCAGCTCAGCAATCACGTGCTGATCAATTCACCGAGAACAAATGAATGAACAATTTGATTCCCATGGGTGAAATTTACTGGAGAGCATACACACTTTCTACAACCTGATTAGAGAGATCGTAATAAAACTGCATTTCGTAACACACTGGTTACACATCGTTTCATTCAGTTCGTCTTTGCAATTAGCAAATTTTTTGCTACCCAGTACAGACTCGAGCTCGTGGCCGTTAACGGCAAAGGGCCTCTAGCCGAAAACAATGAGTTTAAAGCTAAACAGTACTTCCCCTTGCAATAGACAAAACCAAGAGAATAGTTCATTTTCTCTTGACAAAACATTATAGTTGAGAATTTTTCATCCAATTATGAAAAACCAATTTCCCTCCTAAAAAAACTGTTCCATTGACCCTACCCCTTTGCTCCCAGGGGACTTTAACACCGAGAACGACCGTTAATTTACTCTTGCATTGATTTACTGAAAGCAATTGACATTTATCTTTTACATATACTATTGAAAAATAATGTAAATATTAAGTTCATTTTTGCTGATAACAGGCATTTTTACTTTTTATATATTTCAGGCAAGCGTTACCTTGTAGAAGTAGTCATTAAGAAATCATCCAAAAACGTCGACCTTGTTGTGAATGACGTCATCGACGCCCTCACGTCACGTGATCCACGCCCTCGCTACCTCATTGGTAGACAAGCAAAGATTGTAGGCTTTTTCTCATTGTTGCCTACAGTAGTACAGGATTACATCTTTAAACCAATAATATGAATATGTGCGTGCGCTGTATAATCTCTCGATCACAGAGCCCTGTCATTCCTGCTACGCTTGCTATAATAGCTATTATGAAAAACATTGTGAAATTCTAGGGTTTCCCCGAGTCTCAGGGAATCTCTGGCATTTCAATGAGCATGCGCAGTGAGAATTACAGAATTTTGGGGTGTAGAGCATTCTCGTTCAGATCTCCTAATCCTTATTCTTGTTTGATATATCAGCCTAGCAACCGTGACTACAAGAATGCTTTTGAGAATTTTCTTTTACTTTCACAGTTTTCTTGCTCCATGAGTATGTTTTAACTTTTTAGTAAAATGATCACACAGGGTGTGCAAGGTTTTCTGGTAGATGTAGTATATGACGATAAAAGGTTTAAAAGATTCTAATATTTTTTAGGAAAAAAATGAAAAATAGGAGAATAGTTCGAGTAAGACTTTTTAATCATTTAAGGATTACATTTTAAACTGTAATGAGTTGATGGTTTTGATAAGTCATATTGTAAAAACGCTTTTTTTATCCAATAAAATTTAATGAAATATAATCTTAAAAATCCCAACAAATTACGAATTCTTTGCATGGGCCTCCTGTGGTTAGCTGCCAATCTACTTCCTTCCTAACAAGGAACGCCTGATGATATTCAAACAGAGCTACAAAAATGCAGAGAACTTGGACGAGAACTTTGAATGAAAAAAAAGTTATTTGAACTTTAAAGCTCAAAAGATATAAGATGAGCAGTTTATTAGCTAAAGAAATCCTCCAGAAAGAAGAGATGTTACTAAAAGAGACGAAATCTAGGCTACTTGAACAACTGAATCGTTTGAAGGTGAGTTGGTAGTGAAAATTTATCTGAAGATTCTCCATGAAAGGTGAGTTGGTAGTGAAAATTTAACTGAAGATTCTCCATATTTTCAAAACACTTTCAGACATTTAAAAAAATACTTTTAAGCTTATTTTTAATTCATTATAGTACACAATACATTCATGTAAAATTGTTAGTGCTCAAAAGTAATATTTAGACGATAGGAAACAAAAAATTCTGCAGTGTTTTGTGCAGTTTTTTTTGTTTTCATGTACTCTTCAAAATCGTTTTTGCCTCCTTCGTTAGGTTGAAGAAGTGGCTTTACAAAGATACTTGTTAGATAACACCGAGAACCAGCAAACCCAGGAAAACAATGCTCAAATGCTTGAGAATAACAGATATCAAACAGTAAGCTGACAGTTTGTAGTTTTATTCTGCTTTTTTTTTAATATCCCACTTTTGTCACCCTTATTGTATTATAGAAGTTTTACACCATCATGTACCAGCGCCCATAACACAGCTTGAGCAGCCTTTGGTTGGATGGCAGATACATACAATGAAATCCCGTTGCTCTTGGGAATTGAATTCTTTCTCATCTAAAACGATTGTATCATGTGATGGTGCAAAACGTCTATTCCCTAATCATTTAAACCTTCAAAACATGAATATTGTATAGAATGTGTGCAATATGTGACTCAAAATTCCAAAACAGCTGCCATCTTGGTTGATCTAAGAGGAGAAGCCAATGAGGAATGCTTTGTTATTATCAACCAAGACAGCGACAATGACATAACATGCACCTGCTCTATTGATACGTCCTGAAACAACCTCTGGGCTGATCTTAGTCAGAGCATAACTAACTCACAGATCAAACTCTGAAACAACCTCTGGGCTGATCTAAGTCAGGGCATGGCTAACTCACAGATCAAACTCTGAAACAACCTCTGGGCTGATCTAAGTCAGGGCATGGCTAACTCACAGATCAAAACCCTGAAACAACCTCTGGGCTGAAAAAAGTCAGTACATGGATATCACACAGATTGAATTGGAATTAAGCAAGTTGGTTTTGCAAAGGGGGAAAAATCAAAAAACACTTGATTGAAAGGAGAGACCAAGCTAAGACCTGGAATCAAGCCAGAGAACCAAGAGTTGAGAGTACACTGCACGCTGCACCACCCTTGATACCTATTTTATTTGACTTATTTATTCATAACTATTCAGACTTCAGGTAACAGTGAAGACTCGAGTTACACAGATGATGCAAATGCTTTGAATCAAATGCCACTGGAGAATTTAAAACCCATTGATACTAAACAAAGGTATGTTAAAAGCTCAAACATTCCCTACCCACCCCTCCCTTGTTTTTAAACCAAAATTACCAAAATTAACAGCACTACATTCTCATTCCCTACAATGTGCATTAATATATATGAGATACGGGCTAGCCAAAATAATGGCTGCTGTCCACAATTGTACCCTGTCAATGTAGGATTATGCACAAGAATGAACATGTTGAATGAATGTGTGCAGGACAGGATTAACTATAGTTTATACAATGCAAAGGATTGTAGAAAACTATTATGTTAATTGAATGTTATATTTCCAGCACTGGGAAGAGGGAGGATTAATGCAATTCGAGAATTGGCATCTCCAAAATTTCCTAAACCTACCCCTAAAGGTGCACAATGTTTGCTCACCACCACCCGCCCTGATTCCAATGCTGGCCAATGTTTGGTTTTAGTGTTCCTGTGTATTTACTTTCTCTAGTCTTACTTCTTGACCAGTGCAAATTTTCATGCTTTAAATAAAGCAGAGGTATGCTACTGAGTATGCACTCCATCACACTCAACATCCAATATCTTCCCTTTTTTTGCATAAAAGCGAGCAAGATATAGAAGAGGAAGAAGAAGAGGAAGAAGATGATCAAACGTGACATTGGTAATAAGAAACCCTGAGTTTTGTTTGATATCTAGGCAACAAATGTAATACTGAATGCAGTACAACTAAATAAGCAGAAAAAGAGATAAGTTCAAGGAGTAGAGATACAGTGAGTATAGGAAGTATTATGACTAAGAGGCCATTCACAAAAACCTGTTGGCGGGGGGGGGAATGATGAGAAATTATCTTATGCATAAAATATTTGCAGGGTCCTTTTTGTTCCATTTAACAATTCTGGGCCCATCCTATAGAAACTTAATAGCTCCACCAGGTTAGCAGCTCAGTTGGTAAGAGAGTTGGTCTAAAATTCGTCATTTCAGAGTCATCTTGACCTCGGTAATGGCGTCAATATGACTCCGAAACCTCAGATTTTAGCGTTAATTTTCTTTATAAGTACATTTTTAAGATCTGTCTTACTCAATTCCTTTTAGTGGTATTAAACCATCTTTCAACAAAACATTAACAGTATTACATGCATTTTCTACCATTATCATTGAAGTGCGGCCCGCAAAGTTTGACGTCTCTTTCGCCGACAAGGATTTCAACAACTGTCAATCAAAGAACTGAAATAAAAAACAATATCTTGAGGGAGATTAGAATAAATTAAATATTCTAATCCTCTTTTAAGAATTTAAAAATCTTTAATTCAGACCAAAATGTTCTGTTTTTCGGTTTCAGTTCTTTGATTGATGGTCGTTGAAATGCTAGTTAGCATACAAGACATCAAAGTCTGAGGGTCACACTTCTGCGATAATGGTAGTAATACAATGCAACTTGTGCTATTATGGCTTCAGAAATCCCCATTTAAACGTGACTCAATCAGAGAGCTTAATCCAAGAAATAGCATGAAAGTTAAGAGGTCCTGTTACTTCCTTAGCATCTCACTCAGTAATTTCTAAATTATGGGAGAGAAAACATTTCAAAACTAGCACACACTGTTGTAAATAACTAAGTTATAAAATTATTTACAAGTTGAAAATGCTTCATGAAGTTTTTTACTACCTTAACTTTTTTACAAATTTTTAGTGAAATTTTTTTATTAAATTACTGCAATAATATTTCAACAAAGTTTTTCCCCCTTACTATACAACAATGCATTATATTACGAGTATGTATATACTGTATATATATATGTATGCACAGGGCTAGAAATGCATGTAGTTCGTAGTTTGCACAGTCTTTACACTTCAACTTGTGTTGAATTTTGTAACATACATGTACTTGACAAGTTATAGCAAGTTTCACATTTCTAGATATCACAATTCTCCATTTTCCAATGATGTTGTCTTTGTTGTTGACTTAGCTGGTCTCACTTAGCTGTTAGTTCTATAATTGTTTTCTAAAAATCAAAAAGTTTACGATGTTCCAGCCTCAGAAGTCGCAGATCCTGAAACAAAAAATTGATTTGTTTAGATTTGTTTCATTAACCTTCAAATAATTTCCTTAATCATATCCTTTTCGTAATCACTACCAAATCCTGCAATCTGATTGGTTCAAAGGAGTGTGATTAATTCCCAAATCGCATCCTTAGGAGCTCTTAATCGCATCCTAAAAAATAATTTTTTTGAAACAATAAAATAAAGCAAAATAAATCAAAAAGAAAATTTTTTTAGATGTTTTTTTTTGTTTGCATTTAGTTCTTCTTCTACATTAAATTGATTATTCTGCACTCTTTATTGTGTCTTTTTCTTGTGTATGATTACAAAAAGGATATGATATGAACTTCGTGTGGTGCAATTTTGTTCTGAAATGAAACTTGCAATTACAAATTGCACTCCCCCTACACGGTCGTGCGATTTTGTAATCGCGCGTTTGATTTCACTCCAAATTGCACTCCACTCAGTTCAATTACCATCATTATTTACTGAGTTTTCAGGAAAAAAATTGAATGTCATTAGTACTTTGATTCTGTTGGAAGACAAGACTATACCATCTGCTGTTTTCATTGCTACTTTATGGAGGCAATTAAACACCAATTATGGTACATAAACTTTTACAAAACATGTAAAGGTAAAGAAACTATGATAAACTTTTGAAACACAAATGTATTACGAAACCATGGGAATGACCTCTTTGATTGACAGCAGTATATCTGCATTAATGCAATGAAGAGTCTGAGTCATAATGGCTACAGTGTAAACATTCAAAGAACGTAATGAATGATTTGGTGAACACATAAGGAATGAAAATATTTAGAAAATATAATTAAGACTAGCCCTTGTCTAAATGAATGAAAAAATGGATGAAATAATGTTTAATATATAGATATTATAAATTTTCTCACTCTACAAGTCCCTACTTGTAAGTTTTCACAAGTTTTTTAAAAGCAACCACACCAGATTTTTCCTACCTTTCCCATCACAAGCCACAACTTTAACTTTATCAGCTTTTACTATTTCTCCTACTTCCCGGAAGTCCACATTTTCAAGAACAAATGTCCAAACATTATCGCAGAATCGATAGGTGTTTAGATGTCCCTGTAGGCCAAGAAAGAGCATGAAATTTGAGATTTAATACCAGAAATAATTCAATGAGAAAAAATATATTACAATTATGCAATGACACTCTTTTTATATACATATGTATGAAGTACCCAAAGGCAAGAAAAGGCATTGAAAATTGAGTTTTAACCCTTTCACTACTAGAGCAGCCAAAAGAGGCCAATCAAAAATGTGACATTTTGCCTAGAGCAGCCAAAAGCAGTCAGCAGAAAGACATTTTTGTTTTTCAATTATCCATCCCCTAGGACATTTCTATGTGTTGAAACACTTGGGCTATTGTTTTTTGAATCATTAACCAATTAGATTCTATCAACTGCTTTGATGTGTGTTATTTAAGTTCTCAATATCTACTGAGCATAAATTTTTCATTTTGATATTGAGAAATAAAAAAAAACCCTTATTATGTTCCAGGAAAAGCCTGTGGACCCTTTTAGCCTCTAGTAGTTAAAGGGCTAATACACTGAGTAGATAATTATGAGAAACTAATAGCAATATTAATGATCTTACATATGTAACTGGGAAGCACAGTAATCCAGGATTCCTACCTTAAAATTAATCTTGTTTTTAACCTTGTTGGATAAGGCATGATTAATAGCCTTATCAAACTGTAGCAGTACTTGTAGGGCTAACTGTGGGCTTATTTGCTGCGACTATGGAAAAACATCAAATTAGTCAAGTATTTCGGAAATAAACTAGGGTCACATCGTGCGACTTTATCCAAAATTTAACTCAAAACCATGATTACCTATACTATCTGTATCAACTTTGAAGTTTATACACCAACTTTTAATATGATGTAAAATTTATTTTGATTTTTTATAATTTTTGCTGCGACTTTGGAAAAAGAATCCAATTAGTCAAGAGTCACACATGCAGGTTTAGATCAGGTGACGTCCGATTGCGTTTCAAAGCGACTAAAGGTGAGCAGTGTATCGAAACGACAATAGATCGTTTACAGTTTATATCTATAACCACAAATCGTATATCAAACGCACATCTTTCTTTGCTCATAACATGATGCAACTCTACAAGGTTTCAAACTGAGTTTTTCACTTATATTTTCGCTTTAACGTAAATCCAGTTAATTCGCGAATTCTCACCTATGATTTACACTCAAGAATTAACTATTTCATAAATAACAAAAATTTCTTACGCCATTGAAATAAAAATCGATTATTTGTGGTCACCCTGTGTCACAATCAAACCGAAGAAACTTCTATTAAATCTGACTCAAATACCACAAAAAATACGATTTCCAATGAAAAATATATAAATAACAGTCTAGAAGGACAATATTAAGGATAGAAATAAGCATAAAAGCCTTTAAAAAGGCCAAATCGTCTCGACAATTCATTTAGACGGAAGGAACAAAGACAACATCCCTCGGTCAACAACAATAGCTCTGTTTTTTACCTCAAAAACAGCTGTTTCACTCTAATAATCTCAAGATTAGTACATAAAGCATTCTCCTACCTGTATCAGCTCATCGAGGCTTTCTTGTAAGCTATTTCCTAGCGTAGTGTTTCGGTAAAGTTGATAACTCATCGTGTTTCGACAACCTTCGATGTATTTATACCTTACACGATTCGGCTCATGCCTTATTTGGGCACGCTGATCAGCCGCCATTTTGGATTTGACCATATATGGATCACAACACAGGAATCCCGAGATATCTTTTTTGATAAAGTCACTGAGATTGAGGGCCAGTCCACACGTAGTCTCCCTCGCATCCGTTTTTAGTGTTGGTCGTCACGCAGACAATAAAAACGGATGCGAGGGAGACTAGTCCACACGTATCCGGAAAGTTTCGTATCCGCAAATTTTTTTTTGCGGTCGGTCGGTCGGTCGGTCGTTCGATCAGTCAGTCAGGTCAGTAAGTAAGTAAAGAGGAAGCTAAAAAGAGATATAGCAATTAAGAAAGTGCGTAAGTTAAAGAGAGTAATAGAAAAATAGCAAGGTCGAGAAGAAAGGAAGAAAATTACGAGCATTTATTACGCCAATATATAATTTTTTTTATAAAACTTCCTGATTAAATGAAATCATCAAATGTGTCATAAAATAAACCAGGTTTGGTCATTACTTATAGATCGTGCACTTTTCAAGAAAAGACGAAGACTAGTTTGGGGTGAGTGTAAAATTTTATTTAATATTTTTATATGAAAAAGGAATTACAGATCATTGAGAAAACTACAAAAGTTGTTATTGGGATTTCTCTGCGTTGAAGTTCATTTTCAAGAACATTAATGTGATATAAAATTCGCCATTCCGAGTTGAGTAAAAAACTGGCATGCCAGCTCAATCCAGTTTTTTCCTCATCTCGGAATGGCTAAATATCATACTATCAGGAAACCCAACGTAAACTCGCGAAAAGTCGTCGCGGGTATTCCTGCGTTATTTTAACAGTAATTACCGTTCCCAGACCCTACTCATTTCACTGAATGATTTGGCTATGGAGTAAGGTATGGGTACGAAAATGTTATCAGAAAACCACAGGTCTAGGCTCAAAACAAAATTCTTGGGTTACCTGTGTTGCTGACCGTTACCAAGTGTAATTAACATGTTGCAGAAAGTGATTCTTACTAGTAATTTCGCCTTATAAAACGAATAG
Organism: Actinia equina; assembly: GCA_011057435.1. Taxonomy (NCBI): domain Eukaryota; kingdom Metazoa; phylum Cnidaria; class Anthozoa; order Actiniaria; family Actiniidae; genus Actinia; species Actinia equina. The sequence goes on along the minus strand of WHPX01000743.1, from coordinate 83,636 downwards.
AAGCAAGAAGCAAGTCAGAGTCCTAGATACTGTAGTAGGAACTCCTGACCTTGACCTTTGCACTCTAATCTCTATACAACTTAGCTATAGTAATATATTCAAGGTGCAACAATGCTCCAGAATGAAGTAAATAGTGAGTCATGGGAAAAATGCGAGTCCGCAGTAGAGGGAGCAGATAGCTACGTAATTTGTCAAACTGTAACGGAGGGAGGGTGGGAAGGGTAAAAAACGCCGAGAAAAGTTATATCAGAAACTTTCCTGTCTATTCATTAAAAAAGAGTCACAGCATTAGCTTCCTCATATGGTACACCCTCTCGTGCGACAGATGGCTTCACTATCCTTGTGTTCTACCCATTTTATACGTAATTGTTACGCAAAGCTGCACATTTAGTACCTCTTTACCCTCATAACTCAATCGACTCCAGAAAGTAAAATCGAGTTTTCTGTTTTGGTCGCCCACACTCACGCGACTAAGTTAGATAAAAAAACCTCGATTCGAGTGAGTCGAATTATTATATTATCATTATCATCACCATCACCACTACCTTCATTATTATCATCATCATCATTATCATCACCACCAACACCACCAACACCACCATCATCACCATCATCACCATCATGTATCATCATCACCCTCATCATGTATCATCATCATCATCATCCGGCATCATGTATCATCATCATCATCATCACCATCATCATCATCACTATCACTATCACCATCATCATCATCATCACGTATCATCATCATCATCATCACCACCATCATAACCACCACCATCATCATCACCATCATGTATCATCATCATCACCATCACCACCATCATGTATCATCATCATCATCATTATGTATCATCACCATCACCATCATCATCATCACTATCACCATCATCATCATCATCATGTATCATCATCATCATGATCACCACCATCATAACCACCACCATCATCATCATCATAATCATCATCATCATCATCATGTATCATCATCATCATCATCATCATGTATCATCATCATCATCATCATTATGTATCATCATCATCATGATCACCACCATAATAACCACCACCATCATCATCACCATAATCATCATCATCATGTATCATCATCATTATCATCATCATCATCATCACTATCATCATCGTCATCATCATCATCACTATCACCATCATCATCATCATCATCATCATCACTATCACCATCATCTTCACCATAATCATCATCATCATGATCACCACCATCACCACCACCACCATCATCACCATCATAATCATCATCACCATAATCATCATCATCATCACCACCATCATCATCATCACCATCATCATCATCACCACTACCATCACCATCATCATCATCATCACCATCATCATCATCACCACTACCATCACCATCATCACCACCATCATCATCATTATCATCACCATCATCATCATTATCACCACCATCATCATCATTATCACCACCATCATCATCATTATCATCACCACCATCATCATCATCACCGCTACCATCACCATCATCACAACCATCATCATCACCATCACCATCACCATCATCATCACCATCATCACAACCATCATCATCACCATCATCATCACCATCACCATCATCATCACCATCATCACCATCACCATCATCATCCATCATCATCTTCACCATCATCATCATTATCATCACAACCATCATCATCACCATCACCATCACCATCACCATCATCATCACCATCATCATCACCACCATCATCATCACCATCATCCCAACCATCACCATCATCATCACCATCACCATCATCATCACCATCATCACAATTCAACCATCACCATCACCATCATCATCACCATCATCATCACCACTATCATAATAATAATAATAATAATAAATATTTATATTTATCATCATCATCATCACCATCATCATCACCACCATCATCATCACCATCATCACAACCATCATCATCATCATCACCATCACCATCATCATCACCATCATCATCACCACCATCGTCATCATCATCATCATTATCATCAGTAAAATTCTGTAAATATAGCTTTCTATGTTTTCTAATTACTTTTTGCGAAAGTAGTCAGCGACCTTAAATTAATACAAAATACGATTTGTTGAACATAAAAAACTATTGCAAATAGAAGGTGGTCTCTTAAAACAAGCCGTTAGAAAGGTTGAGCCGACGAGCCCAGCGATCCTGAGTTAGAGCATGCACTTTGACGATCTGTTCGCAAGATTTAATTAGGCTCCTGCTCTGCAGGGTTTCCCGGCCCAGAGCCTACGATTTGGCTAATGAGGTCTGGGAACGAGAATGTCGTATATGTACTATCGCATAAAGGGGAAAAAGGAGACGTATATCTATAGCAAGATACCAAGAGAATATGAAATAAGAGAAGGAATCCCCGTGCCCCATCATGTGCACACTTTGATGCTATATTTAGAATCTATTCTAAAAATATCATCCAATGATATCATTTGATCGTTTGATTTTCTGCACGCGCATAGTACGCGCGCGCGCTCTACGCTGTTTGCTAACGTTTTCTTGTGCTTTTTTTATGTTCAAATGTTCAAATCTGCCCTCAAGGTGACGATGTAGGTCATAAGCTTTGGAAAATACATTTAAAGATACTCCAGAAATTTAAACAAATTACTACTTTAAATTCCTGTTGTATTTGCCAAGCTTTCAACGTGCACATTCATATTCAGGGCACAGTCGAAATAACGGAAAAACCCCCAAACGTAAGCAAACAGCGTAGAGCGCGCGCAATAAATGCGCGTGCAGAAAAAACAAATGGTTTAAAAATAGCATCAAACTGTGCACATGATGGTTACAAGGCTATATAGGGGGGATTCCTTCTCTTAGTTCATTTTCTCTTGTTACAAGGCTATATAGGGGGGATTCCTTCTCTTAGTTCATTTTCTCTTGTTACAAGGCTATATAGGGGGGATTCTTTCTCTTAGTTCATTTTCTCTTGTTACAAGGCTATATAGGGGGGATTCCTTCTCTTAGTTCATTTTCTCTTGTTACAAGGCTATATAGGGGGGATTCCTTCTCTTAGTTCATTTTCTCTTCATATTCTTGGGTTTTCGTGCATTTTTTAAGATTTAGGATTAGTCGGTCCTAATACTTACATATAAACTGTTTGTACCCACTGGTGCAGCCTATTTTTTCCCAATTATTAGTGGAGGGCTCCAAATATATACAGCCTTTACCAGTTGCAAACGACCCACTAAACTTATTGAAGTCGAATTGTGTACTATCAGTCCATTTATAAGTGCCTTCTGCTTCGGTATCACTCAATCCGATCCAAAATTCCATTCCCATTAAACTGGCTACCGCTTCGTTTTCGGATTCGCTATGTATTGAAACCAGATGCCCCCCCCTCACTCACACAACGGTTTTCTGCGTCGTTCCATGGTACATATTCTTTAATAACAAAGTAGCAATTGCCTTGAATGGAGGTCCAACTACCAGTGCAAACTGAAAAAAATACAAACGGTACTGAGATTTAAAAAATAGATCAAGCTTACCAGGTAGCTATGTTCTGGCTCTGATAAAACACTTCTAAAGCTGTAGAACACTCAAGAAAGTATTGTAATCACAACAAGCAAAAAATGAATAAGTAAATAATAACAACAACAACAACAAAACAGATTAAAAAAAAAACACACACATAAACAGTTACTTGTCGTTTTGATAATTAGACAGCATCATCATACCAATTACCTTTGTCACTAGTTTCACAGTTTGCTCCTGTCGTTTGACCAGCACATATGCATGTGTATTCTTGTCCTTGAACTTGGCAAGTTCCACCATTTAAACAAGGGTTGCTGTGGCATGGGTCTGAAACGGCTTTAAAAAAAATACATTTCTTAGTTTTGTTTATGTTTAGCAGATCCTTCAAATATAATTTATGATTAAGATGACACTCTTTCTGTTTCTGGTGTTGGGCCCCCTGTGGTACCCAGCAAGCCATTCGGTCGCTTTGGTAGTAGCACTCAAATAACTCTGGACACTACTAATTAGCTGTCAGAGTTTATTTGTTGGTATCTAATAACAAGGCTATATACTATTCACCTCAACCTCCATCTAGTTACCTTTTCTTTTACCGAAATAGTATAGTTTACCCAAGTTTACTTACTCTTTGGTCGTTCTATGCAGTTTCTGCCGTTGCCAAGGTAACCATTTTTGCACGTGCAGTTAAACGAGCCAATGGTGTTGGTACAAGTGGCGTTCACGCTGCAGTCATGCTGTCCTGTGGTGCATTCATTAACATCTGTCAAGATTCAAAATAAAAAAAAGGAATCATTTAAAAAATTTGAGGAGTATGTAACCAGCACGGGCGGTGTACGCTGCTAAAGCGCTTCCTTTCACCAATGCGACCCGGGATCAATAGCCGGCCGCGCAGTTATTCTAGGGATGGGTTACCGGACTCGCTGTTGAATGTGTGCCCACAGGCAGCCCAAACAGGGCTCCTGTGTATAGTTTATCCTTGGATTGCAACCACGTGACCGAAAAGCCCCCCCCCCCCCCCGAGATATAAATAACATTGAAAGAGCCTTCCATCTTGGTTGATCTAACGAGAAAAACTAACGAGAAATGCTTTGTATCGTCAACCAACATGGCGGCTATGACGTAATGTACAAAAATAAGGGAATGTAAGAGACCGAAAAGCCCCCCCCCCCCCCCCCCGAGATAAAAATAACATTGAAAGAGCCTTCCATCTTGGTTGATCTAACGAGAAAAACTAACGAGAAATGCTTTGTATCGTCAACTAACATGTCGGCTATGACGTAATGTACAAAAATAAGGGAATGTAAGAGAGTTATGATGTTTTCCAGAAGATTGATCAAGGCACAAGTAACGACTAAAGCAAGTTTTGAAGCAAATTGTTGAGTGAAATATGAAAATATGAACTATGAACTCCCACTCATTCTCTTATAAACCATGACAGCAAGGAATCCTGTTTGGGCTGCCTGTGGTGAGTAGAGTTGTTTGTTGGTTCTCTTCTGTGCTTCGAGTTTTTTCCCTCCCTTCTCAAAAATCAGCTCCTAAATTCCAATTCGATTTGTTGCGTCGCTAATTGCTTCACTAAAATTTGGCGTAATAATATATATATATTAATTACATTTTTACAATCTTCCGATGACGAAATACTGATCTCATATACAATTATATACAATTAGTGTCGTTCATACCTTTGCAATGTTTGCCTTCGTAAGCAGGTCTTGGGCACAAACATTCGTAGGTGTCGTTATTGTAGTCAGGAATACAAGTGAAATTGTGAAGACAGGGAGACTTGCTGCAGTTGGACTGAGCAATAAAAGTAGAAAAAAAGGGAGAGATAAATACAGTTATCTATAATAAGCTATTGATAGGTGGCCTCTCGAAAAAAATTCGTTTTCAACATTTAGAAATCGACCCTGAAATCTTTCAAAATGTCAAACATGAGATTAGGTGGATCCATATAGTTTTTGTACGCGCGAGCGGGAGATCGGGACTTGAAGAATTTTTATTTTGATGACGTCACGAAAAATATCGTTAGCACGCGCTATATTTTTTCTGAAATAACTCAAAAGCTAGACGGTTAAATTTCTTCAAAATTTCGTTTAACGTATGGCTATTATACAGCTGGCTTGCATTGTACCAATTTTCTGTATTCTTGTAGTTTTGGTATATGTAATTTACTACATTATTTACAGTATTTATTTGGCTATAACATTTTGTGTTTCGCAATTTACAGTTGCTTTAAAATAGATTAATAAATCTAGCATATGTTGACTCGATATGTCTTGAAACAAGGTTCGAGTTATCGAGACTAAAATTATGTTATAAATTGGAAATTGCTCAAAATGTTTGTTCAAGGATGTTCGTGGGCAAGAGATCCCATCGTCAGGTATTTTTAAATTTTTTTGCATGATGAAAGAATATAATTCTAGGAGTAAAAAAAGCACATAAAAAATGGGGGTCCCCGACATCGTTTAAGCCGTCAGAATACGTGGAAGTTCAGTCCTTTTTACGGCAAAAACGCACGAACGAGGTAAACATGAAAAGATGTCAAATATAAGTCATATAATTGGTCGTTTTTAATTGGCCCATTTTTCACAGAAGACTAGAAACTGAATGAAATTGCAAACTTAGGAATTGTTTCACTGACAAACGTACCGTTTCCTTAATACCAAAAGCTACAAAAAATCGAGTTAAATGTCCAAAAAGCAAACTAATTAAATAATAAATATATTTAGAAAATAAGATTCAAACTCACCCTGATGCTGTAGTGATCAAATAATGGATTCTTGTTTTTATACTTGGACGAAGAGTTGTATCTATCAGTCCCTAACAGCTCACAGAGGTACTGGGCGTTCCCTTGGTAAAAGAAGATGGGTTGTTTTCCAAAGTTGATGGAGAAACAAGTCATGTTACTGGCACAAGCAACAAGACATTGCTTGTAGTTCTGAGAATGGAACTGGCGTTTGTTTTCCACTTCTAGTATACTGTTTGGGTGAAAATCGAAGTTGAAATAGCCGAACTTTGGCATTCGATAATAAGGCTGTTGGGCAGCATTGAAAATAATTTCGGACGAGGTAGTTCCTCTAACAATTATAGCGAAGGAAAACACCCAAAGAATAGCGAATGCCTTCATGTTTCTTTGAAAGATGCAAGGTGTTCAACCGACAACCAACATATTTGAACTGATTGTGGATACAATTGTGGTGTTGGAAAAACTTAATACTCCTGTCATCACCTGTCCCAACGTTTTGTTTTTAATAAAAGATGAAGAATAGATAATTATATAAATAATTACTCGGGCTTTCAAAGAAATCCTAAGGATTAAAATGGGCTTTATTTGCGTTTTGTCACAAATCGCAGTTGCGTTCAAAGCGCATGCGCAAGTTCTATGCGCATGCGTAGTGTGCTCCACATAAGCACATGGACGAGCAATGGCGGATTTTTTCAAGGTTTCGTCGCTGACTATAAAACCATGCTATACCAATCTGTAGTCTCACGTAAACCTACGTAGACATGATCGTGAACCCAGCAGAAAACCAGTACGAACTCTGAAAAGTCTGAGAAACAAAAGCAGAAAGCTGAAAGAGTTTATTTTCAAACGTATTCACAAGTATACTGAAGTCCTCCAAGCAGTTCATTATTATGTGAAAATTTTTAGCGCGCGTGATTTACAAGGACAAATATACCTTTCCGAAAGTCAAACAGACTTTGCACCATCTAAAAGGATGACAATGTTCACGAAGAATTCTTTCGATTTTCTGCTATGAAGCCCGAGTTCACGCAGATATGCGTCTAGTTATATTTATTTTAGTCCTTCAAGTCATCTCTTTAAACTCATTTGTTCAATAATTATGAAAAAAGAAATAACCCGGAGGAAAACTAAGTAAAATCTATGCTACCAAAGAAATTCGTAAATTCTACCGTTCTAGAAATACTATTGCCTGCGTTGATCCCAAATCTACCCATGCAGAATGATAGCGAATGAAAACACTCAAACGCGTAGGAGGCGAAATGTTCAACAAACATGAGAAACTTGTCAAAACCTGCCCTAAAATTTTATAAGGGTCCTGATCATGGGGGAAACAACTGGGATTTTCATATTTTGCCTTGGAAATTCGAAAATGGAATTTAGGCCACTTTGGAATGGGAAAAAAATCAAACATTGTGGCTGAATTGGAAAATGTTTTAAAAGAAAAACGTTTGAGATCTGGGTGCTACGACTTATAGATTTGTAAAACCTATTAGTGTAAAACAAATCGATTTACTAACGAGATGAAAGTCACAGCAGGCATTGTTCTTTGTAAATAAACTGACTCACTTTGACATATTTTACAGGAAAAATTGGCTACTCATTAATATTATACTATGGATACTTGAATGAAATGGAACATTCCAGAAAAGCAGCTTGTATGACATTGAACTAGACTGAGTCCAAAACAATCCTTATGCATAAACAATAATAATTCTATTGAATTTACCATTTATCATCATCTAGAAATTAAACATTTACCACCAAAAAGACGTCGAATTTTGGTTTCAACATTAGGCCTAAATTCAAAAACATACTGTAGAATCTATAGATTTTGACGACGAACTAGGTAGCCTTAATTCAGCCGGTATAATTTCCCTCGAAATAGCCGTCTGTTATTTCGGGAGAAATCATATACCGACTGGACGTAGGCTACGAACAAGGGGGTTCGAGTGCGGTTCAAAATTTAAAACCGATTTATAAAACATGGCTTTTTTAAAAGCTGTCCCAACACTTATTACAAGTTAAGAAAAGTACATTAAAATTATTTACTGCAATTCAGCGTTCATTTTATTAGCATCAGAATATACGTCGATACTAAAACTACAATTCTTTTTAAATTCGTTTTCTAATAGTATTAACAAAATGTCGATAAATTTTTTTGAAGCCTGTACCAAAACATATTACAAGTTAAGAAATGTGCATTAATTATTTAAAGCATTCCTTTTATTAGCATCAGAATATACGTCGATACTAAAACTACAATTCTTTTTAAATTCGTTTTCTAATATTAACTAAATGTCGATAAATTTTTTTGAAGCCTGTACCAAAACATTTTACAAGTTAAGAAATGTGCATTAATTATTTAAAGCGTTCCTTTTATTAGCATTAGAATGTACGTCTTGATACTAAAAATATAACTCCTTTTCAATTCGTTTTCTAATATTCCTAAATTGTCAATCACTCCTTTGGAAGTCTGTTCCAAACTATTACCTTTACATAATTAAAAGTGACACAAAAGTGACACAATTTGGGAGACACCCCCCTCCGTTTCAGGAGCCTTAGCAAGAGTTAATGAAAAACATATGAAAGACTGCTTCGCGAATTTTCCTCTTGTATTAATTTGTATTCCTTCATGAGAATAGTAAGACTATTGGTGCTAATTAACTGAACCAAAGAAAGTGTGCAAGAGAGTCTGGTAGTAGGGGTCAATGACGCCATCATGCAATCGTCCTATTCACAAAATAATGTTTAAAGTTATTTATCACAAAATTTTTATCTAGTTATAGCTCAATTTAAAAAAAAATACAGCTCGAAAATGGCACATATCTTTAACGCTTGCAAAGGCTTTAAATGAAATAAATAGACCGAAGATTGCGAAGACATCATGTATAGAAGATAGGGTAGCCTTAGTACTAAACTATTAGGTCTAGGTAGGGCAAACCTAGTGGTAGGAGGGGTACTCTACCTCTTGAAAGAGGCCCTCACTCAGTGCCACGAAGAAAGTCGTTCGTATTCCTGCCGAGAAAGCCGACGAACATTTCAATTTGAAAAGTTTCTCTACAAAGATAGAATCAAATTTCGAAAATTAAAAACTGGCGGGCCTGGCAGTTTGAAATCATGGTAGCTGATTTGGTCTATTTGACATGCATAGTATCGCGATTCTCCATAAGTTTGATCAAAACAGAGCAGCCATTATAGATGCGAGTGAAAAACGTCTGCGCATGCTCTGAATCCGTATGCAAATTAGTTAAAACATAAGTAAACTTGACTTTCAAACATGCCTGATAAATTGGACTTCACAAAATACCAAAATAGTGTCCATGCTTGAAACTTAAGGCTAATTCTTTCATATCGTGTTTTTTATTACAATATCTTGGTCTGAAAAAGGTATACTCTCAAACGTTGTTGTAGAAAACGTGCTGAAGTGCACGCATGCGCAAACGTTTCAGAATAGCCGTGCTTGATTGGATCATAGCATTTGATTGACAGCGAAATAGCACTTTTTTGGTATCGACGTCTGTCTTCTGAATACAATGGTTCACAATGAGAATCTCTGACAGAAACAAAAAGAAATTACTCCTTTTTGCGGCTCTTATGACACAAATTATTTCCTGACGATGTAGTACAAGGATAAGGGTTAGTACAAGCTATATCTCTTGCACTTTCTGCTTTAGGTGAGTCAAAAATATCGTACAATTTTTCTTTTCTTTCAAGCTCTACGCTTCGAATATAATTTGCTTTAGAAAATGTTTGAATGACAAAAAAAATTGCAGAATCAGCTATCATCTTAGTGAAAATGTTTGTTACGAAGTAGTAATTTAGATTTACATTAATCCCAATAAACTTTCAGGCAACCATAACCTTTGTAGAAAAAATAAGCTTCGGTTTTGTAAACTCGATAATATATCTCGAGCGTGCAATAGTCAGGGAGCAAATGTCGTGAAATAAGGTCCCGTGGGAATTTCGTGCTGAAAGCAAGCCACTAGTCTAGATGTGTTAAAGGGACCTTAAGGAACATGAAAAAATTTGTCGGCAACTTTATAAGTCGCACCGACGTGTTTTAGGGGGGGTTGAAAATCGTCCTGTAGTATCTCAGCATGGAAACGAGGCTACATATTAAAATGCCCTTTATACCTATTGCATTTTAATGTATCGTCACCATATTGAGTCACAATGCAGAAATAGCTATTTAGAAACTTTTCATGCACTTTTATGTGGAAAATGCGATCACGTGACTTATACCATGGAAACGAGGCTCTCGTGGTCAGCGCTTGCCATCATCAAAGTAGAACGACGCCATTTTAACTTGCAGTTGAAATAGAGAAGATAAAGCTATCAGAAAATCAAGCTATCTTTATGGATATCGATCAGGTGCGATTACTAAAGTTTTTCTGCTCTTTTGGTTCACAGTAGCAAATGTATTTTATTTACCCTTCTTTTGATATTGATGTCTTGTTATCATCCTCTTTAGGTGAGTTGCATATTGTGATGGCCCAATTAAGAACGATCGGAAGTTTTATCGAAAATAGTGGTATAGATTTGTGTTGGGTTGAGTCCGACCTATATGGCCCCTCAACAGTCAAACAAATAATTGAAGGAAAGCACGTAAGAAGAGGCCAAGCAGCACACCTAATTACTCTCCAAGCTCTCTTCTCTATGTACCAAGAAGCGTTCTTCCAGTTCGAAAGCCAATGTCACGAAAGTATTTCGAAGGTGGCAACGGAGCTTAGTGAAGCAACCGCAAGAGGAAAGAAGGAGGAAGTAGACCAAATGCACACCCGGATGGTCAACACTATTGAATCTTAAAAAGTACTAGAAAAGATGTCAACATTTGATATGGCGAATGACAAGAAGCCCATGTTCAAGGTTATGCGACATTATATGCGCATGGTGATGGAGATGCTGGCCTTTATCAGAGCTGTAAGAACTGGTGACTGGGAGCTACACCTTAAAACTCTGGCGAAGTTCTCAAGATACTTCTTTGCTCATGATATGATAAACTATGCACGAATGATTCCTATTTATTTAGCAGAGATGGAAGCATTAAAAGAGTCCGATCCAGATGTTATTGACGAGTTCAAAAAAGGAAACTGGGTGGTCAACAAGAACAGTCAAGCATCATTTTGTGCACTAGGTGCTGATCATGCTCTTGAGCACATTAATCGATCCATGAAAGTTTCAGGAGGCCTCGTTGGCATTACCCTTAATCCAAACGCACGCAATAAGTTCTTTCTCATCGCTCCGGAAATGGCAAGGCTAGCTGAGGAAGCAAAGAATATGGCAGGACTGTCGAAGCAGAAGAAGACGGGGGAACACCACAGTCTTACTACAGCTGTAATAGTACGAGAAGAAAAGAACAACAAACAGCTGACGACCACCATTAAAAGAATCTCCAACCCCTTCACAGAAGAGAGTGATGACCTTTTTAACCTGGTGACCAAAGTAGTTGTGCCAGATAATGTTAAGAAAGATCTTTGTGACCAGAGTGAGATTGGGATGGAGATGTTAGAAACTTTTGTGAAAGAGCGGATCCGGTCAGACAAAGATAACATCTGGTCTACGATGAAGAAGCGAAAACTCCAAACATGGAAAAGTAACGGGAAGAAAGTCAAAGTGTTTCTCAAAGACAAGATAATAGAATTACAGGAAGACAGATCTTTGTTTGCTAGATTGATGATGGTCGCCAAAAGTCGTCCCGAAACCGACATCAAAGAGGCTATCGGACAGCATGAGTTTTTAGTAGTTCCAAGATCTCTTTTTGCAAGTGATGGGACAATGCTCCATTGTTCATTGAAAAGTGCGCTAATGGGCATTCTAGAGAAGTTACCTAACTCAAGTCACTCAACTGCTGACAACAGCGTTGGCATCCCAACCACCTCGATGAAAGTTGCTATCATTGATGGAATGGCAGAACTTCAAGCTCTAGAGAAGCAGCATTGGATAAACTGCTGTGAACAGTTAGCCGAACACTTTAATGACTGTCTCTTTCATAAGTATCGTGAGAGTGATGAAGTACGTTTAATATTTGACAGATACGACTTGCCGTCTTCGCTTAAAACTGCAACCCGAGTTCACAGACAGGGAAACGAAGAATCAGTCTATTACCGCATAACTGACTCAACTCGCATCACCAAAGTCAACATGAAACGACTTCTGTCACATTCAAAGACGAAGATGGAATTAACAATCTACCTGGCACAGAAGTACATGGAATATGCTGTACGTAATGGGAAACGCTTCGTTGTATCATGGGGATGTCAATGTCAAGCTACTCATCAAAATACGGAACATCTCCAAAGTGATCAAGAAGAGGCTGACACCAAGATGATCTTGCACGCTATTGATGCGACTGCTAAAGGTGCAACTATACTGGATATCCACTCTCCAGACACAGATGTCTTCGTCTTATCCTTAAGACGCTATCCAGAGCTTTGCCAAAACACTTACTTTGTTACTGGGTCAGGCCAAAGACACCGAAGGATAATCTTGATGCCAATTTTCCAGGTGCTCGGAGCGGCTAAAGCAGCTGCGCTCCCTGCTTTTCATGCCTTTACTGGTAGCTTCTCTGGAAAAGGAAAGCTAGCTTGCTGGAAAGCCTTTAGTACAGCTGATGAAGACGTCATTACTGCCTTTACAAACCTGGGAACCACATTACGCCCGAATGACGCTACCATGATGGGGATAGAAAAGTTTGTCTGCAAACTATATCAGCCGAAAAGTAGCATTTTTGAGGTAAAGGAATTAAGATGGTCCTTATTTAAGAAGAAACAAGCGCAGTCAGAGAGATTACCACCTACACAAGGTGCTTTACATGAGACAATTCTTCGAGCTCACTACCAGACCATGGTTTGGAATCATGACAAGGTGCCAAATCCAAACTTACCACCACCAGAAAACTATGGATGAAAGAAAAACAACGACCAGTGGCTACCTGTGATGACAAAGATGCCGCCAGCTCCCGAGGCAATCATCGAGTTGGTGAAATATGGTTGTGTAAAGCAACGATGCTCTACAAATCGCTGTCAGTGCCCTAAGGCTGGTCTAAGATGCACCGAGCTTTGCACGTGCTCTGATGATGACGAAGCCTGTGAGAACACTATTGTAGAAGATGATGGCGATGACAGTTGTGATGATGGCGATGATAGTGGTGGTGATGATGGAGATGATAGTAGTGATAATGGGGATGACAATAGTGATGATGGCGATAATAGTGGTGATGGTGGCGACGATAATAACGATGATGATGACTGAGATGTACTTTGTGTGGTGTTAAGATTATCTATAGGACGTGTACACAAAATCATTGTTTTAACTGGTAAAACAAAACCTTTAAGAAATCATTTAAAGCTAGTATAGTTAGTTAAAAGGAATTATAAAATATACCTTTACTTTATGTGGAAATTAAAGATTTTTTGATGGAATTCAAAAACGTAAAATGCAAAAGCAAAGAATATCACTAATACGAGTGTAAAAAATAGAAAGAAACTAGAGATTATAGATCATTCTCATGAGAGCCTCGTTTCCATGTTATAAGTCATGTGATCGAATTTTCCACATTAAAGTGCATGAAAAGTTTCTAAATAGCCATTTCTGCATTGTGACTCAATATGGTAACGATACATTAAAATGCAATAGGTATAAAGGGCATTTTAATATGTAGCCTCGTTTCCATGCTGAGATACTACAGGACGATTTTCAACTCCCCCTAAAACACGTCGGTGCGACTTATAAAGTTGCCGACAAATTTTTTCATGTTCCTTAAGGTCCCTTTAACACATCTAGACTAGTGGCTTGCTTTCAGCACGAAATTCCCACGGGAGTACACATGCTCCCTGACTACAAGCTCATGGCGAGGAATTCTTTACAATGCATTAGGACTGTAAAGAATGAAGTATAAAAAGAAAAAATACATGTAAACAGTTCAACCAAATAAATTATTTTAAACTTCATCTAAACCTTTTTGTAAAGGAAAGTTTAAAAAAAGGCTGGTCGTCCATTTTCTCGAACTTTCCAAACAAATATACAAACATTAGCTAGAAGCGTTTTACTTTATAAAAGTGTTATATATTTACAGTTTGTTTATAGGAAGTCAGTTTGAATTGTAAACTCATTTTTTCGCTCATTTCATTTTTTTCTTTCATTTTGACAAGACTACAAAATAGTGATACTGAGAATAGGATTTCCCTTATGGGCGAGCGTAGATCAGTTTTCTTCAGCATTACCATCTTCGAATTGCATTATTGGTTTGGTCATTACTTATAGATACAGTACACTGTTCAAGAAAAGACGAAGATTAGTTTGGGGTGAGTGAAAGATTTTTATAGATTTTTTTACGTACAAAGTTACAGAATAACATAGAACAACATGCAGGAAGCCCAACCTTACCAAAACATTGTTCCTTGGGTTCCTTTGTTGAAATTTATTTTTTAAGAATATTAAGCACAGGCAGCCCAACCTCATTATTTGTCGGGTGCAGTAGAATTATTGAAGATATACAATCTTGAACAAAAGGAGCTGAAAAATCATTAAAAGTACGATTTTCTTCATTAAAAAACTGATTGATTTACCATACTCCCTTCCCCCAGGACGATGTTGTTCATAAAACGTAATAAAAGAACTTTTGAATAATTTAATTAAGGAAGCATTACTGATATTCTCACGATTTAGTGGTTGAATATTAGTGAGAGAATAGGTTGCTACAAGAGAATATGAACTAAGAGAAGGAATCCCCCATATAAAGTCTTGTAACCATCATGTGCACAGTTTGATGCTATTTTTAGCTTGGAGATATTTTTGGCGAAGAACCTGATTGGTTAATTTCTTGCGAGTAGGCGGCTTCCGGTCTTGCAGTAAACAAAGCCGGTGTTTTTGTCGTGGACGTACTTAGCGAAATATGGCGCTTTTCTTGTCCTAAAACGAGGTATTAAAAACTTAGGAATTAAAAACTTATGAGTCTTCAAGTACGAACAAAACTCCGTGAGACACTCTTGGGGAGAAAAAGACCGAGCGAAGCCGGGAAAAGCCGAAATGAAGCTCTTAAAAAACGAAAAACTTCAGAGCCGGCAATAGGCAACGAACAAGGTAAGCTAAGTTGTCATCATATAAAAAGCTCAATTTGAAGACTTTTGACCTTTTTCAGGATTTGTACGATCTTTACTGTTTGTCACACAAGTTTATAATTACAGTGATGACAGAGATGAATTTTATTGGTCCTCATTAGGTTCAACTAATGAATATTCAACATCGGTATCTCAACCCGTACTTCAAAGCATAGCAAAAGTAATATCAAGAAGAATACCTTGGGAGTACAAAAAAACAAACGATGATCTATCTAGCCAGGAGTCAAAGGAACTTGTAGAGAAAATAAAGAATTTACGACTTGGCGTACATGTTAAAGAAGAATGTGTCGAAGACGCAAGACCAATATTATCGATAACAAGTTCAAAGCTCAAGGAATTTAGCCAGGCTGTTGGTCCACTCTACAAAGTCAAGCTGTTACTTTGGCAGGATGGACGCTATGAAATACGAGTGAATTTAGTAGATATAGTTGAATCTGGAACTATTGACACTCAAGATACCAGTCAGCTGTCAGAGGTAGTGAGCAAAATAAGTCTACAAAGTCCTTATGTTGTCTGTCCCGGGCTAAATAGTGCAAAATATTGCAATTTGCAACCCAGGCTCGGGTATCAGCCAAAAAGTTTGTTTAGTACAGACTGGCCATGGAAGATCAATCGCCATGTTAATTGTGCAGTATGGCATAAGCCCAAAGGGATCAAAAACAACAACAAAGTACGGCGTCCAGATCTACACAACTGCTGTGATAGTTGCAAGTTGTTGTCAAGACAGCTGGACAAGACATTGACGAAACGGCAGGCAAAAACTCATTCTCACATTCGCCGTAGTGCTAAAAGCCACCATCGTATCGATATCCTAAGTCCAGGGAGCAGAAAAAAGCGCATTCAAAACATCACAGGAGAGCGAAAATGTTACAGGAAAATCGCAATGAAATACTGGAAGAAGTCTAAGATCCAACTGAATGATGAGGAGAACGCTGAACTGTCAAAGCTTGTGAATGCTATAGAGTCTGATGAGAATGGCGTGAAGGAGCTAAGTCATATATTTGATGAAGCAGAAAAGTCAGGAAATGGACGAGGAAAAATTCTGAAGCAAGTATGGGAAATTGATCGTGTGAATTTCCTGAAGGACCAGGGAAAGAATGGTAAAATGATGTTATGATGACCATAATTATATTACTTGAGTTATGAAAGTTAACTTGAGGGTAAACTATAAATTTAAAATGCCCCAGGGTGGGAAAGCAAAACATCAAATAATATAATTCACAAAAAGAAATCACCAATCACTGGACATAGTCTATTACCCAATTTCCAACCCAGGGGTACATGTTTGCTATCAAGTTCCCGTCCCTGGCCAGAATCCCCCCCAACCCCCCATGGGACTTACATTGATAGGTGCATAATCCACATATTAAATTTAATTTGCAATGAAAAGTACACTATTAGTACGAAAAAAAGTAATATCTGTGGGTATAGTTAATTGATTTAGTGTATGTAAGTATTCATAATAATCTTACATGAATTTATTTTTTTATTTAATAGCCACAGGAAGAAAGAGTAATAAATGGTCAGTAGCTACTTTTCGTGTGGGTAAGTTACCATTATCCAGAACTGTTTTTAGGGGTAATTATCAAGAGAGTCTGCCAAATCCTAAAGTTGTACGCTAAGAGAAAATGAATTTAAGTGTAACCAACAAAACAAAAATAAATATATAATTTAATATTAACTGTGAATGAAAATGTGATGTTGTAAATGTTTGATTGAATACTAGCTGTGAAAAATGATGCCCCTATGAATGCATTTATGCATTCATAAACATACAGTAAAGAAACAAAAGTCAGTATAAATTTTGTATTTCACATATGTACAGCAATAGCAGTCTATGCAAGATCCCCGAGTGCCTACACAGCCTTGAGAAACCTTGGCATATTGCAGCTGCCTTGTGAGAAACAAGTCAACAAGATGGTAAAAGCAACCCAGTCTACACCAGGTTTAAATGAGGAGGTAATAGCCGAGGAGGTAGCAAAATATGGAAAATACAAGAAAGATATGGAGATGAAGAAAAGGCCAACTCCTTTGGGATTTGGGGCATTGATATTTGATGAAACAAAGGTGCAGTCCAAGATTCTGTTTGATATGAATGGTGGGAATGTTAAGGGATTTGCCATGACTTCTGATCAATTGCCATTCCTGCATGACATCTTTGAGTCAGTAGAGCCCAACAAAAGCATGAAAACCAACTACATTTTGCAGTTTCTCTGGCGGGATCTCACATCATCTTACAGCATAATTGGGCCATATTTTGAATGTGAAAAGTCATGGGATCACAATTTTTTATTTGGCTGTGTCATGAGGACAATCAAATTATTTAACCTTTATAAGTTTAGGATTAAAGTCCTGGTTTGTGATGGAGCACCCAGCAACCTGGCTCTACTAAAGGCACTCTCAGGCTATAAAGCAAGAAAACTGCCAAATGAAGAAGCAAGGGAAGGTGATAACAAGTACCTACCTAAGATGGAGTTTAACAACCCTTTTGACCCTGGTATAGATAACAAAATCTATATGATTATTTGTCCTTCTCATCAGGTACAGTTGTACTAGTGTTTAATTCTTTGTTGCAAACCAATTAACAAATAAACACATATTTTTCAATCAGAAAGTCTTAATATCAATACATGTACTCAGGAGATCTAGATGTAACTTCTTCAAATATTCAAGAAACAGCTTGGTATCATTATATCATCTTTCTTGCATTGATATTAAGACTGTAACAGTTGTGGTTTCTAATAGCCAGTGAATAAATATTAGTTTAGTCTGCTCTAATAACAGTTGAATGACGTCTTTGTTATTTTTAGCTGAAAAACCAAATTGCTGCTCTGTATAGTTCAAGAGCTAATGGTACAAAGGAATTTGAAATAGATGACATCCATTTTGGTTGGCAAGCAATATATGACCAATATAATAGAGACCAAGCCAGGGTTGAACAAGGATGTGCCCCCAGAGTTCCTGGGCTGCGGTATAATTATGTACATAGAGATGTTTGGACGCGACTGAATGTCCATCCAGCTAAGATCATGCAGGTATAATAACCGTTAAGTATGTTTTTATCCAACTTAACCTCTGCAGCATTGGAGTACAGACATCACAGGACAAAGCTTGCATGTTATTTGTACTCTATATAGCTATTGGTAATTTATTTTTCAGTACAGTTTTGATTTTAAAACCATGTTTTTAAAAACTAGTGCAATTTAGTCACATGCAGATATATTCAGTGCTGGCAAGGTTTGTGATTGTACACCACAATACAGAGACATAAGCAGCCTAGCATGTCTCTGTCTTTTGATATAGCTAGCCAATCATTGTGCACGTTATATCTTAAATATTCTATATATTTTATAAATATTTTATATATGCCTAATGTGCAAGGTGTAATTTCAAGCAAATTTTAAAATTACAACAAATGATGTATGAATCTACTGGTACAATAGACAGTATTAAATACATAATTCTAAATAAAATATTATTTGTAATTCTTTTTCTTACAGCAGCGATACATGATCAGTGGATTAAAAGGCCATGCTGATTCAAATCCCCCACCAGCTGATGCAGCAGAGGTCAGACAGACAGCTGAGTACCTTGAAGCATGTAATAAAATCTTTGAACAAGGCATACTTTCACGGAAAGTTGTGAAAGGGCTCAACTCCCCAGTGATACAAAATATCAGGGATGGATTTTCTTTCTTTGTGAATTGGTTTGAAAAACACAAAGCCAAAGGTAATTAAAATGAAACACATTATAATAGCTAGCTTGAGTGATGTGTCTCAGTCTTCTGGTATGGTATAAACATGGTAATCAGTCAATCATTGCCAAGAAGAATATTTCAAAATTAATATTTTGTAAATATTAGTCTTTAACATGAATAAATAATGAACACAGTAGTGGTATTGTATGAATTCGAGGTTTATTTTACTTTTTACAGTTTATGCAGACAATTCCAAGAAAGCAAGGCAACGACACTTTCTTGCATGGCAGGTGAGCAAAAGATTGAGGTTGTACAGTGAATTGTAAAACTTTTCCAGATTTTGTAAAAAGTTCAAACAAAAACAATAGAATGCATGTCAGTCTAAACATAAACCCAATTAAGGTTGTTTAAATTATTAGTACTGGGATGTGAAAATCTCAGGAATTTATAACCTGAGAAGTGAACTAAATTTTGTAGTGTCCATAAACTAGGGGTTCATCTCCAATCAGACAATATTCACCGAGTTGATGTTTATTTATCACATGTGAATTAATCATGCAATCCAACAATAGTACACAGTGTTCCCTAAATCAGCATGAATTCCTTGCTATCAAGTATTAGCATGGCGTAACTTCAGTGAGTCTTCTCCGATAAAACTAAAGAACAACATGGACTCAGAAATGTCCACAACTATGTGTGTTGTGTGACCATGATGTCAGTAAAATCACTGGCATGTCTACACACAAGATGATCACACAACTGGAAGTAGGCTGCTACATGCCTTTCATTCAACAAGCTGAAGAAAATTGGAGAAACTGTAGAAACTAACTTAGTTGCTTATACTGTAATGACTGTACAGGGGCAGTTCCGGCATAAATATAAAGGGGGCTATAAAAAAGGGAAGGGGCTAAAAAATCCTGCATTACTTTAATCAAATAAAACAGACCCCCTTTGACTGCCCCCCCCCCAGATTCACCCTTGTTGAAGCTTTTTAAAATGCATCTTGTTTATACATTTTTGTTTACTTCTTTAGACATGGGACCTGTTAAGAATAATGGTTAGCTCCTTCCTCAGATATACTGAATGGTTTTTTACTTGTGTTCCTGGTAAAGATGATGGTTATTTTATTGCACCAATAAGAATCAATGGTAGTGCTGTGGAGTCTTTATTTAGTAGATTGAAGTTTGGTGCTGGTGGCCACCTATCAGCTCTTAACTACAGAAGTGGGCTAGCTCGCATTCGAAGCAGAGTTGAGGTTGACAGGTACACAGACTCAGCAAAAGGATATCGCGATCAGTCTGTGGTTCCCAGCAATAATCTCCAAATATCGCATTACACAGACATACAAACTGAGGGGCGCAGTAGACCTTTCAACCTAAATGTTACAGAATTTTTGTTTCCTGGTTCAATATCGCAGTCGACAATAGGAGGGAGAACAGGGAGCAATGCATGTACCATAATAGCAATTCTGTTGGGAAATTGTTTTATCAAGAAAAATCTCCCATCAATCACAACCAATCAGTTACCTATGCTTTGGGGCTTAACTGTTGTTAATTGCATTGTAGATGGCAATACTCTTTATGATATGGTATTTGAAGGGCAGGCTGCATTTCTTGACGTTGAAGATACTTTCGTGAGTTTTGCTGAAGAGCTACAGCTCTCATCTTATGAAGAGAATGTATGTAATTGTCTAAATCAGGATTTCACACCACTTATTGGTGTTATCAACGAAGTCACATCTGGTAATCATAAAAAGGCTGGTGTTTTAATCACAGAAGGTGTTACAATAGCTGTACTGGTATCTGGTGAGGGTCAAATTATTATGGTTGACTCACATAAACATAGTCAAAATGGGGCACTTGTATGTGTAGGGGGAACACCTGACAATTTAGTGAACTGGTATAAACACAGTTTTCATAAATATTATAACAAATCCATTGGTCATTCATGTACAATTACATGGCTGAATTTTTTTTGATTTTTGATGCAAAATAATTCTAGTGGTTATGCATGTATTTGAAACAAATATTCATGCTACTGGAGATCTGGAATGTTTTGGGTACCTAAATCATTTCCAGTATATAAGAAGGGTTATTATCTTGTTGTTATAATATACAGATAAGACAATACATTTTATATTTATATTTCACTATTTATTGTCTCTAGAATGTACATGAAATCTAATTAATATTATACACACTCCATGGATACAGCCTAAGTTTCATAAACTCAAACTCATAATAAATTAATTCTATTTAACAAGATGTACAGTCATATGGAAATAAAAAATACATGCATTTTTTAATCCTGGTGATTATGAGGTATACAGATGACCGAATGTTATAATGTTGAGACAACAAATTTTAGCTTTTGTGCTCATAATCATGATACACACCTTATGCTCTAAGCCAGAAATTCTTATCTTTTGTTTTTGTTTTATTGCATAAAGTGTCCCTCTGCTTGCTGTCTATTTCTTTGTTTTTTTTTTCTTTACTTTTGAGACCTTTTACTTAACTGTACATACCCCTTTAACTTATCCCTTAAACTACTGTCAACATCACATACCTTATTCTCTGCTTCTAGTTCATTTTCCTTCATACCTTTCATAAATACCTTAACTCTTGTACGACACAATTTGGTCAACAATTCCTGGAAAATTCTCTTTTTTGTGCACTCATCAAACTCATCAGCTCCAATTAACTCCAAGGATATTAGAAACTGCTTAAAAATTTCATCATTGTTATAAACACCATTGAAGACCACCTTCAGAAAACTTGTTGGACTTCGGCGAAAAATCCTCATATTCGTCCATTTTCTTGTCTGGTTATCAGCAAATCTAATAAATTCCATCATTCCATCTTTCATAAACTTTAGTCCACCTATTAATTAATAATAATCAATTTTATCATATAATTATCCATAAAATACCTATGTTTCTTCTTTTCAAAAAACTAATATTTTCATGTGTGAAAATAACATGTTATTTTCACATGTGAAAATATCGTTATCATGTGTATTTAAGCTATAAGTTTATGAATAAAAACTTTTTATAATGATAAAAAGCTTATTAAGTTGATTTTATGGCTAAATATATAATAAACAGAATATTACATGGGCGCTTGGAGATACGAAATTTATCTTCTCGTGTTGAAAATCTCTCACTTGTGAGAGATCTTTTCAACACTGGAAGATAAATTTCGTATCTCCGCTCGCCCATGTAATATCCTCTACATAATAATTATTTACTAGATAATAAACATAATCAACTCGCACATTGAACAAACAAAAGCACAATACATTGAATATCTTTGCTGGAATTCATCTGTAATATTTAATGAGTTGATAGGTTACACAAGTATATAATAATTATATAGCTTTTAATTAATCCCATATGGGTAACCTGTCCAATTATTTTCTTAATAAGAAAGTACTCGTTGATATGGGATTAATAGGTAGCTATATAATTAGAGGTAATTGGACTCCATGCTTTCCAATTAAGAAATAATTAGATGTGAAAAATTCCTCCGACAGTCAAATATCAAATTGCCCATTTCAGACCACATGACATTCCCTTGAAAAATGTTCTTACATTATTATTAAAATACTATATTTTAACATGAAATGGGCAGAATAAACAACTTAGCTAAAGAGGTGTATCCAATTTTTTTGGAGTCCTATAACATATGCTACTTTGTAAATGCCTACCTTCATTCAAATGCTCAGTGATCTCTTTTGGAAGGCCTTCTAAAGAACTGCGCTGCAAAGCTTTTAAAAGTTTTATTTCTTTCTCCATACTTTCGTGACTTCTTTCAGTAATCTTCATTGTACCTTTTTTACCTGCAATATTTAAAACATACATTTAGATCTAGTTGCTATAAGCAATAAAAATAAATTAAAATAAAACATAAAATGGGAATTAAGCTTAACGGTGGTTGCTCTTCGCCTGGATTCCAGTCTTAATGTTTTTCTAAATTGGGAGTTTTACAGCAAAATCAATTCATTAAGATTAAGATATTATTAGTTTACTTTTATACATGTATAATTTATGAAATATCATTTTGAATTCAATTACTTCCAATTTGGAAAGCTCAATACTGTACAAGTTAAAACTTTTATTAGCTTAATTACAGTTCATTAAAAATAGCTAACTGTAATAAGTTGTAATCTAGGCCGGATATGACAATATTACATTGCTTTTCGTCTGGCCATCTGACTTAATAGTCAAACAATTTAGTACTTTTGATTCATTTATTTGGTCTGGAGATATGATGTTTTGCAAGGATATAAGCTCATCTTTTGTGTATTTTTGTTCATATTTCCTTCTTGCTTCGTCTTGTAAATACTCCTGGAAATCTAGTAAGAGATTCTTGCAGTTTCTTGTTTATGAAATTATTATTATTATGACCAAAAAAAAAAAGTCAAGGCAAAGATTCTTCGATCCACCATTTTGAATTATTATAAGTCTTGGCTTTTGGCTCGGACAACAAGACAAGCATACACCGCGCGCTGATTGGTTGAAATAATATTTCAATTGTCCTTCTTAAATTATGATTGGCCGAGAGAAAATATCTCATATTTCTGGTGAGTCAGCTTTTGCCCCAGGAGCTGAGATCCCCAGAGAGCCGGTTCGTAGGCTACATTTTTAAAAACTTCGTACGATTTTACACAGGAAGGGGGTGAAAAAGTAGAAGAATAAGAATAAAAGAGCCATGCACCATAAATTCTTGTCTGGGATTATAAAGTGATAATGTAATTTGTAATTTAATCCTTACCTGCAATCGTATTTTGCCTCACTTTTATCATCCTAAACAGACTTGCTCCAGCAAAACGATGCAGTATAACATCATCCTCGACAGAAAGTTCTGCTGTTTTCAGACTCTCCAGTTCGCATACACCAGCCATTTTCCTACTACAGGCGTTTGCAAAGTCGAAAATGCTTTCCGTAATACATGACAAAATGGAAGTCTGGTCCATCTTATCGCCGAAGCCGAAATTATCCTTCCATGAAGCTTTGAGTAGGAAAGCCGGTATTTGTTTAAACCAAGTAAAAGAAAAATAAATGTTTTTGTTAGCCTTTGACATTTTTTTAGAGAAAGCATCGTTAACCACTTCAATGAAGGACTCGTGCATTTCTTCAACAAGTTCAGAGAAATGTGGAGACTGTAACAGTTTGTCTTTCAGTTTGCAACGGGATGGAAAGAAATTGATATCATGGGCAGAGTTTAACTTCTCTACAATACAAGTTTTTAGTCTTTCCTTTTCCTCTTCTAGTGCAAAGCAGAACTCTTCTATTTCCTCCTTCGTCAACAAATTACCCTTCCTTGTCTTTCCGGTTCCTTTTGTTGTCTTTGTGTTTCCAGCGGAGCTTTTTTCTACAGTTGCTCTTTTCTTCTGAGTGGCAGTATTTCTAGCGGTATGGCTGTAAACTTCGTCGCTGTCTTCACTTTCTTCACTTTTTTCACTTTCTTCACTTTCTTCACTTTCTTCACTTTCTTCACTTTCTTCACTTTCTTCACTTTCTTCACTTTCTTCGCTTTCTTCGCTTTCTCCGCTTTCTTCGCTCTGTTCTTGGTCCTTAGTTTCTTCTTCGCTGCTAGTTTCATCAAGGTCATCGCTTTCTGTTTCTGACGTATCCTCGACAATATTTTTCTCCTCATCACTTGAACCTTTGTTTAACACTAGCCATGTCCATCTATCAAGCTTCCTTTTACTCCATCTTCCTGCTTTCTCTACTCTAAAGTCTTCTTCGTCAACAAAAATAACGCCGCTACCACTCGCTTTGCTTGCCGCCATGTTACATAATGTTTGTTTATGATTTTACCGGATCCGGAAAGCAAACATAATTATCGCGCGGGCATGGTAATGAGTTAAAAATAGAATGGATTCTAAAAATAGTATCAAAGTGTGCACATGATGGGGCACGGGGATTCCTTCTCTTAGTTCATATTCTCTTGGTTGCTATCAATAGACGACACTTCCGGTAATAGCTCTTTTTTGATGGCTTGTAGAATCCTGGAGGTTGTTTTGATCTCTTATTTTCTGGTTTGATAACGTGAAAATAGTCAAATACAAGAGTTTGAGGACTTATTTTGATATGTTTTGACTTAGTATCCAATAGTTGCCCCCAAGCAAACCGCTTGTTTGCCCCCCAATTAACTCCAAAAAGTCACGTGATTGATAGTAAGCAATATCCGCACACGGAGGCTTGAAGATATAGACTTTATTTTCGAGTGGCGAAAACATTTTTTAGCATGATAAGATTAACTTCATATCTTCAAGCCAACGACGTGTAATTTTCTTTTTCTCAGACCTTTTGCTTTAACACTATTTTTGACATTTGTTGTTACTAAAAACCCACAATAAAGCTGGTCAACAAAACCTTAATGCAACGAGTTTTATACAATGGAGCGAGTAATCCCTGGGTTCCACTTTCGACCCCAGACCCCTGATATTCTTACTAGCCATGCTTGACGAAAAACCTGGTAACATTGAAAAGACTTCTCATAATTTTAAGTTAAGAATGAATATGTATATGTGGAAATCATAGGGTACTGACTTACAGCATGTAGACAGTTCGACATGCCGTATAACATTGAAATGGTTTGGCATAAGAATGGTAATCGTATTAGTAAAAACACACGGTACTGACTCACAGCATGCACACAGTAGGACATGCCGTAACACTGAAATGGCTTCCCATAAGAATGGTTATCGTATGAGTGGGAAACATACGGTACTTACTATCTTACAACAAGTACACGGTTACTGCCTCGTTTTATCGTTTGTCCGTCGTAGATTAATGCTTCGGCTAGAAGAAACGACATCTCGTAATTCAATAATAATTTTGCTAAATAATCACAAGCCACGCTTCCAAGAGCCAATCAAATCACACCGTGGTTTGGACATGTACTTGTCCTCTGTTGGGCCGCACATCATAACCAACCATCCTCCTAGCGTGACCATTACGACTCCCCTCCATATTTTGTTGATACAGATTTATATTACCCACTTCCTGGAAATGACATTAAAAAGTACAGAACACCATTACTAGGAATTCGATTCTGTTTCCATGTGAGGCCATCGACGCCATTTTGGTCTACGTTAAAAGATTTCTCGTTAGTTTCTTTTGTTATGAACACCAACATGGCCACCATGTCTTTGTCATTTGAATCATTCAGTTATGACGTCATCACCGCCATGTTGGTTTACGTTAACAAAAGATTTCTCGTTAGCTTCTCTTGTTATGTACACCAACATGGCTACCATGTCTTGACGTCATGAGACGTCATCACCGCCATGTTAGTGTGACGTCATTTTCCTCTTATTAATAGAGTGATACTTACGTCATCGGTATTAGCGAGTGGTATGCCGGCTTCTAAAATTCCAGTTAAAGAAAGAATCGCCAGAAGAACGAGAATCGTGACGAGGAGAATGAGAAGTATTGACACTTCATCAAACGGACAAAAAGCTGAGGGGAAAAATACGGAGAAAAAACTTGAGAAAATTATCTCTTTTGATGTTAATTTTTGTTTGAGACGGTGGTTGTTGACTCTGTTGTTTATACTCTTTCAACAACCACACACACTTTATTAAATTATACTTTACAAACTATTATTATATTCTTATTATATATATACTTCTATTGTCATTATGTAGTTTTTTCATATATTACCTCTTCAATTGTAAAATGTGTGTGAATTTATTATTAAACTCGTGTAAACTCTTTATAGAATACTTTAAAATACACGAGACTGTGTTTCACAGAAGCGCGCGGAGAGCGGATACATTTGACGGACATGTATTTGTCTTTTAAGGTGCTTCTCGAGAATCAGTTTAATTGTTATCACGCAATTGCAAACTAATTTCATAACTATAATTTTAAAAAAAGAAAGAAAGAAAGAAAGAAAACAGAAATAGGTGTGAGTTTCCGGTCACCCATCCAGGTACAGATCTCCCTCAATTGGGCTTGACTTAGTATCTTGAAAGCCGTTGTTTTTTTACCACTGGGCCACGGCTCCCAGAAATTAGCACAACAATAGCCGTGAAAACAATGTACCGGATAGACAAGACTTTTTAACATCAAACTTTAAACCGATTCCGAGCGTGGCAGAGATGCAAGGGATTAGCCGTTATTGTCTGGGGGCCGGCTGGTCTCTCCCCTGATGCTTCGGCTAGAACATTTTCTTGCGTAATTCGTACACCCAAGGGCAGAAGGATTTAATCGCCGTCAGGTCCGAAGTCCATACGCCGCCTCAGCTCTGCGGATGTCTCGGGGGTATGGCAAAGTGGAGTCGATTTTTTTTTCTCCCGATGGACGTGGGTTCAAATCCCACCTTATGCACTCAAGGCAAGAGAATATGAACTAGTTCATTTTCTCTTGCTCAAGGTTTTTGATTTTTTTATATTTTTTTAATTTTTTTTTATTGGATATATATACATGAATATGGATATAAATATAAAAGAGTGATAGAGATTTAACCGTTTGATCTTACTGTAACTACAGTCTCCTTTCGTCCTCCAGTCTTTCAGCATCAGACCTACAATAGCAGCCAAGAGGATCCCCAGCACAAGACACGTGATTGAAAACATTAGGAATAGTTTAACCTGTGAAAGGTAGGGAAATGTTATTTTTAATCCATCCATCCATTCATCCATCCATCCCTCCCTTCCTCTCTTCCTCTCTCACTCCCTTCCTCCCTCCCTCCCTCCCTCCATCCATCCCTCCCTCCCTCCCTCTCTCCACCCATCCATCCATCCATCCATTTACTCGCTCGCTCACTAATCACGAATCTATCTATTTCATCATCTTTTTATTTCGTTTTTACTTAATAATGTGATCAATAACATTTTGAGTATAGTTTCCTACCAGATCCCTTTTCTTGTACACTCCAGTTACGATGCCAACAACTCCAGCAAAGACTGCCTGCAATACATTATTCGATATTATTAGAATTCTATGTAATTCATACTACCGGTATATCTCCCACATTCTCAACTATATTGCAATGTCTACTCATTTCAGACCATGTGTCATTCCCTTGAGTATTATTTCTATCTTCGCTAGAATTGCTTTTCAGCTATGATACAATGTTTTCTCAATCCAGACCAAATGTCATTCCCTTAAAAATCATTTCTTTCCTTACTAAGAATGCTTTTCAGCTATGGTGCAATGTTTTCCCATTTCAGACCATGTGTCATTTCCTTACGTATTATTTCTTTCTTTACTAGGAATAATTTTCAGCTATGGTGCAATGTTTTTCCATTTCAGACCATGTGTCATTCTTTTGAGTATCATTTCTTTCTTTACTAGGAATGTTTATCAGCTATGGTGCTATGTTTTCCCATTTCAAACCATGTGTAATTCCCTTGAGTATTATTTCTTTCTTTACTGGGAATGCTTTTTAACTATGGTGCGATGTTTTCCCATTTCAGACCATGTGTCATTCCCTTGAGTATTATTGGTTTCTTTACTAGGAATGCTTTTCAGCTATGGTGCAATGTTTTCCCATTACAGACCATGTGCCATTCCCTTGAGTATTACTTCTTTCCTTACTAGGAATGCATTTCAGCTATGGTGCAATGTTTTCCCATTTCAGACCATGTGTCATTCCCTTGAATATTATTTCTTTCTTTACTAGGAATGCTTTTTAGCTATGGTGCAATGTTTTTCCATTTCAGACCATGTGTAATCCCTTGAGTATTATTTCTTTCTTTACTAGGAATGCTTTTCAGCTATGGTGCAATGTTTTCCCATTTCAGACCATGTGTCATTCCCTTGAATATTATTTCTTTCTTTACTAGGAATGCTTTTTAGCTTGGGTGCAATGTTTTTCCATTTCAGACCATGTGTCATCCCTTGAGTATTATTTCTTTCTTTCCTAGGAATGCTTTTTAGCTATGGTACAATGTTTTTCCATTTCAGACCATGTGTCATTCCCTAGAGTATTACTTCTTTCCTTACTAGGAATGCATTTCAGCTATGCGTCAAGGTTTTCCCGTTTCTTATTTTCATAACTTCTTTCTTTACTACGTGTGGTTTATTTTTTTTCAGCAAAAATAAACCAACAAAATTTTTATTTTCAGAAGTAATTCAAATTAAATTTTAGTGTTGTGGATTAGTTTTGAATTTACTTTCATATGTTGAAAAAACTACGAAATTATTAAAAGCTATTACTTGACATCCTAAATATTTTTGAAGAACTAAATTTCAGCTCTGTGAACTAGCTTACAAACATTCAAACTCCAATCTACCAGATATTTTTAGTAACCTTTTTCAAGGTACAGATTTGATTCACATTTACAATACGCGGTCTAAATCAAATAAAAATTTATACGTCCCTCCAGTAAACCTGAATTATGGGAAGTTTGGTGTTAAGTATGCAGCTGTCACAAGCTGGAATGAATTACCACATAATATAAAAACCAGTTCAACACATAAAGTCTTTAAAAATAAGCTTAAAAAACATATGTTGCTTTAGAATTTTGATTCTATTTAGGTTTTACTTCAATTTAACTTTATTTCCTACTTTAATTTAGTTCAAACTTCACTTTATTGTATATAACTTTTTATGTGTATTGAATCTATTTTAGTTTTGCCTCTTTCCCCCTTCTTTGAAAGTATTATATAGCTTCAAGGTGCAGAAATATTCTCTTAACCCTTTTGGGTTGTTTTTCTTCTGCTCCTCCCAGTTAATTTTTTTTTTTATTTAAAATAGTAATGTAAAGTATAAATATCTCATTCTGGGAAATAAAAAAACCTTGAAACCTTGAAACCTTGAAACCATGGCAATGAAGAAATCTGGATTACATTGCTGTTTAATTAAACAATAAAGGTAAACCTATTAAGCTTTTTCATAACTTTTTTTCACTCAGTCTCTCTTTTAGAGAGGAAGTTTTTTTTCAATAATGAGCAATCATATAGCAAAAAGCGCTCAAAACTGACTTTCGTATGAATTTTTATCCAAATTTCGCTTTGGATTAACACTCTCTCACTTTTTTAAACAGTTGGAAACTAATGTTCTATGATAAAATGCCTGTTTGAAGCGGTATTTTCGATTGACAGATGTTTTGTTGCATTTGTGTTTGTAAATATACGGGAAATAAGCAAATGAAGGCCTAAATCAAATTTTCGATTAACATTTTTGCTTTGGGTTAACACATTGATTCTACCTTCATCGGTCATCTCAAACAAGTGAAATTTTCTGAATAACAAGATTTTAGCCTTGTACAACAGCCTTTCTTCAAGAAAATAGATTTAGGCGCTCACTGCTTCAATACGAAAGGAGTTCTCTCTTAAACACTGTTGATTCAGATTTCAGGTTATTCAATAATTTAATTAGTAGAAATGACAGCAAAAAGGCAGTTAACAGGCAGTGTAGGCGTTAATTCCCGAACAGAATTTTCTAATCGAACGATTTATTTCAAAAGGAAAATAAGATGTCACCTCATAGAAAAACAATGATTAGTATTGCTGTTAAACAGCCGGACATTTAAAGAAATTTTTAGCTCTGGTTTAATCATTCGAATTTTTTAATCACTTTCAAAATATGAAAAATGTCACTCATTTTACTTAAGGTGACATATTACAAAGTACACATTCCGAATAATATTTTTCATTTGATTGGCCAATTTTATCAAATGTCAGTTATAAAACAGTGAAGTTTCGTGAAGATCGCACGTAAACCATTGAAATGATTTTTTTTGGCGCAACATACACTCATTGTAAGCCGTCGTAAGGTTCAAAACCATTTATTCTTTCTCTAGCTAGCATTCAATTTATCACGTCTGAACTGAGCAGCAGTACGCTCAGAAAACGCTTACATTTACGTCTTTCCCTACGTTTAGCATTTTACTGGCTTTTAGGAGGGGGGAGGGGGGGGGGGAATTGAGTTTCTTCCGTCAACACAACGCCGATAACAATATAAAAAAGCATCCTTTTTTTTTTCTGCTGAGGGGGGGGGGGGGGGGGGGGGGGGGGGGCTTCAGCTTTCCTTTCATCCTTCTGGATCCGTCCTTGAAACCAAGCTAAGGCAGAAAGCCTCATCGAAAATAGAGACTCACGCTTGCCTAGTTCATTTATGCTATAAAAAACATCAATGGAAGAATGGATCCAGTGACGATAACCACAGACACGAGACGGCTCTCTTTGTTCAACATAATAGGGGTATTTTAGCTTCCTAGCGGGTCGTTTGCATCTTCCACAGATAACTTTCTACTTGATCAAAACTCATTATATTACACCGTACAGGATCGAAGTGTCTCTTCAAACCCACATAGTATTTATTTATTTTTTATGCTCAAAGACTCTCATTGACACCTGTCAATCAAATTCTTGACCAAATTAGATTTATAAATAGAGAGAATTACTGTATGGTCTTTGGCTGACCAACAACAAATTGCCTTTTGTTCAGAGTCAAATTTCTTCCTGCCTCGAATTCTGAATTCGTACAGCAGGGGCCTGCTGTGAGAGTCGGAGTAAAGAAATTGAATCTAGAATGTAATGTAAGTGAGGAATTGTGAATGGATGTGATAAATTATTTCGTATTAATATGTAATATGTATATTAACAAGAATGTTTTTTTATTACGAGTGAATGAGTTATAGACAAGTAGGAAAGAAAGAAAGAAAGAAAGAAAGAAAGAAAAAAAGGAAAGGAAAAAAAGAAAGAACACATTTTATCGTTAAGATGAATCAATTTATGGAACGAATAAATGAATAAGAAATTAATCCTCATTTTAACGCGAACTCTCAGAGATCTATTCCATGATAACAGACAAAATTTTGCAAGGTGACACCTCTAATACCTCTCATTTCCTTTCAATGTAATTACTAACTTTTAGCACTTTATAAAATTATTTCGTAAAATTACAATACAAATATTGTTAAGCATAAAAGGAAGAAAAATATTTAAAAATAATTTATTTTTCATTATTTTCTTTTCCTTTTCTTTTATTGTGTTCAATAGCGTCAGAAATACTGTTCAAAGATTATTTACTTGTTCCTCAGTTTTCTTCCTTCTGATTTAAGTTTCTTCAAGAGAATCTGAAGTAATTAATATTCTCTTGGTTTCTTTAATATCTATTT
Source organism: Actinia equina (assembly GCA_011057435.1). Taxonomy (NCBI): domain Eukaryota; kingdom Metazoa; phylum Cnidaria; class Anthozoa; order Actiniaria; family Actiniidae; genus Actinia; species Actinia equina. The sequence goes on along the minus strand of WHPX01000743.1, from coordinate 51,464 downwards.
TCATTTTCATTCTCTTTTTTACTCCTTTTTTATTTTTCATTTTTATCAACTACATTTTTTCTTATATCTTTTTATCTCTCAAATTTCATGCTTCGTCTTATTTATTCTATATCTCATGTTTTTGTCTAGATCTCATCCGCAGTTTTCCATTTTTCAACTCTATATTTTCTCTTCAAAATTATATACCTTTAACATTGATTTGAAAAATAATGATTGATAACAACAGGAATACTAATCTCAAGATCTCTTCGCAGTTTTTCCTTTTTCAACTCCATAATTTCCTCTTTACAAAATTCTAAAGTTTTAACATTGATCTGATAAATAATGATTGATAATAATCTCAAAAAAGATTAGAAAATTGCGTGTTTTTATAGCACTGCACTGAGGAACAGTATGGAGCACTTTATACAATTATTATAAAATTCATTTCTATATCGAAAGGTTATTTTATTTATACAAATTCGAAAAAAATTAAAAAAAAATTTTTTTTTTGCTATTCTTACCGGAATTCCAGCCCAAAATGCAGCTCCTTCTCCAAAAAGTGAAGTAAGATGGTGTTTTCCGTAGCCAAGTATATATCCTATACCAAGGATCGCACCACCAAGAACCATTATGGTTACACCCGTACATATTATCTGGCTAGCTCGGGTTGAGCTCAGCTCTTGCATATCGATCTGTCAGGATCTGTTCTACGTTTGTCTGAATCTCCTGAAATTATTTCAAGAGAGTTTCAAGAAGCATGGATGTCTGTTTGAGCCATTTCAATAGTTTTCTTGAGTGGACGAGGATGAAAATTTTGGGACTCTTTTGGTACGTTTTGTTCGCTTAGTTCGAATGCAAATACAGTGATCTAAGGTCCCCTAGTGATAAGTCATTGAGAAAATTCAGGACGCCACTAAGACGTGGTAATTTGTTCACCTGTTCCGGATATTAATTTCCTTCTCGCCCCAGGGTCTTTGGACAATAGCAAGAAAGGAACCCCAAAATGAAGATTAGCGGATCTATAAAACGTTTATTCTTTGCCTGTAATCGATTTTGAAATTAGTATGTGAAGTCTCGAAAAGGCTCAGGAATTCTCGTGAGAAGCTGGATTTGTCTATTTTTTAAAACAAAATTGTCGTTCGCTGATTGGCTAATTTTCTCTAAACAAAACATTTGCCCAGTGATTGGTCGATCATCGAGACAAAATCTCGCCCGTTGATTCGCTAATTAAATTCTTTATGACTTACATTACATACAAAATAAGCAATGATATGTGTGTGGTGAAGAAAGGAAAACAAACCAGAATAAAATGTACTATAATTAAGATATATCTATTAATGTATAAACAAACAACTTAATCATTAATAAGTCAAAAAAGTTTCTACCTATTTAACAAAAAACCTATCTAGTGTCGGTCGGAAATTATCTGGATTCTATGTCTGATATTTGATATATTCAATGTCGAGCAACGAAGTTTCTTGGAATATGATGTATGACAAGAAATGAATAAATAAATAAAAAGTAATAATAATAATAATAATAATAATAATAATAATAATAATAATAATAATAATAATAATGAAAACGTAAAACTCAGAAAACGTAAAAACGCAAATATTTCTTTAAGTCGATTCTCAGATAGCCCCGAAAACAATTCACGAATAAATTAGGTATATACCATTGTCAAATTTATCATCGAGAAATGCCGTAATCAAACAACATACCATATGCCTTCGATCAATTACTGCAGAAACATCAAGATGATTGGAAACAGCTTCCAAAAGTATTTTTCATTGGCTTAGGTGTCAAGCGTAGTGAAATTCAATCCAAAGCAATCGACTGTAGAAATAATGACAGAGCTAATCGGACAGAATTTCCGGGATCCTGGCAAAGTAGATTAATTGACGGTGGAAAAAAGTATAGTCAAAATAGATTTTTTAAAAGTCAATCATTTTAAGGATGATCAGGTAAATGAGTGAGGCGTAAAAATAGAATCTTTTCGTTAAATTTGCATTGGAAAGTCAGACAAAATTACTTTACTAGCGATAGGTTTTCCGAATAATAAGATTCATAGAAAATAAAATTATGAATGGTGGGGGAATTACGGGGGACTTTTGAGTCCTTGAAGTGTCGCGAAATGTCATTAAAATGAAAACCATTTTCAGGAACAATTAAGAGTCTCATAGCATTACTCGCATTATCAAAATCAGGTCTTGGGGAATTCAACGAATCATTGAACATCTTAGTTTATTAAATCTACCCTTATTTGGAGTAAATGGGAAACAATGAAGACCTTTAGCGCGACTTTTTACTAGCTCCACAAGCCTCAAACTGAAGTCCGTGTGTCCTATTCCGTCAAACTTCACGACATTTAGCAAGGCGTCGTAACGAAGTTGTTGCTGGAAGAGCAGCCATATTGAAATTTATTGATGCTGAGTGTTTTTCAAAGATCTCAAATATGATAACTAAGAGCGAAAGTAGTTCTGGGTAAAATGGTTGAGCATCACTTCTGAATATGTAATTATGATAATTTTATTATCTTGTAATCCACAGACATAAAATGATGTCATATCTCCATAAAAAAAGAAATAAGTTATCTCACAACGTGCATTAATTTAGCTAATACAAAGTTAAATTTTTCTATATTGAATTATGATATATCTTACTCTATCACGAGACTAAGTATTTATAGTTTTCTATTTATAGACGTATTTACATTAAATATGACGTCAGTTCCTCATATTCCTTAAGAGTCATTTTTCCTTTGAGAAGCCTTTCTTTACCTTCAGGCTGTCCTTCAAATTCTACCCAGTTTTTCGGCGCATGCTTAATAGGAGCAGCTTTCTCAAACTCGAAGTATAAAGACCCGCTAGGGAAGGGTTGTCCTATTGGCGTTACGATACCAAGCGGAGTTGAGTCTTTTGACCCAAAATACTCAATAGACACCTCTTCTGCCACCTTCCCTGATTTATCATTTCCCAGCGATCTTGATTGGCTATTAGCGGAGGATTCTGATTGGATATCAGTAATGGAGGTGTCTGATTGGCTATCAGTAGTCGAGCTTTCTGATTGGCTATAATTTTTTTCTTGTTCAATATCACACGGGCTGCTTGCTCCTAGTTTCCTTCTTCGCGGAACTAAAACTGATAATTTATTATGGTCTCTGTATAATTTTCCCTTGTCTATATAGTTTTTATCTGGTTCTGAGCTCAACTCACGCTCTACTGTGGTGCGAGGACTTGAATTGATGCAACTTTCAGTTTTTAACGACATTTTTCTAGCCGATCTATTATCGACGTTCCCATCTACATCAGAGAACTGCTGTTGTGGTGGAGAACCCGTACTGCTGGAGAGCTCTTCTTGATTTTCAGACTCTATTGAAGACTGACACCAATGTTTATCGGTTCTTTCCGAGGACTCTTTCCTCCTTGGCGCTTCATTCAAATCCTCTTCGTCGCTTACCGCATATAACCGCGACCTCGAATCATGCACATTCTCCACCATTTTTTGTATCCATTCTTCCGCCGCAAAACTGTAGTACTTCTCGTTCTCTTCCTCCTCCAAATAACTCCTTCTATTGAGATAATCCTGCTCCAACAAGCTCAAGTCTATTTCAGAAGTGGCCACCCCCTGAGGAACAGAATTTGATCTTCTCTTTCGTTGAACATGCGCAGTTCTAGCGTCATCCTCTGTTGTCACATCCGAGGCAATTAAAGAAAGACTCTGTTCTTTAGTTATCGAGTGACCATACTTGTTCTTGCGACATTCACCGGACGCACCAAAGTTTTTGTTTTCATATTCAAACAGGACGGAAGCCGGGTACCCGGGACTATCGGGACGACCCGCAAGGTCCGTAAAGTCGGGTATCTTGGGAAGGTATTCTGCCGTAGGTCGTGTTTCGGGGATTTCGAAGACAAATCCCTTGGATGTGTTATTTTTGTAGCTTATGAGTCCTACTGGGTTAGTCTTTTGTCTGTTTTTGTATCGATGTAATTTAACGTCGTATATCGGTAGTGAGGGTTCTACTTTGCTGCACGTGAGCCAAAATATGCAGCAGCTCTGTGAAAGAGATATGAGGTAATACCAATGATGATGTATCAACCAAATAAGAAAAAGAATGGAGGGAGGGAGGGAGGGAGGGAGGGAGGGAGGGAGGGAGGGAGGGAGGGAGGGAGGGAGGGATGGATGGATGGATGGATGGATGGATGGATGGATGGATGGATGGATGGATGGATGGATGGATGGATGGATGGATGGATGGATGGATGGATGGATAAACTGGCGTTGCGCCTAATAGTCAACTCACGTACCTTCTTTTTCAAGATTCTCTTGGCTGCTACACAAGACAAGATCGCAGCAAGGATAAATGGTAACATGAGAACAGCTGTACTACAAAGTGCCACGGTACCAATATATCTGTCACAGTGGTCTGAAGACAACACAAGTCAGTAAGTAATAGTTCTAGATTAAAGAAGCGACTGCGAATGCGTAGGGTTAATTCCTCCTGTTCTTTCTAAATACAGTACACATATCTAAATTCGAATTATTTTACAAGCAGGAAATATTTTGGGAATTTTTTAATCGTTTGATTAAGGAGGATCATGCCTCCAAACCCAGTGCTGAAGCGCAGTATGGCAGCGCGAAGCAGTTGTAGTTATGCCTTGGATTTCGCCACAAACACTGTTATCCCGTGCCGGGAGGAATTAGACTCATTTAGCTAGTCGGCCGAAGGCTAGTGGAGACTCTAGTCATTTTCTCACGGATCGTAGATTGCTAACCCCTTGCTATGACAAGCAAAGCCTGTTTCAGAAATCTAGTTGCCTCATATACATGCAAAATCAACACAATCTTTAAAAAGATAAGGAGAATAGGGTCTGGGAACAAGAATGTTATCACGTGATACTCACTTTGAACTTTTGGCTCGTTCATGCATTGGTCCCTGTATATCGGTATTGATGGCAGCTCCTTCCCCATGAATCTGTAGTTCATGTGTATTGATAACATGCTGATGATCACACAACAAATGCCATAACCAGTCACCTGATACAAAAATGTACCAACGGGAATTAGTGCCCAGGCTTCTCGGATACTTAGACATCCACGTGACGTACAATCTATACTTACGAGCCAGCCTTTCTTGCACAATCCTGATGCTAGGCCCAGGAAACCAGCTAACATCATCTGTAAGTAACAAAATCAATGATTATGGTTCACGTTCGGGAGTTTTATACATGCATCGAATACTTGCATATGGCAAATTCAATATTCGCTATATGTTGGGACGAAGGTTTGGAATTCCATTCCTGATGATTCAAAATCTTGTAGTCGTGGCTTCTTCAAAAAACATCAGACCGACCGACCGACCGACAGACCGACCGACCGACCGACCGACCGACAGACAGACAGACAGACAGACAGACAGACAGACAGACAGACAGACAGACAGACATACTTTTCAGCGCAAGAACTAGAAACACACTGAAGTGTTACTACGTGACAAAACGAAGGTCAGCCCCCTCACTTATTCGCATCTTAAACCCACGCGAAGACATTACCACGTACCGGAACAAAACCATTTCCGCGGGGAAAAGAACATAAAGAGCCGCAAGCGTTACGTATTGCTATAATTAGATACGAATGAAACTGAAGGGCTGGATTAGTTTCGAAAGAAATGTTCAAGCGCCTTGTAGTTTTGGAAAATATTATAATCATTATCAATAAATCAAGGGAATTAAAATTAGGGAGTGATTTGCCTTAGAATCAACTACAAGTCTAGTCACAAGCTTTGACCTCGCCGAGATAAATATTTCATTCATTGTCAGTGATTTAACACTTAGATTTAAGCAAACAATATTTACATCATTTATGAAGGATTTCTTTCATTATAGAATGCAAGAATAACAAATATAAAGTCCAAAAATCGTGTCACAAGCGATTTCGAAAAACCTTAAAAGGGAATAATCTCTTTATTTCACAATTATATTTTTTTCATTCTCATTCTCTTCCTTTTACTTTTTCTTTTCTTTTTTTCTTCTTCTTTGTATATTGAAACAAAATCTTACTTTTTCTTTGCAATAAGTTTTAGTAAAATTTTAATCTTTTTAAAACATTTTATTTATATATGACCATTATCGCTATTGAATTTTCAATTATTTTCGTGAATAATCATGAATTGTTTCACGCTTCATTGAAATCGCGATTACAGGAAAGACAACATGGTTTATACACATGTAAAAGCTATCTTTTTCCAAGAACTCCGGCAACAATGGATTTTATTCTGAAACATATGATAAATAACTTCTAAAGGTGTGAGTTTTGAGTCAGACTTGTTGTATTTTTAAAAAAAGCGACTTACTCTTACGTTTTGTAGTTTTTGCCAATAGGAGCATTTATGTTACTGATACTGCCTTTTGTTTCGATTTTAAAATAATAAAAGAATTAGTTCTAATATAAAGACGTAGTATTTGTAGTTGTCTCAACAAAAGATTTCCCTATTTCATTATCAAACCATGTGCTGTTATATTTCCTGCTATAATTTACCAAAATAGAATCAAACCGCCTAGCTTTTTTCCTGATTGATTCTGCTTAGTTCAACGACCATACCGAGCACCTAACTAAGTATTATTGGTAAAAGAACACTCTAAGAAACCACAAACTCACCGGTATGCCGGCAAAAACTGGAGTAACATCTGTCTTTTCAGCGAATTCTATTAGCTTCATCCCAAAACCAAAACTTGCAGCTCCCAAAACGAGTAAAACACATCCTGTAAAACAGACAAGCCGCCATACACACTTCTGACTCAGCGAATAACTTTTCAAACGACACATCACAGTATGAATTCCTTTTCTCCTCAGTAAAATAACTTCTTCTCTCTTATCGATGACCGTCTAAGAGTTTCTGATCCTAATTTTATTTTTTGCCTAGATTGTGACAACGAGGGTAACTTCGACTGTATTCCGGGGTTTTCTTTGGACTCTGACGTCACGTTGTTGGCATATATATCTTGCATATGACGTTATGGGGTGCGCGTATTGACGAGTCAGACAGCACGATCGAGGAATCAGGGTCACATGTCACGCAAAGAGGTTTAATATTTCTAGATGTAGACGTCTATCCGGAATTATACTGTAAATAGAAAATTTAAAACATCTCGTTTACGGCTAAGGAAATGTTTAAGGTGAAAGCAATAGCAAGAAGTTGTAAACAAACAAAAAATAAATTATTTTTTTCTTTTGTGATAAGTTTGCAAAAGGTAAAAAGCGATAAGAACATGGTCGTTAATATTTTTGCCGTTTGCGGGAAGAAAAAACGTGAAACAATCTGTCTAAAGAGCTTTCGAACAGTTCCGCCGTACGTCACAAGAATTTACAAGCGTTTTGGAATTGAAAAGAAAAGAAGAGGGAAGAAAAACCGAAGAAATGAAATGGAAAAAATCTCAAAATTGGTTACAAACAAAATAGGAAAGATATAAAATGGCAAAAATGTTATAACAAAATGTTTTGGTACAATTTTCGAAATAAACGTTTTTATGGATCGATAAAATACACTTAAATGTAACTAGTATCCTGTCATTAGAAGGACTAATTAGTCCAAAATGAAAGTCATGTGACAGTCAAGCCTCAAACAAAATTTGATTGGTTTCTGTTTTGTAGGATTTTGATTGGATCTGAGAGGAAACCTTTATATCTCGCTCCACATTGAGGGAGATTGGAATTTCCAAGAATGGGGAAGGTCTGAGGAGGGTATATTATGTAGTACCAGAAAATATTCACAGCCTTCCCAATGAAGGGAAGTCTCTACTTTAAGTATATAAAGCTTTTCTTAAAGTGTCCCCTAACTCAATATTTTCAGTATTGGTTCTACATGAAGTGAATCTAAAAAAATATCAAAGTTTATCTTTGCATTGCTTTTCTTAAAGTGTCCCCTAACTCAATATTTTTTTAGTATTGGTTCTACATGAAGTGAATAGTCAAATGATAAACATTTTTATTTGATGTTAGTCAAGACCTTTGAAAATATCAATGTTTATCTTGCTTGTTTTGTCACAGGGGCATTTGAGTTTATTTGTCATCAATTTAAACACTGATTACTATGAACCAGCAAAAAACATTTTCATTGTTTGATCAGTTTTGAAAATGAAATTAATATTTTAGAATCAGGAGTACAAACTAAAATGTTTCTTTTCAATATCTCAGAATCGTTTTTCGTTTTTCATAGTTAATAGAGAGGAATGGTTATGAATCTGATAACAATAGGTTTCCTAACCATTCCCCTCTATTAACTATGTTTTAAAGGTTAAACTTTTGCATTGATTCCCATTGGCATTCATTTTTATTTAAGTTTTATTCAAGAACTGTTTTGAGATTCATTATTTGTACTAGCACTATCGTTGCAAGTAAAGAATGAGTGTGTCATGTATGATTTATTTTCCGGCTCGTCTAAAACGTCCTTCGCTTGGCTAATATCATTATGTATAGCATCTATAAGATCCTCTGCAAACAAAGAAAACAATACTGTTAATATAATTTAATAATAATGATAAATAATAATGGGAATTAAAAGTGGTTGCACAGTAGCTTCTTCTACTAAACTCCTGATTTTTATGTGTTTGGAGAAGCTGGAGAAAAGCCTTGAAGCACATATCATCAAACTCATTTTAATAATTCATGAGGAAAATACAACAGAAATCACGACTGTGAAGAATTTTGTAAATCAGATACTGAATCCTGTTCATTTGCATAAACTTTAACTTGCATTTTCTTAGGCAGATTCACTTTTATCTTGAAAATTTTAGTGAAACACAAAGGAACTAAAATAGACATTTGACAACCAATCTACATGTCTGAGTTGTGTCCAAGACTAAGCCACCCATGCTTCCCAAACTTAATCCGTATCATTAGGGAAGCATGAGTGGCGTGTGCTGCTAATGCACCACCTCTCACCAATGCAACCCGGGTTCAAGCCCTGCCAGTCTCTGTGTTGTATGTTAATAGAGTTGTTTGTTGGTTCTCTCCAGTGCTTCAAGGTTTTTCCTCTGGGTTCTCTGGTTTTTCCTCCCTCCACAAAATCAACTTCTAAAGTCTAATTTGATCTACCAGCTGCCTTACTAATTGGGTTGGAAGGCCTGTTAGACATTAAGCCATCCACCCTGGAGTGGTAAACACATTAGATAGATCAGAGGAAAGCATATATAGTTGATTCATGTTATTCCATCTGGATTTTGCCATTATAATATACATATAATGTGAGTAGAGTTGTCTCAATGTTGAATTCTCTCCTAAGCTACCGCTATGAGGGTTTTTCCTCCAGTTTCCCTCCCCCTTGAAAATCAACTTTTAAATCCCTAATGATAAAAAGGTAGATTATACACCGTGAAAAGATGAAAAGTGACGTTTCGGACGCTACGTCTTTTACTTCGACGAAGGACCAGCATCTGAAACATCAGGAAGTTTTTTCATCTTTTCACGTTGTATAATTTACCTTTTTATCATTACTAATTCATTAGAAACACCGACGCAGCTCACACTAGATTTTCAGCTAGCTATATCTTCTTAATCCCTACTTCATTGTTGATTGAGTAAGGAGGATAGGTATAAGTATATCAATTTTGATATATACTTACGTAACGATGGGTATGATTTTTCAGGCCGCAGGTGACCAGTTATAACGACACTTAATTGTGACCCATAAAAATCGTTCTCAAAGGCATGAATGATATGTGTCTCCTAAAGAATCACAAAAACGCTATACTTGTTATCACATATCATAATATATATAGAGGATATTACGTGGGCGCGCGGAGATACGAATTTTATCTTTGAGTGTTGAAAAGATCTCTCACGAGTGAGCGTAGCGAACGAGTGAGAGATTTTCAACACGAGAAGATAAAATTCGTATCTCCGCGCGCCCATGTAAGATTCTGTTTATCATATAATTATCAATGAAGTATGTTTTGGCTTTTTTAGGCAATTCTTTCCGTGTATTTTTGAATAGCCATCGCAATGGTGTTATTTTAACATGTTATTTTCACGTGTGAAGATATCAATTTTTCGAAATAGAGAAAAATAGATATTTCATTGGTAATTATATAATAGAAATATATATTTCAATATTGGTTAATTCAATTATTAGTTTTGGTTTCAAGTTAGACTGTATCCGGTTTTTTCTGTGCTTTTCTAACATACCAATAATTTGTGAGTTAGCCGAGCCCCATATTAGATAAGTCCAGATGTTGCTACAGGGTGTATAATGTGTGTTAGCCAAGCCCTGCCTTAGAACAGCCCAGAAGTTATCTCAGGGTCCTATCTGTGAGTTAGCCATGCCCTGACTTAGATCAGCCCAGAGGTTGTTTCAGGATTCGATCTATGAGTTATCCATGCCCTGACTTAGATCAGCCCATCATCTTACCATAGATTTTTTGTTGTTTTTATAGTATGGGTTCCAGCCTACACTCATCACCATCTTATGCACCTCGCCATCATCAACCTTGGCCCATCCACAATAAATACCAGTGTTTATCAGACTAGAATACTTTTCCACAACTTCTTCTGGGTAATTAGCTAAAAAAGAGTAGAAATATAGATACAGTAAGTCGTAATGCTTGGGAACGAGGTTATTCCGGGTGAAAGACCCTTGGAATCAATTTCGGAAAAATTTAATTTCTAACCTTGCTGGGAATAAATAAAAGGCTAATGATCAAGGAGTGCTAATATATTTTAGAAGTGAAGTTCCAGAAAATATCTACATCTCCCCAATGAGGGGGATTCGAATTTCCAAGGGCAGGAAGGGTCGGAATAATAACTGAACCTCCCTCAGGGACTTTTGTTTGTTTGAACTCCATTGATTATTTTTTTGACATTCTCGGTTCACTAGTTATCAGTTTTTACTACTATAACTGTATTAATTTTCCAAGACAATTCTCTATTGATTTATATCTAAGTCAAAAGGAAATGCCTAGCATGGGTCCTAGAGTCCCGTTCGCACTTTCCTCTTTGGGTAGCATGTTGGTTCTGTAATTTTCCTTTCTGATTGATACCCAATAAAGTTGTAAAGAAAAAATAGGGCATAAGTGTAGTTTCTATTAGAATATTCAACCAGTACAAATGCAATTATTAATTGTATATATACACACACTGAGATCAGCCCTGAGTGGCTTCACTGTATCCACGTTGTTATTACAAAACGATAGGAATGTTCTCCTTTAGAAAATAAATCTTTTGTCATGCAAATATGGCATTATATTATCCAGAGATATCTCTGCCCGATAACGTTGCTGCCACGAAACCATCTTATATGAGAGATATGTGTGATTCTCATCAAGTATAGTGCTTGCACATTGCTTGGAAACGTTCAAAATATAAAATATAAAATATAATGTAATACACAGAAAATAAAGTTAATGTTTCGCAATTTGTTGGCAACTAACAATCAAGCGAAGCATTATGACATTAAACATTAAAATTCACGTCGAAAAAATATCCAACTTGCGTAAAATAATATTAAATTTACGTCTGTATTTAAATATAAAATATTAGTGAAATAATACAACGTTTATAATTTTCAAATATATCTAAGGACATCCAATATCAATATTTCACTAAGACGATTTTTCGTAAGTTAGTACACATGCAGTCAATATCTTTTACAAACGAGCAAAGGTCATTGTTGTTCACTAAACGTAAAAACTACTACAGAAGATCGCTAAAATTTAGACGGATTTTGTTACCTGTAGGTATTCTAAGTTCTTTGCTACCTCTACCGAAGCCTTTAACGACAATTCCTCCGACAAATATGGGTAAATTTTTTAATAATTCTTGAGGCATTTTATCGTGACTGTCTTGCGCTAAATATTGAAAACGTGGAGATACAGCTGTACGCAAGGAGTGGTGGCTCAATGGAGCGTCTCTATTGGTTTGGTTTGTCTGTCTGTCTGACTTTTCGTTCGTTCGTTCATTTTTTCTTTCTTTTTTTTTTTTTTTCTTTTTTCCTTTCTTCCTTTCTTTCTTTCTTTCTTTCTTCCTTCCTTCCTTTCCTTCCTTCTTTCTTTCTTTCTTTCTTTCTTTCTTTCTTTCTTTCTTTCTTTCTTTCCTTCCTTCCTTCTTTCTTTCTTTCTTTCTTTCTTTCTTTCTTTCTTTCTTTCTTTCTTTCTTTCTTTCTTTCTTTCTTTCTTTCTTTCTTTCTTTCTTTCTTTCTTTCTTCCTTCCTTTCTTTCTTTCTTTCTTTCTTTCTTTCTTTCTTTCTTTCTTTCTTTCTTTTTTCCTTCCTTCTTCCTTCCTTCTTCAACTGTTCAGACTGTTCACTAGAAGCTGATCAGAAACTTCACATGAAATGCATGTTTACACAAAGATGGAGTTTCCCTCGGTCTCCTGCCAAGGTTTGTTTAATTTCCGCACCGGATTCTTTGTGATAACCTTGTATCTTATTTACATTTATATACTGTTCTCTTATCTTGTAGTACAGGAAAAAATGGCCGAATCTATACTACTATTATATACATGCACGTATACGTGAACAATCACCTATGTAAAATTCTTACTAGTACGCCTCGTAAAATCCCTTTATTTCGTTCGTGCAACTTTGCCATATAATATTTGTTTGCCTCAAGCCGAGCAAAAGGTAATAAAGCCGAACTAACAGGTTATCTTTCATTGCATATTAATACGTGAAACGAGTGCAAAAAAAAAACGGTTATACAATTATTCAATGACAAAAAAAGAAAGATATGAAGTAAAAGAAAGAAGTGAAGAAATACGTATTGTTGATATACATACATACATATATATATATATATATATATATATATATATATATATATTTGTTTTTTTCTTTTTTCACATATCTAACCAGTAGGTATTCCAAGTTCTTTTCCTCCTCTTCCCATGCCATAATTCACGTTACCTCGGATGAAAATGGGTAGATTTTTTGAATGTTCACAGTTTTTCGACTCGTTTTTGTAAATTGTGGAAAGGATACTTTCATCCATTTTGTCCGGCAGATGTTTGGTCGGTAGTGTCGATGAGTAAATATGAGACTTGAAGTGTTTTCTTTTAAAGTGATGTGCTGGTAGCCTGGGGAGGTTAATATGACAATCACAGCGTAGTAACTGAATTAATGGCAAAGTCCACGGCTGTTAAAATTAGATATGGCAAAGCTTTATGGGATGGAAACGTGGACAATCATTGCAAATAAAGGCTTTGCAAAAGAAAAAGAATATATCAGTGGCTGGCTTGTCAACATTATAAAATCCATGATGCACAATTATGACGTCATTCCTGGAAAACAATTTTGACTGACCGGCTGACCGGCCAGTGTTTCCTATTTCGTACATTTCCCCACCCTCCCCTCCCTAAACTCACATTAGTCATTGTGTGACTCGTTTGAATGTCACTGCTGGCGTGGAACCACAGCAAATCCAGCGCGTTCACAAAATTCACCAAAAAACACCAAAATTTCTCCTTATTTTCTCTCTTTTTTTCTCCAAAATGCCTCTACTTTCCCCCGAACAAAGAGTGGCAATAGCAATAGGAGTCCCTGCAGTGGCTCTCTTGTTGTTTTTATGGTACAGAAGACGACAGAGGACAGAAATATCGGACGATGAAGACGACGAAGATGAACAAGAAACGTCGAAGGTTTCAACTATTTTTGAAACTAAGATTGAAGTAAAAGTCCCTCGAAATGTCGTCGGTTCTGTTATCGGCAGAGGAGGAGAAAATATTAAACAGATACAAAAGGAAAGCGGTGCTTATGTGAGATTTAAGGACGACGAGAAGGAGAAAGTTGAAGTTAGAGATGATTTTGATGCAACTCCACCAACACAAGACGACAAAATGAGAACAGTAGTGATAAAAGGCGAGAGAGAAAAAGCGAAAAAAGCTGAAATTATGATCAAAAAGGTTGTTTCTGACCAGCCTAAAACATTTACAATAGATTATTATATTCCTCAAAAGTCTTGTGGGAGGGTTATTGGCCGCGGAGGATCAACGATTCGCCATCTTAGTAGAGTATCTGGTGCGTACGTTTGTAAATAATTTGTACTTATATATGTACAAATGTCATATAAACCTAAATTGTTTTTATTAATGTTAAACTAAGAAGGTGTGGACAATTTTTTAAATTACTTATATACCCTCCACAGACCCTCAGCACCACTTGGAAATTCCAACCCCTCCCCCCCCCCCTCCCCCGCCCCATAGGAGAAGTGTGGATATTTTCTCATACTACACGACGTACACTCCTCATATACTCCCCACCCCTTGGGAATTGTTGTCACTCTACAAGTGAAATACTTTTTGTATTTTTGATACATTTCTTTAGGTGCAAAAATAATGATTGACAGGAGTGAAATAAGAAGTGATGAACGTAGAAAATGTACGATAAAGGGTACTACTGACCAGATAGCTAATGCTAAGGGACTACTTGATGAACAGATTGCCGAACATGAGCTCGCAATGGCTAGGAAACCATTAAGACAAAGCAAGGCACTTGTACAACCAATAGGGGAACAGCAAGGTTAGATATACTAGCTTGAAAAGTGTTGTCATCATCATGCATCACTCATGTTCGTCAGTATCAGTTTGTGATAGATGTGTTGATCATCACAGTGAATGAGCGATCTAAGCGAACGCTGTAAAGAAAGACTTGAAAAAGTGATTTCAAGCTTCAACAGGAATCGAACCCATGACCTCCGCTATGCCGGTGCGATGCTCTGCCAACTGAGCTATGAAGCCAATCATGTTGGCGAGCGGTCATTTTTGTTGGGTTCTTCAAGCCCCCATAGATATTTATTATCTATGGTCTTTCTTTACAGCGTTCGCTTAGATCGCTCATTCACTGTGATGATCAACACATCTATCATTATTCCACCACAGTTCTGCCCATTCAATTTCCACACTTAGTATCAGTTTATTAGTCATCATCGACTACTCCTTTATATCAGTATTATCAATCAATGTATTCATCACCATCATTATTATCAGCTGTTGTCATTATCATGATAGTCAATCATCTTCTTCTGTTGCTGTCATTGTCATTGTTACCACCTGACATCAGCATCATCATCATTATATACAATATTTGTTACCAATAATAATGATAACAAGTAGAATGCAAACACTATAAGTGTGCAATAGAAATATCCCTAAGTAGTGCTATCTTATGCTAATTATATTGTTAATGCCATTTACTACTAAATAGTGTTAAAACACATGAATAATTCACAAGCTTATAGTCCAATTAGAGCTTGATTTTTGTTTTTCTCTACCATCAATACTTAATATTACAATTGCCCTTATTCTAATCTTATACCATGCCAGTCATTCCCACAATAGCTTCTATTACCTCAGAAGAAGCACCATCCTCAGCCAAGTACCCCAACACTTCTGACTACGAAGAGGTCTTTATTTCTGCTGTGGATAACCCAGGTCACTTCTGGATACAACTTGTCCGCACTGGTGATGCCCAGAAACTTGATGTGCTTATTGATACTCTGACGAATGATGCTGCAGCCAGCGGTGAAAATGACATTGTTGATTCTGTTGAGGTAGGCAAGTCTGGGACATTGTTTGTGTATTATTTTCATATATTTTTTTTGGCAAATTCTTGGAGTGCAAACTCATGAATCAAATTCCCTCAAGGTATAAATACAGTAAGAATAAAACAGCCACAATGTTGGTTGATCTACATGTAGTACGAGAAACCAACGAGAAATGCTTTCTTAATCAATAAATGAATAATGATAATAAATATTTTTAAAGGCCTCTGTCACATATGCAAGTGATTTTTAGTAGAGTCCTCTAGAAAAAAGTCAATAATAAAAAAAGCATAAAGTATAAGATGAATAAAATATTCAATATTTACCAAATGGAATAGCTTTTTCCATGCTCCGTTAAGTAATAAAGCACTATTAGCAAGTGAAGTAAGCTTGAAAGAAGTGTAGGGAGTGCTTACGGCACTTCCTAAGTGTTTTATTACTGAACTTTTATTCGTTTTATTATGTAGTTACTAATTTTGTTTTGGTATTGAACTTATTTACGCAAAAAGTTCAAGACAGTTGCAGGATCTAACATCTTTTTGTGTGTGCAGATGGCGTCAGCACTGTACTCCGTTGACTAATTAAGCACAGTTTTTCACCAATAAGCATGAGCATACTAACTATATGATAAATAAATAAATTATTGTCAACCAACATGTTGGCTATGACGTGACATGCACCCCAAGAATACTGGTCAGGTATAATGTATTAATATACTTTAGAAATTAATTGCATATAATGATTAATTATTATCTTATAAACTATTGTCCAGGTTGGAATGGTTTGTTCTGCTCCGTTCTCCCATGACGATTCCAGATATCGTGCAAAAGTCACTCAAATCAACGATGATGGAACAGTAGCTTTATTTTATGTGGATTATGGGGACTCAGACGCTGCAGTGCCCAAATACAGGCTGAGAAAACTCAAGTAGGTTGAATATAAGTATAGGTAATCATCTAGTTGAAAGTGCAATTCGGAATTTAAATTTCACAAGAGGGTTTGTCAAAGAGCTAAAATGGGATGAGCGAAAATATTGTTATTATTTCATCAAAACATCTTGATGAATTTTAAGATTTTCTTTAGTGTTTTAACATAAAAGTTTTAAGATGTTAGTGTTTTTTTGTGTGTGGATTTTCTAAGTTTCTTTTAATAATATTATAAATTCAAGACTTAAGTTACAATATATTTTAAATTTTTTCATGCAGAGAGTGATGGCATGGTTTCCTTGGCATGGGAGGCAAAAAACTAATATTTTTTTCTTTCAGGGAAGAACACTTGCAGCTACCCTTCCAAGCAATCGAGTGCTACCTAGCAAACACTAAACCTAAAGGTAGAATCTGTTTTCAAGTGCAAGTATCATATGACTTATTGCCATTTGCATTCCTACGCCGCATCCCAGACAAACGATCGCGACATGCACTTTGCAATAGACTGCCTTCAATCAAACAACTT
This sequence comes from Actinia equina, assembly GCA_011057435.1. Lineage (NCBI taxonomy): Eukaryota > Metazoa > Cnidaria > Anthozoa > Actiniaria > Actiniidae > Actinia > Actinia equina. The sequence goes on along the minus strand of WHPX01000743.1, from coordinate 34,500 downwards.
GACGTCATTTACACAGGTTTGGATCAGCCCAGATAGGCCCAGTGAGTGTGGCTCATAGTACTTTGGTGCCTTTTGATTCACGCATGCATGTAATGATGTCAATGAACTTGATTGACGGCAGTCTATTTCAAAGTGCACGTCACAATCTTTGTCTGGGATGGCCGCATAGAAATGCAAATGGCAGTAAGCAAGTCCAAGTTATAAGATTCGGAACATGGCGTACTCCCAAACTGAATATAACGCCAATTCCAGGAATCACACTTGAGAGCCAGAAGTGATGACCCAGTGCACTTCCACTACACCCATTCTTTGAAAAAATCTTTAAGCCAACAAAAACATATTTTTCTTTGTGTGATGATTTTAGATGGTACCTGGGAAGATAGTGCTACTGAAGTATTCAAGAACCTAACACACTATCCTGACTGGAAGGTCATCGTGGTCAAAGCAATTAAATACTGTGGGGATATACCTTGTCTTGATGTTTATGACACGGTGACAGCACAGGTACTGTACTGTAAGGATGTTTGTAGTTACTATTGGTATTGTACCCCTTGTGCTATTAATTTGTTTTGTAATCTGTTCTGTTCATGTTTGCCATACATCACTGATTTCCTTAAGTATTACTTCTTTCATTACTAGGATTATCTTTACCTAGATGCAATGTTTTCCCATTTCAGGCATTCCCTTGAGTATCATTTCTTTCTTTACTAGGAATGCTTTTCAGCTATGGTACAAATTTTCCCATTTCAGACCATGTGTCATTCCCTTGAGTATCATTTTCTTAAATAGGAATGTTTTTCAGCTATGTTGGTTTTTTCTCATTTCAGACCATGTGTCATTCCCTTGAGTATCATTTCTTTCTTAAATAGGAATGTTTTTCAGCTATGTTGGTTTTTTCTCATTTCAGACTATTTGTCATTCCCTTGAGTATTATTTAATTCTTTACTAGGAATGCTTTTCAACTATGATACAATGGTGCAGTGTTTTCCTATAACAAACCATGTGTCCTTCTCTTGAGTATTATAGAATGTTTCTTTGTTTTCTCAGGACATTTGGATCAATGAGGAAATGATTAAGAGAGGATTTGCTGTTGAGGACACAGGATACCCACCACAACAACTTTCAACACCCACAGAATACAATTCAAAAGGTAGGAATGTAAGTGAACTATTGGATAAAAAGTATAATAAAATGGATGTGACTCCTCTGGTTCCAATTTGTGTTAAAGTGCTTATAAGCCTTTACACAATATTTTCAGAATTGATTCTTCAGATAGTGGGATAGTTGATTGTGAAAATATTTCGTCATTTGAATGTCGGTTCTTTAAGATACGAAGGTTTTTATTCCCAATATGTTAATGACTATGACGTAACATAAGGGATCATTTAATATACAACACTGCACTCATTCTGGATTACAGTAGTTTAAAAGCATCATCCTTTTAGTCGTGACTCACGTAAAGGTTCTTACGAATTTGTTTTCAAAAAATGTCCAGCGTTTAATATTAAAAGTTGCTACAAAATAACTCAAATCCATTATGTTACGTCATAGTCATTAACATATTGGGAATAAAAACCTTCGTATCTTAAAGACCCGACATTCAAATGATGAAATATTTTCACGATCAACTATCCACTATCTGAAGAATCAATTCTGAAAATATTGTGTAAAGGCTTATAAGCACTTTAAGGGACCATTCATTGTTTACGCACATGGGCAGGCTGGGGGATTGGGGATTGGGTGGGGGGCATGTAATTAAATTTGGCGTTTAAGAGGGGCAACCCCAAAAATAATAAGCTAGATAGAAATTTTATTTTTATAAATATTCTTTTTTAATAGATAGCCAGGTGTAAATAAGATTCATGGAGGAATACATTTTTTTAAGTTGCAATTCACAAAATCCCACCTGCCACAGCTGCCCCCATGCCTGTGAAATGAACGGTTCCTAAACAAATTGTTTGTCATGTAGGTAAAGATGTGACTAAGATAAAGAAAGATGAAAACTTGTCCCACGAGATGTCATCGGTAACAAACATCACCTCACCTCAGGAACAGGCCCCCCGCGATGAAAAAGATGCAGGTGAGAGCCTGGACCTACATGTCAGCGGCCCAGTCTCCCCCGAAAATTTTTCACCAATTAAGAACGCGTTAGTGAAAAGAGTTTCCAAGGACTATATCGAAACTGCTCCTAAAAGAAGAACCGAGGCGTCAGTAGATGTTATTTCTGAGGAAGGAACGCGGGAGGGACGTTCTGCAGTCATAGAGGAGCCGCTATTTCAAATGGAAGCACAACCTCAAGTGGAATCTGCACCGGAAGTTAAATCTGTACCGGAAGTAGAGTCGTCCCCCGGAACAACTGGTATGTACGAATCAGAAAGTATTTATTTTCCTTCCTCGGGAATGAATCAAATGTCAGGCGTTGATTCAAATACGTTAGAACCTAAACCGGAAGAAAAAGATATGGGACAATCGGGTGCAAGCGCTTCTAATTTTTATTCTCCCAAGAAAAATACGTCACAGATTCTCAAACCGGAAGTACAGGAAATGATCCAAATTGAAGTGAACCAGGCATTTGAAACAGAGCTCACGCCATCTCGCCACATTGTCACGCAATCTGCCGTCAGAGGTGGCAGTGAAAATGATGATTCTGAGAGAGAGAAGCTTGATGTTGCTGATTCTGGGATAGGCTTGGATGATAAAAATGACAAAGAACCCAAACATGTAGAAACTACTTTGAACGTCAGTGTGAACTCTCAGCCATCAGTCCTTCTGATTGACACCAAACGTAAAGATGATACCAATGATGATGATGATGATGATGACTTAGAAACCTTTACTTCGACTTTCCAAAAACAAGTCCAGGCCAAAAAGACGTTCGTGTCATCCGTGACTGTCACGTCAAACAAGCAAGCAGCTGTCACGCTAGTGCCCAGCTATGAAAAGAAAGAATACGTGACAGAAGTATCGGGTGAATCATCCACGAAGTCTTACGCTCAAGCAGTTAGGTCTTCGAAGGAATTGAACCAGGAAGAAATTGACTCTCTGCAGAAGTCTATCACTGGGAGTCAAGATAAAGATGGAGGACTGGGAACGATTTTTGGTAACCATGGCAATGTGTTTACCGTGCAACAAGTTGAAATCCAAGCAAAATCCGACGATGCATTTGTCATTGGTCCAGACGTCAATCACGTGACAAATAGAACCAATGAAGATGGTGCTTCTAACTCAACCCGTCAGACCGAACAAACCAGTTTGCCTACCATGGAGGGAGTAACAAACGGAAGAAAAGCTGATAGACGTAGTCCGGATACTGTTGACAGCGATTCTGAATCCTACGTCAGTGCTCTAGATGAACCAACCTCTGACACTGATACTACAAGTAATTACGAGACGGCCGCTGGCACAACAAGCAGCAGTACCACGTCACTCGATTATAAAACAGCAGATAATGATACTGATACAGATACGTTAAGATCACCTGGAGAAGAGGCAGGAACTCCAGTCAACTCAGACAGCGATGTTGATGATGATGATGATGATGATGATGATGATGATGATGATGATTACTATGATACCGATGATGAAGATGACAGCGACGCTGGTGATAAGACACCCAAGAGGAAAGCATCTGAAGCGAATGATAAAGATACACCTACCCAGTCAGTAAAGACGGCTGCGAAATATTTGTCGGATTTTGATCTCGGGTACCGAGGTGATGCCGAAGATACGACGGAATCACGCGAAGACCTACGATAATAAAATATTTGGATCACGAGTACCGAGGTGATGCCGAAGATTAGACGGAATCTCTCGAAAATCCACGATAATCAAATATTTCGTGTACCGAGGCTACCAAAACACGCGAAGATGTACCACAATCAACCTTTTTTGTCTTTTAACTTTAGTACTATTGCCAGTCTAACTTTCCATTTCGTAAGAGAAAACCAAGTTTTTTTTCAATTGGAAGTCTACCTGCCTCAACCCTCACCCCTCCCCCTCCTCAAAAAAAGAAAGAAAATAATAAGCTTAAATAAGCTTAAATCAAAAGTCGAGCTAATAATGTTACAAACGTAAACCTATTTCTTGTCATGTTTTCTCCTAATTAGTCTTTTCCAGTATTCGCTTGAGTGACCACGAAACAATAGTTTCAAGTCGAGGTTGGTGTTGATAAAATACAGTAAATGTATGAACATGGACACTGGTGAAAAACGCACTGCGCATGCGTTGGGAGAAAAACAAAATGGCGAACAATAGCAATTTATTACATCTAAAGGTATGCCTTATCTTAACCGACAAGGCTATTTCTTAAATATTCGTTTTGGAATTTTACAGATATTTTTAGATTTCTTTACATAGAATCCAACCAGGTGATTATCTGCAAATTAGCCATGTTGGATGTCGACGTCGGGCCGCGAGTGGCGGTATTTTCAAATGATTTTTTTTGCTTAGTATAAACGAAAGTTTTTTTGTATAAATCAGCTGTGTATCACAATCGAAATTATCTTGCTATTGCGAAAAGGACAACCTTAAGTTTTGCGATTTTGTAAAACAAATAAAACACTGGCATCAAAAATATGAGTTGCCCTTAGTTACGTACGCCATCTCCGAGCGTGCGCAGTGCGTTTTTCACCGGTGTCATGAACATGTCAATTCTAACCTCAAGTTGGTTTCGGGAAAGGTCTGACGAGTACAGGTCACAATTACCTCAAAATATTCTCAACAAGGTAACGAAATTTTTATAAATATTTCTGCTAAAGCGTCCTTAAGAGATCAATAGTTATGACTTACATTTAAAATTTAGCCCATTTCGGGTTTGGAAATAAATAGTTTAATGGTGCGGACTGATACACGATTTGATGTTCAATACGTTCCTTCTGCGAAGGGTAGTAGAGCAGACACCAGACTATTGCCTTCAAAACAATTTTCAGTTCATAGATCCATCGTATTGATGCAAAGACCTTGACATGACAATTGTTAAAGGTGGAGTGCGTACCAAATATCCGTGAAATACTTTGTAAGAAATCCATAAATTAGTAAGTTCAGTAGACTTTAGTTGACCGTAGACCTACAAAACCTTGCACTAGTTTGTACATACATAAAATCTTTTTCACGAATAACACGTCGGAATGCAAGGGGTCTATTGAGCTCCTTTGACATCACATGCAAGGGGTCTATTGAGCTGCTTTGACGTCACATGCAAGGGGTCTATTGAGCTGCTTTGACGTCACATACAAGGGGTCTATTGTGCTGCTTTGACGTCACATGTGAGGGGTCTATTGAGCTGCTTTGACGTCACATGCAAGGGGTTTATTTCACCAAGTGTCCAGTCCTATGAAGCTGCGTGCGATTGACATTGACGACTTTTTTAAACTAGGTGATATCGTGGAGACTTTACGCCCAGAGCAAATCTTATTAAAAATAGATAAATTCATTGCTCTTCTTTGGTAATAAAGCTAATATTTATTATTAATGAAAATTATTTTTGGTATCACGTGACTAATGCGATTTTTGGGATATATAGACATTGTATAAGGGCCCCCTCTACACGTATCCGCAAATTTTTTCTTTTTTTTTTTGCGGATACGAGTTGCGTGTAAACGTGACCGGAAATTTTCGAAAACGGCCTCCAGAGTGGAAATTTTCGAATACGCTCCTAATACGGATATTTGTTCGCGGTCGTATCCGCAATTTTTCGAATGCGCTGACGTAAACACGATTTTGCCCATGCTCAATGAGAAAAACCATCCGTCAAAGGAAATAGGCACTAGCGTGCATCAGGACCGATCAATAAATTTCCGGATGCGTAAGAACAGTGAAAACGATTCGAATACGCTGCGTGTGGACGCGAACATTTTCGTATCCGCAAAAAAAAAAAATTGTGTATACAAAAATTTCCGGATAGGTGTGGACGGGGCCCAAATAACCAAACGCGCTATTCGACTACTTCGACGATACGGCAGACATCTTGCCACGGGGCAAAACGAAACAAGGGTCGTTGTCCACTGGTAGAACGAAGCTTGGGATTGGATCAAATAACAAAAACAAAGAAAGCATGAATTATGGTGAACAATGTGTATTATACTACATGTGAGCTGGGTTGTTTGTTTCATCTCATCATTCATTGTACGTTCATCTACTCCCAGGCTTCGTTCTGCTGGTTGTTGATTACCCCGAGACAAAGATGACTGAAAATATACAGAGTTTTGTGTTTGTCTTTCGTGATCGCTATGGATGCCGTCTTTCGTTGTATTCTCTTTTGTTGAGCTATCAATATCGATCGACGTCAAAACTGTTTTGCACCTGGACAACCAGTGGCGGATCCAGGGGAGGGGTGCAGGGGGTACGCACCCCTCCCTGGTTCGACTTTGTGCCCTTGGTTCGAAGATAACCAAGAGAAAATAATGTTTTTTCTCTTTGTTTTTAAGGGGCCGGTGCACCCCTCCCTGGGTTAACTTTGTGCACAGCACCCCTCCCTGAACAAATCCCTGGATCCTCCCCTGACATCCCATAATGCATCGTGATTCAAGCTGGCAGCCGTATCGTCAAAGTAGTACAATAGCCATTCATAAGTTGGGGAGAAATCTGGGTCGAGTTGAAAATACATTGTGGGACTGTTTTAGGGTACGAAATAGATGCAAACGTATAAATATGGCAATGCATAAGAGACCCCATTGATTTCCTGGAGGAATTGTTTTGGCATGAACAAAACAACAGGTCGTCTTTTCTTATGCAAAAAAAAATATCTTTTCTTAAATTGTTTTTCCCCTCAATTCAATTCCTCTCGGGACTCAGTGCGAGGGGTCCATACTTGCCCTGTCTCTAAGCTCATCTTTAAATGTGGTCTGTAGTATTTGTTTAGTTATGAAGTGTATGTGAGCCGTATCTTCGTCCAAAACAATGATCTTTCCTTGAAGTATTGCGCGCGCCATGCCTCGTGATTGGCTTTCTCCAACGCTAAAATTCCGACCCTTCGTAGCTGTCCCATTTGTACACAGTGGTCAGCTTCACTTCGTTCTCTAAAGTGTTCTAGATTAAACTAAAGATTCCGTGAACAACAGTTTTTGTGAAATACATACAATCAATAGCACTCCTACTATCCCACCTGTCACCAGCTGACATAATAAAAAAATCTAGCCAATCAAAATCGAGAAAATGTGCAAAACTGAGGTTTCACTTTTCCTCTTCGATTTTCAAACCACAAAATAAATAAATAACGTTGCTGTAAAGAGGTTGATAACATAATACAATTACATAATAACTGGTTTTTTTATCGCAATGGTGAAGAGGTTTATATTTTTATAATTTACACAGCCTTCAAATTACTCTTTTCACAGTGACTTTATTTATACGCCAGTATTCCAGATCAGCTGTCAACTAATTAAGTTAATGACGGCATCAATTTTCATATCCTTAGAGTAATGCAATAGCAGATATCGGAGTTACTCTGTTTCCTACAAACAATTGTTTCAAATCGAGGAATTTGGATCAATACAATGAAGTGTATAAAAACTGACCCAACTGGATAAGCTGGATAAGCGCTACTCCAGGGCTTTTAACTACTGGACAATTCAGGCGTTCGGGGCAACGCTAAAACAATCAACAAATTTCGTATTCCAAGTTCTAAAAATATCAAAATGTCAACAAGTTTCCGATAGGAAGTTCGCCAAAATTTTATAAATATTGTATTCTCATTAAAGTTCAATTTAAAAATTCCTTAATCCAAGTCGAAAGCGTGCCGACTAATATCTGCAATTAGTTCGGGTGCCAAGAGTTTTTAGATCCCACACAGATGGATTGCAAACCATATATAACAATAAAAATGGTGGCCACAAATTACTGCAAGTTTTATATGCTAATATTTAATGATTTCACTAATCTGTGCAATTACTTTCAAAGTGTATGTGATATGCACCTGTGAGGGGACTTCAAACACCATAGCGTACGAATTTATTGCCATATTAATCAGCTTTTGGCATTGTTTACAAGGATTATTAAAACGCACGCGATTTTTTTTTTCAACACTGTAATTGGGTTGTTTTGGGACCTAAGTTTGTAAAGATATTCAGTTTTACTGAAGAAAATGTAGAAGCGAGAGTGAAAAGATTTTAAACTAATAATCAAAAGAGGTTTTCTATTTTTGGACTAATCAAAAACAAATGGTTTTATGGGGAGACCTGATTTTGGGGGGGGGGGGGGGGGGGGTGAGAAATTATAGAAAGGAAAGAAAAATGAAGGAAAAGAAAAGAAAAGAAAGGAGACTAAAGGAACAAAGAGAAAAGAAAAGAAGGTCTGCAATCAAAGAAGAGGAAAGAGACATAATGGGTTTTGAAATCGATTGCGCAAATAATATTTTTTTCGCCAGAATAAAAAATGGATTTATACGACTCTCTTATATGTATCCAATAATATCATATTAAAACTAAAACTTCTTTTCCCAAAAATTACTTTATTATAAATGGCCAAATATTTCCTCTAAAGTTAAAAAAGACTCTTCTAAATTTTCTATCTTACTCCAATAGGACTAATTTTAGCTTTTTCAATGTAAATGTAAACCACTTGGCAGGATAGTATAAATATTTTCTCTTGTGTAAACCTTTGATAAAATCCTGGCAGGTATTCCTTAATTTCTTTCCTTTGTTATTTTTATTTATATGAAACAAAACAATCTGAAATCAATATAAGTCTAGAAGAGTTCGTTAGAAATTGTACAAACTCACACAAATAAGTAAGTTCAGTACACCTCAGTATAGCGTGCAAACCATTTAATCCGTATGAAACTCTAATTACTAAATTTATAGTACAAGAAGTGCTTATTAAACAATATAAAAAAATGGAATTTGCATGAAATTGTGCTGTTTAGAATTAATAAAATTTCAAAACTTTGAATTAATTTATACAATTTTGTGAGTTAACTTTTTCCCGATATATGTCAGATCTTTTGCTTCGTTGACTGTTGTGCATCTTTAAGCTGCCATTCTTGGGAGTAGATTTCGAAACATTTTCTTAATAAGAGAACAATTTACAACTAAAGGTCGTGACTGATCTAAAATGGGAAATTTGCATACGAAGCTAAAAATAATCGAACCTTGAAATATTTCCTTGTTCAGTTTACACGCACGAAATGAAATACAAAATGCTCGCGTCGTTTATATATTGATTCAAAACTCTAATTGTATTGTTCATTCACAAGTTTAGAATGGAAAAAGGACGCTCCTTATGGTGTTTGTATTGAGGTACTACTTAGCCAAGAAAGCTCGAACTGGGATAGGCGAATCAGAGCCGAGATTACTGTGGGTCTTTGCCAAATGAAATGCGCAATAACGTTGCTTCATTTCACACATAAAAACTGCGCTTGAAACTTAATACTCATCTCTCTCTCGAGCACCTACATCGATACGCACCTCGATTCAAGATTATTACAACATCTTTATAAGATTTTAAGGTAAGCTGTTTAAAATTTATGATTCATTGTTTTCTACTAAACAGGAAAATAATTTTATTTGATATCTGGAAAGAATATACGCAATTTTGAACCGATTTCTGATGCGTATTTATTGGTCAGAATACAGAACTATACGTTTTCAGAAATATCTCGTAAAGTAAAATATTTGGCACAAATTTGTCTACGAGATTTCAAAGCAAATTCGTCTAAAATTTCTAATATATATTTTTAATTTGAAAGTTTATATTTGGTATGCGTATTAGAGTAGTGTCTTTGATAAGAGCCTTTCAAAACATTTTCGATATTTTCCCCAATCTTTCATACTATGACAGACATTTAAATTTACAGTAATTATCACATATCAAACACATTTTCCCGAAATTATTTCAGATTAATCCAAAGGAATTTGAAGTTTCCTGCCTTTTTCATAACGGTTTGAAATGTCCCGTTTTTCTATAAGCAGTGATATAAGTCCTTAAGTCTTCAAGTGCAAATGAACCTTTTGACAATAATCTCAGTACTGGTTCTGCATAAAGTAAATAGTTGAATGGTGAAATATTTCTTGATTTGAGTGATGCGTTTCTAAGTTATGAAGGTTTATCTCCCAATATGTGAATGATGATGACGTCAGGTAAGGTATTTGAATTTCCATATGATCGGTCACGGACGCCAATCGCTGTAATCAGTATAGCCAGCGTAGCGGCTCTCGGGGAACTAGGGAGGAAAAGTTCATGTTACCCGAGATCCGCTACGCTGGCTACTGTAATTATTGATGCTTGAAACGGTCGCGAAAATATCATATCAAAAGAATATGAACTACTGTAATATTACTTGCTCATGCTTGCAAGTGTCTAATTTTTTTCTTTAATTAACTTAATAGACAAATATCATATGTAATTATGTATTATCACAGTAATATTAAGAAATAATAATAAAAACGTGGGTTCACGTCCCGCTGTTATGAACTGGCAAGCTGGAGCCGATATCACCGACGAATTTGCTAGATTTAAAATTCACCGACCCGTTCTCAAAGAAAGCAGATGTAGAAAAATCATCATATATATTACTTTGGATAGGCCGTCAAGGCGTAGATATATACGACAGTTTCACGTGGGCCGACGACGATGACAAAACAAAGCCCGACCTTATTTGGTCCAAATTCGAAAAGCATCTTGCACCTAAAACTACCTTTAGATTAGAAAGATATCAGCTTTAAAATCTAAAACAAAATCCCGATGAGAGCACTGATGATTTTATGACTAGGTGCAGGAATCATGCAAATAAATGCAAGTTTAGAGATCAACAGGAGTTTGAAGAACGCCTAATTGAACTATTGATTATAGGCACTAAGCATGTTAAAGCTCGATCAAGAGCGCATACTAGAGCACGGAAACGACTTAACGCTTGACAAAGCAATCGAATACGCCAGAACATACGAAGCAACAATGGCGCATATATGAGCACAGCTATCCAACGAACCGCTTGACAACCAAAGCGTGCACGCAATAGGATCCTTTCCAGAGGTCATTAGAGGCTTTTCAGCATCATCAAAGGGAAAATAAACATATCAAGGATGGCGTCATTTTGCATTGATTTTTCAATTAAAATTAATTAATATTGCTGATCGAGGTGACTAGTTTTGATAGAAAAGAGTACCTTTTTTTACTTGCATTTTTCAGCTCCCAAAAAGGCAAAAAAAGTACCTTTTTATCTGCTTTTCGAATTTTCTTCAAAGGGTGAAACTTGAAAAAAGGTGGGAAATTTCATCACATCCACTCATAGATTAAACACTAAATTTTCTACCTTTTTATCAACTAAAAAGGTACCTTTTCTAATCATTCAAGTCCATTCTTAAAATCTATGAAAAGGGTAGGATTATTAACGTCGTAAGAAAGAAAATTAATTGTAAAAGCTGAATTTATTGTGATTTTTAGATTCTAAATTCAGAATTTTACGAATTTTACAATCTATCACTGATTCTCCAGTGAGCTCCACTTGAGTTTGTAAATATTTTATGAGCCAACGGATTTTTTTGTCAGTTGTAATCTATATGAGTCACGCGTGGTAGCATAGCTACGGTAGCCCACAAGTGCACACCGAATTCCAAACTTCACACCGAATTCCAAACTTCACACCGAATTCCAAACACTCACACCGAATTCCAAACTCCACACCGAATTCCAAACACTCACACCGAATTCAAAACACTCACACCGAATTCAAAACACTCACACCGAATTCAAAATACTCACACCGAATTCAAAACCGTGAAAGCCTGGATACTTGCTGACTCCTTTCCGACAGACTGTCTAGACTTTTCCACAGTCCTCGCGCTTGGCAGTTGCACTCTCCACGTCAAGATCAGCAAGATCAACAACATAGGTTCGTGCTACAACCGTGTATTGGGAATTCATAGGGTTTGGGTTTGTCGTACCCATCCATATGCCAGCAGTAGTTGGGTCCCTGGTTTACATAAACTCTCCTTTTGAGTAGAGGTCTAGTTCTGGCTTCACACTCCTCGGGATCCATTTCACGTAAGAGATTTTCAACTACATGCCTTGTTACCTGGACTCCCTCAAGACGTAACGTATGCCACATACTTTTTTATCCACCTATACACCCTGGACCATCCAATCCTAGCTGAATTCTTGCTCTTATTTCGTTTTCGTTTGAGCCAACCGACCTTCGACGAAGCCCAAGAGCATTTAGCCTGCTCTTGAGACTCCTAAACTCATACCAATATCATGATAACATCTCTAAGATCACTCTGTAATCGCAGCCCTCCGCAAAATAGTATCGAATGGTAATTTCTTCTAAATTGAGGCGGTTGCCACAAGAAATACAGAAGTTTTCACCCAAAAACACTTTTCCTTTACAACTATTTCACGATAAAACTGAAGACGCCATTTTTTCCTATGCCCTCCTCTTACCTCCTCTACCACAGTCGCTCCCCAACCAAGTATCCAGGCTTTCACGGTTTTGAATTCGGTGTGAGTATTTTGAATTCAGTGTGAGTGTTTTGAATTCGGTGTGAGTTTTGAAACATGCAGTGTGAGTGTTTTGAATTCGGTGTGAGTTTTGAAACATGCAGTGTGAGTGTTTTGAATTCGGTGTGAGTGTTTTGAATTCGGTGCGAGCGTTTCAAATTCAGTGTGGAATTCGGTGTGCACTTGTGGGCCACCATACATAGGTTTTGACAACATGGCGGACGAAGAAAGCGTCTTTCTACAAGGAAGCGCTGTTCTTCTGCTTGTTTTAGCCAAGCGAAGATCAAACTTGAAACAGAAAAGATCTCATCGTTTTTGGGTGAGACATGTCTTCAAAAACAGAAAACAACAAGGTCTTTACTATAACATATTCGATGTACTTCGACTGCCAACCAAGCGTTCATTGTCTCGTATTTGTCTTCATCGGTATTCTTTACTGTTCCTGTTATACGAACATTCATACTTTCGTATTTCTTCCATTGCCATGCTGTGTAGAAATACCTTGAGTTCAAGATTAATGTAGAATTTACAGTCTTCTCGCATAGCCAATGTTTTGTTTCGTTTAGTACGATACTATAACGGAAAGATGCGTTACGGAATACATATCGATCGCTCGATCGCTTAAAAGTGTTTCCATTTATAATCGCTCACGGTTGCTCACGATCACTCGATCACTGAAATATGTTTTCTTATAATCGATGACCATCGCTGGCATCATCTTTTTCAGCGATCCGGCGATCGTGAGCGATCATATGTAAGCCAGTCTACTTAAGGTATCAGGGTACCCCTAGCGACCAGTGTACATTCAACTCTTAATACTCACAAAACCTTTAGTCAAAACTTCAACAAAGTATACATTTTCAGAAAGCTGAATAAATGTAGAAACTATTCCTTTTTTCCCTTTTGTACAATACGTTTATCCTTTTAAGTTAGAGCGAACTATTCAAATTTTCACCCTTGGCGTCTTCGCGGAGAGTTCGATGACAGCCGGTAATGATCGTAAATATATCACTCTATGGCATATATTTTTTTTATTTTTTTATCCCTGGTTGATAAAGATCAACTCCACTCCAGCCCCTTCCCGACTTCTTGTCGTAATCCTATGTAAACTTGCCACCCATATTTATCCAGTTCCCTCACTCACACCCATTTTCTTCTTTTCACCTGTTTTCTAAAACGTTCCAAAATGATGGAACTTGGTCTAAAAAAACACATGTATTTACTATGATATCCCAAAGTTAGTTGAAGTTGATGTAATGTTTTGGTACTGTTTCGGCGTTTAGTAGCACCCTGTCAAAAGTGTGTCTCCGATTTTTGATTAGTTACAGCGTTGCGGCTTTTTTACACGCTCCTAAAGTTATGGCTCTGCTATATCGACTGTGTATCCAAACCAAAATCCACGATAACTTTGGAAACACGCCAAAAAATCGAAGACACACTTTTGAAGAACAACTATCCAAGATGACTTCCTCAAAATGTTAGTTAAATCGGTCAAGACGCTTTGACAATGAATGTTTTTCAAGCCAAGGAGTGCCTAATGACACAAGAAGATTACAGGCACTAAAACGTGTCCCAGATGACAGATCGAATTACTTTATCGTTGTTATTCAGGGCGGCACGCAGACTAGATAAATTCCTAACTAAACTTTTGTTATTCAGTACCGCGGTACAGTAGTGTTTTTCGGCAATCATCGCTGTTATTTAGAGGTTTCGTTCGCTCAAGGCAAACTTTTTATTTTTAAATGTACGCCTAACAAAAGAGAAAAACAAGCAAGCAGCAGGTAATCGAAACGAAGGTCCAAAAGCGTCCAAGGTAAAACAAAAGTGGCTGATAGAGACGTACGGCTTTGATGATCAATGTACACTGAGTACTTTCAAAACTGGAACAGAAGTTTAACTAGCATATAGCTGGAAAGAGCATGTTTAGATTTAAAAACCTGTGAAATTTAAGCAAAATGAGTCCAACAATCGCAAAAATATGATTGTCTCAAACATTCACAATTTTTTTCCCAACATTTTTTTTTTCTTTTTCTCCCAGGAAACCAAAAAATTCTATGTACTATTTAATAAACGAGCAGGAGTGTTTTATCAGTTATAAAATCCCGAGGGCGAAGCCCGAGGGATTTTATACCTGATAAAACACGATCTGCGAGTTTATTGAATGGCTTAAGAAATTCATTTATAATTCATGACCATTTTGTACAATATCGATGAAAACTATGGACTCATATGAAAAAACAAAAGGAAAAGGAATGTGGCTTGCATTTGGGAATTGAGCTACAGTAATCATAGAGGAATGAAATTAGAAATTCAAATGTGCAGAATTTTGTATTTTATTCACATATGTAGTCTTTCGGTGCTTAGCTTTTGCATCAGAAACAACATGCCTCCTAAGCGGCAGTTTAGGCCACCCAAGTCTGAAGAAGAAGAAAGAACCACATTGGAAGATTGTATCCCAAAGTCCACTCGTTCCTCTACGAAATGGGACTTTAAAGTCTTTTCCGAATGGCAAATCTATAGAGTAAACAAAGATCCTTGCAAAGAGCAGAGTTCGTTTGAAATTGACATTGGAAAAGTACAATCATTAGAAACGAATATTGCCAACATGAATGCAGAAACTCTTAACTTTTGGTTGACAAAGTTTGTCCAGGAGGTGGTGAAGGTAAACGGAGAGAGGTATCCTGGAAGAAGTCTATATATGATTGTTGCTGGCGTTCAACGCCATCTAGTAGAAAGTAGAAATGCTATTTCACTGCTAAGTCAAAACGATAGAAGGTAATTAACAAGTTTATTTTTGTACGAGTATGGTTATGATATTCTGGGTTTGATTCGATTATCCTTCTTGTAATTCTGAGTTAAAGTCATTATTAATATTTTCATTAATATTTGTTTCTTTCAAGGCTAAACATATTCAGACGTGCTTTGGATGCGGAAATGCGGCAGGCTACCCAACATGGCGTGGAAATACAATCGAAAATGGCGGAACGAGAAGAAATAACAGAAGAAGATGAAGCTGCTTTTTGGAAGATGGGTCTTCTGGGCTGCCACTCGGCTAATTCCTTGCTGAAAACAATTTACTTCTATAACGGTAAATTATTTGGATTACGCTCAAATGAACATAGGAATTTAAGGTGCTCCAATTTTAGAATAGATTCTGAGTCAGTTACCTACGATGAAAGCGTTTCAAAAACATACCACGGCGGCTTGAAAGATTTAAAATACAAGCCCAGAGTAGTTAAGCACGTTTGCTGCGCTGGCAAAGATGCTAATCATCAGCCTTGTCTAGTAAATTGTTTTGCTACTTATATGGAAAAAATCAAACACCTAGCTAAGAATATAGATGCATTTTATTTCAAGCCAAATGCAAATACTCAGGATAACACTTTTTGCCGTTCACCTGTAGGGATTAATACGTTAAACAAAATTTTGCCAAACTTGTGTGAAGAAGCTGGGATGGAGCGTAAGACGTCACATTGTTTAAGAATAACTTGCGCTTCGCGTTTGTTTCAAAATCAGGTAGACGAGAAATTGATACGCGATAGGACAGGGCATCGCTCCAATGCTTTGCTTAAGTATGAAAAATCTAGCTTACAGCAAGAAACGGTTGTGAGCAACCTGCTCGGACCACCGCTCGCAAATCTTACAGATAATAGCTCTACGGTTGCCACTAGCACTAAAACTAGTTCTTCTGAAACAAACGTAAGCTGTTCCAAAGTTCTAGAAGATATTGAATCGTTAGATTTCGAAGTCGCAGATGAATTGTTAGGTAACATGGTTTTACCAGATACTTCTAACGCAGCCAATGTTGTTATTTCGGGATCAATATTCAACAATTGTACTTTTCATTTGAGCAAGTAAGCCATCAGAAAATAAATGTTATGATTATTCAGAGTCTGTTATATTTTATATTTACTATTTTATGGACATGAAACATTATATAATGACACATGTGGCATTATATAATGCTTCATGTTCATTATCATTCCATTGTTGTTCTATTTTACCCCATTACTCCCCTGGGCCGCATTCAAATCCCTCCCCGGGCTTTAGGCTTCAAACGTAGTTTATGCGGTATAAAAGAGTTTCCTCGTGATCAGAGAAGAGCTTCGGATTGGACAAAATGGTCATGAATTATTAATGAGTTTTTAAATATATATATATTTATTTTCTTTTCGAATTACTTTCTTCCAACTTTAATAATTTTAACATGTTTTTTCGGCTATGGTAAATTTTTCTTTTACTTATCTAAAGATAACTGATAAAGCTCATTTTGAATGTTTATTTTTCGGCGTTGAAAACAGTTTGAAGGGAAAAAGATAAACTAACTTCCTATGTTTAGATCAGTGATAACCTCTTGTTTACAGCCCTTATGTTTTATTTCTGATAATCGAAAAATACCTGTTATATTCAACATATGCAGGTGACACACATATTAAATGTACAACTTACCACACTTATTAACATTTATCATAATTTAAACACGTAATTTGTACAAACATTGAAGAAAATTCAAAAGTTGACGATAAAATGTGAATCTTATTTTTAATCGATGTGGACTTGAAAAGCTTTTTTTATTTCAAAGAAAAACGCTATTAATTTTCAAAAGAACTATCACTTGGCGTTATACATCTAAACAAATGTATTATTTATTGTATGCAAATATTCTTAAATTAATCTCCTTGAAATCAACAACACAGAATACCTCTCGGTCTTAGCTTCAATGTTTGAACCTTTTGGACTTGAAAACGTTTTTTCGCGCTAGGCATCGCGTGACAAATTGTATTGGATTGCGATTACAGTCACCATCTCAGTCGATACAAAAGTCCTTACTTTTAAACACGGAGCATAACATAACTATACTTGACGATACGAATCCTATAACAAGGGTCCACCTTTCCTTAGCAACTTGCTGTATTTCTTTTGTTAATAATTTGCTATCCTAATGACTCTGAGAAAACAAAGTTTGATTGATAAAGACAGCTTTCGATTAATGATGCTATTAAAGCATAGCTAACTAGGTGGTCAACGTTTATCATTGCACGAAAGAAAACAATATCTTGCCATAGAAAACAGGCCGACCAGCCAGCCTACGAAGGTCAGAAAAAACACTTTTGCTCGCAGAGTATCTTAAAATCGAACACGGGACCCAAAAGGTGAGCGGCGAGTACACTGCGCTGCGCAACTCTTGATTATAATACGAAGTTTGATTCCTCAGTTGTCGAAACTCGAGATCACTCGCGTCATAGCGATTATATCTTTATCCATATCCAGGAAACACCTTTGGAATTCACAAATATAAAAATGTGTTTTTTGACCTTTTACTTAGATCAGCAAAGACATTGTTTCAGGGTTCAATCTGTGAGTTAGCTATGCACTGACTTAGATCAGCCCAGAGGTTGTTTCAGGGTTCTATCTGTGAGTTAGCCATGTCCTGACTTAGATCAGCCCAGAGGTTGTTTCAGAATTCAGTCTGTGAGTTATAGTCATGCCCTGACTTAGATCAGTCCAGAGGTTGTTTCATCTTATTGATAAAGGCTTCAAATTTCAAATGTTATGTCAAATATATATTCGTATCCCTTGAAGCGCATTTCACGTTTCTAGGACCTAGAAGGCTCCAGAAGCAGTAGATGTTCTCGCTTGATTTATCAAAGGTAACAAAAGTTTGGGTCAGGAAATAGGTCTAATCGCTTCATTTCTTTTCAGCCATGGATATTGATATTGATCCCAATAACAACGCCTACCAGCCATTAACCCTTGGTACTCTCTTTAAACAAGACATGAAGACAGCCAACATCTTATCAAACTACCCGACCTCCTTCGTCCCGAACTATCGCTTCCTCAACGACACCAAATACCGCATATACGATATACAAAAGTCCGGTCCCAAGAAGAACAACCCGTTCCTGTTCCTGTACCCGGGAAGGATCTGCCCGGTAGCGGGGAACGAGTTTCCCGTCCTTATGGACAAACAGCCCTGTGATGATATTATGGCTCACTGGAAAAAATGGCTGCCCGGGTTTCCCGAGCCTGCCTTCAAGACTATTGATGAAGGAGTTGAGGATGAAGATCCGATTATTACTATCTTTCCTATGCAGAGGATACCGGAAGCGAAGCACGCTGTTGATCCTGACACACACTATCATGTGAGTGTTTTGTCTACTTCCGGTTGCGCATGCGTATTTTGAATGTGTCACCTCGATGTGCATGTTCATTACCTTTAGCGCATGCGATGATGTGTTTGTGCATGTGTGTATCCTTGATTTCACTTCAGCTTGCGCATGCGTATGTTATCCTTGATCAGTGTTCACTTTCGTTTCCACACCTTAAATCGTCATTGATGTCTATTTCCGTTCGCGCATGCGTACATCATCTTATGAATTCCCTTAGTTATGAAACGTGAAAATGTTTGATGATTTTTCTTCTCCCGTTCTTTTTTTCAGATTCTTCTAAAGAGCGCGATTCCCGAGACAGGAGCCCCTTGTCCCGAGCACTATACCCAAGAGAATGCCGTGTTTCCTTGCATGGTGAAGGTTGATCAGAGCCTGAGCGGGTATGGTAACTATGTCTGCTACAACCAGGAGGAGCTCGCTGCTGCCTTGGAAACCATAAATGAAGCTTTGGAAAAGCTGCGCCTTACGTCATCACTGGTGCGTATGGAATCCCTTGAGTATTATTTCTTTTTTTACTATAAATGCTTTTCAGCTATGGTGCAATGTTTTCCTTTATATTTCAGACCATGTGTCATTCATTCCCTTGAATATAATTTCTTTTTCTGTCAACTTGTCCTCGGATAACCTCATTGGACCACATATATATGACGTCAGATATGACGTCAGAAAATTTCAACATCACAACGCAACTAAAGTTTCATATAATACTTGTTTTATTCACTTTTCATAGCCTTCGTCGAGAACGTTGAAGAAACTCTTGGCTGTCAGTTCTACTTAAACAAAAAGGGCGAGGTTCACTGGCTTGGTACCAATATTAACGTTCTCAAGGATTACGACTGGGTTGGCAGCGTGGTGGACTGGGACCTACGTGAAGTGCACAGGCTTCGCGTGTATAACTCGTTTATTATACCTGTTGCTGACTATCTACACAAGAAGGGTTACTTTGGAATCGCAGGTATACCATTAATGCTTAAACATTATTACATTATTAATTCAGCTAAGCATAACGTTTATTCTTCCCGCTATCGGCAGCATTTATAAACAGCTTATGGTGGCCAACCTCCTGTATTACTATAAAGTGGATGTATCGTTGAAGTTGTGTATCTTCTACATTACAGTATTAGATAACACTACGATATTTTATGAATTCAGACTTTTTGCTCAAACTTTCTTTCCTTCTTTCTTTCCCTCTTTCTTTCATTCATTCATATTTTCTTCCTTCCTTCCTTTCTTTCTTTCTTTCTTTCTTCTTTCTTTCTTTCTTTCTTTCTTTCTTTCTTTCTTTTCTTTCTTTCTTTTCTTTCTTTCTTTCTTTCTTCTTTTTTTTTTTTTTTTTGTTTTTTTTTTTTTTTTTTTTTTTCTTTTTTTTTTTTTTTTCTTTTTTCTTTTTTTTTTTTCTTTTTTTTTTTCTTTTTTTTTTTTTTTTTTTTTTTTTTCTTTTTTTTTTCTTTTCTTTTCTTTTCTTTTCTTTCCTTTTCTTTCTTTCTTTGTCTTCTTTCTTTCTTCCTTTCTTACATTCTTTTTCTGTGTATTTAATTTATGATTATCAATTTTAATAGCGCTATTGAACCTTGGAAATGAACACTTTAAAAATCCATTATATTATTGTAATTATTGGATCATTTATTGTTATTCACTCCAGGAATCGACATAATCTGTAGTCAGAGCGGTGACTACCTTGTTGACATGAACGCTCGTCTAACAGGCTTGCACCCCGCATGCGCTCATCGCACCTGTCATGGCACGCGGACGGACTAACAAAATCACTCTTCAAGTCCGCTGACAACCAAGACTGTTCTACCGAGGAGCTCATCAAGAAAGTGAACTTCGCGAATCAGTCGAATGAAGGCAAGATATTAATCCTTAACTCCATGGATGTAGACGAGGGGTGTATCGCTGCCATCGTTGCATTTTCCGAGACCATGTCGGGCGCGGAGGAGCTCTTTGACTGTTTGACCGTTGAGAAACTCGTCAAGTAACTTACACTTTAAAAATCACATGCAAATCCTCTCTTGGCCGTGAGGTACTGGTAACGAATGACACGAAAACGAGGTTGTTTGAGACAGAGAAAGTAGATTCCTTAGGATATCTAGGCTTTTTGTTCCCTTATTTTTATATCCCATGATTTTGGTCGAAAATCTTAACCTCGCAAAATTGATCAATATACCAAGAGAACGAATAATTTACATTCTATTTGAAAAAGAATGTCTTTAGCTTAGGAATGTTATTTAATGAGGTCGTGTTTCACTCAAGTAATCGATAAATGATTAATATGATGCAGTTTTAAATCGAATTTTGATTGATAGATAACTTTAATATTTATAATACCTTTGATTCAGGCGACTAACAAGCAAAATCAGGCAACACTGTTTTATATAATTATATTCTCATACATACGCGTTAATCGATAATCGTTCGTTTTGAATCAATAATCGCCCGAACTTCTTTGTCAACAATTCTCGTATAATTCAAAACATCACAATGACTTTCTTAAATGATTATTTCGGAAATAAAATTTTCATATATAGTAATAGATAATTGATTTGCAATGCACAAATTGGTAATCAATATTTCATCGATGAATTGTATATTTATTTTGCAAATGTATAGTATTTTGGAATTTTGTAGATACGATAGAAAATCTGGATAATTGGATATTTTTACTTATATTTCAAGTGTTTTCCAACTGTTTTCACGTGTTTTCACGTGTCTATCAAGTGTGTTTCAATGTTTTTCACCTTTCTTTCACGTGTTTTTCAATTGCTTTTCACGTATTTTCACGTTTCTTTCACGTGTTTCTTAATGCTTTTCACGTGTTTTCACGTGTTTTCACGTTTCTTTCACGTGTTTTTCAATTGTTTTTCACGTATTTTCACGTTTCTTTCACGTGTTTCTTAATGCTTTTCACGTGTTTTCACGTGTTTTTTGCGTGTTTTTCACGTGGTTTTCACGTGTTTTTCACGTGGTTTTCACGTGTTTTTCACGTGTTTTCATACTACGCGACCATTATTATTATTTGATTATTTCATTCAAACGATTTCCTAACCACCATCTTCATTGAAATTTAATTTCTTTTATTCTCTTTTTACTTATAATTTTGTAAAGTATTGCCCCAGGGATTAAAGTGGCTCGTACCTCTGTGTGTGTGTGTGGGTCTGGGTGCGATTCTTCAACACACGTATTATCGTCAGTAGTAAGACAGATTGGGAAAGGGATGGGATGAGAAATTGGTGGGAGGGGATGGGAGGGTGGTCTAGGTGAATATCTCTATTGAAAATATTTCGATTAATAATATCCAAAAAACAATGAAAGGTAGACTTCACATTACGCATGTATTTTATTATTATAATTATTATTGATTTTGTACGAAATATGATTCATTTCAAATAAATTTTAATCAAATATAAAACCATTTACTGTCAATTTCTTCCATAACATATTAAATAGACAAACCAACCATGTGCTAAAGTTCATGACTAAAAACGGCCTCAAGCATAAATAATACATATTTTTTCCAAAAGATGTAAATAACGCCAAAATCAATCAAAACCATGGGTTATAGTCCATGCTTTTTACCTAAAAATGGCCAAAAATGACCTATTTTGCATTCTTCATAAATAATGCATATTTTTCAAAAAGGTGTGAAAATGACCCAAAATCGATCAAAACCATGGGCTATAGTCCATGCATTTTGCCCAAAAATGGTCAAAAATGACCTATTTTGCATCCTTCATAAATAATGCATATTTTCCCAAAAGGTGTGAAAATGACCCAAAATCGATCAAAACCATGGGCTATAGTCCATACATTTTGCCTAAAAATGGCCAAAAATGACCTATTTTGCATGCTTCATAAATAATGCATATTTTTCAAAAAGGTGTGAAAATGACCCATAA
Source organism: Actinia equina (assembly GCA_011057435.1). Lineage (NCBI taxonomy): Eukaryota > Metazoa > Cnidaria > Anthozoa > Actiniaria > Actiniidae > Actinia > Actinia equina. Next base: position 12,005 of record WHPX01000743.1, on the reverse strand, counting down.
TCGATCAAAACCATGGGCTATAGTCCATGCATTTTGCCCAAAAATGGTCAAAAATGACCTATTTTGCATCCTTCATAAATAATGCATATTTTCCCAAAAGGTGTGAAAGTGACCCAAAATCGATCAAAACCATGGGCTATAGACCATGCATTTTGCCTAAAAATGGTCAAAAATGACCTATTTTGCATCCTTCATAAATAATGCATATTTTTTCAAAAGGTGTGAAAATGACCCAAAATCGATCAAAACCATGGGCTATAGTCCATGCTTTTTACCCCAAAATGACCTATTTTACATCCTTCATAAATAATGAATATTTTTCAAAAAAGGTGTGAAAATGACCCAAAATCGATCAAAACCATGGGCTATAATCCATGCTTTTTGCCCAAAAATGGTCAAAAATGACCTATTTTGCATCCTTCATAAATAACGCATATTTTTCAAAAAGGTGTGAAAATGACCCAAAATCGATCAAAACCATGGGCTATAGTCCATGCATTTTGACTAAAAATGACCTATTTTGCATGCTTCATAAATAATGCATATTTTTCAAAAAGGTGTGAAAATGACCCATATAGGGAAGAGGTCAAAACAGTCGTCCAAAGTAGGGACCCGATATTTTGAAAAAGGTTGGTGGGTGCCGGGTGGTACCCCCCCCCCCCTCCCCCCAGCTGCCTTAGATACCCGTTTTTTGACTTCAAAGATGGTGTTGGCGGGGAACAACCCCCCCCCCCCCCCCCACATCAATATTAGTGGTGGCGGCGGGTACAACCCCCCCCCCCCCCCCCCCCCCCCCCCCCCCCCCCCCCCCCCCCCCCCCCCCCCCCCCCCCCCCCCCCCCCCCCCCCCACCCCACCACCACCACCACCACCACCACGACAACCATTCTGAGGTGGTTGAGATATATACCCCTCTGTTGATTGGTATGAAATTGAAGAAATTGAGTATCATAGATTCCTTTTATTTATTTAATTTACTGTTGAAATTTGTTCAATTGTCTGTTTTCAGTGAAAAAAACATTTAGGTTTTTCAAAACAACAAGAGAAAAAAACTCTAAAAACAGCAAGATTTTGGAGATCAAATTTATTCTTGAATGCACGTTGCAAGTTGAATTCAGAGTGAAATATCATTGACAAAAGATTATATCCTCATAAGTAGCTGTTTTTAAAACTGTCAAATTTATATGATATACTTATAATACGTTACAGTTTTAGTTCGATTTTAAATCACCCTATCCGTTATTTAGATGGGTTTTGACTGCAATGGCAATGTAAATACAAATTAAGGAGTTCAATACTTTGCTAAACAAGGCGCTACATTGGGCATGTCCCTACCCTGCGAGCAGAGGTTTTTTCTGACCCTCAGTGGGGCTCGCAGTCGGAGGGTCAGGAAAAAACCTCTGCTCGCAGGGTAGCATGTCCCTAACCCGGACTCGGACTTGGACTCGAATTGATGGTTTTGAAATTTTAAAATTGAAATGAATAATAAAAATATTCCTACACCTGGTCGTAAAATCTACAATACATTTCACATTGGGATTGAAGGTGGAATGCACTTTCTGGTAGGAAGATACAAACAAGAAAGAAGTACTGCATGGTACTAAGTTTAGCAAGTTTTAGTGCTTGCCATATCGAGGTTCGCGATGACGAAAAGGAAAAATCAGCACGCATTTCTCCTTTTTTTTCTATTCATTGTGGTATTACAATCCACATTATAAAACTTGAAGTTGAATTTAGTTTTACTGCGTCTGGCGTCACTGCTAAATCTCCACAAAACTGTACAGCGGGGTATCAATAAGTGTTAACAGATCGATTAAAGACAGGGTACACAAAATGTCATGCAGTAATGTCAAAATAGAAATACAAACAGTGTCTTTCCGTCGCTTTCACCTAAGCGGAAACACTTCTAAAGAAAACCGCCGCTAAAGGGGGGTACGTTAACTGACAAACAGTGTCTTTCCGTCGCTTTCACCTAAGCGGAAACACTTCTAAAGAAAACCGCCGCTAAAGGGGGGTACGTTAACTGACAAACAGTGTCTTTCCGTCGCTTTCACCTAAGCGGAAACACTTCTAAAGAAAACCGCCGCTAATGGGGGGTACGTTAACTTTTGATGACCAAAGTTTGATGTTTGGCGCCTTAAACTTTGATGTTTTCACATGTAAACATTACCGGTGTCCCAGAGTAAAACGTTAAAAGTTTGTGAAAGCGACGGTTGGTCTTTCTTTGGAATATACATTGTTTCGGCAAACTGATTGTCTCCCTGTTTCGATGTTAGGTTTTTCGCGGTCTAGAAGTTAAGTTGGAGACTAGTGTTGACATCACGCGCGCAACGCTGAATCACTTCTTATACTAGAAAACGTACAGAACCTTATACTCGGCCTGAAAGTGTCTGTTAGGCTCAAATACGATTACAAAATTGTAACACACGCCGTCTTTATCCTCACATTAAAAAAAAACCCGCCTTCAACTAAGACCACTTATTACTGATTAATGTTCTGTCCGACTATTCGAATATTCGATTTTGGTTGGGGAAACTCAAGTCCGAGCGGTCCAGTGTAAGTGAATTAACATCATTACTTTGATTTATATTATTTCTGGTGTAAGAATTTTAATATTATTTTTCAATTTCAAAATATCAACAAACATAAAAATAAAATTAAAAAAATCAATTTGTGTCCGAGTCCGAGTCCGAGTTTATGGGTATGCCACCGCATTGAGGATATTTTAAAGATGAAATCATTTGAAAAACAAACAGTGTGAAAGCGTTCTAGCTTGACCGGAAGCATGGAAACTTGTTAGGACATCGAGCTAGCGCGCGGACTGTGTGTCTTTTTGTCGAGGGTCCACAAGTCAAGGGTAAATATGCATATCATCATAGACATATATGACTGGTATATATGGAGGCGTAGAAACGATATCGAATACAAAGCACACCATTTTCAGCGCAACCATAGAGTTCTAAAATTAGCGCTATTTAAGGATGCCATCATCATTTAACCACAACTCCGATACATGACGCAGAGCATACGGCTACAAACTTTTCAGTGTCTTTATTCGCATAATAAATGATACGAGAAAATCGTCAATGAAAACAGCCAATAAGATTGGTAATTTACGACGTAGAACAAAGCAGAAATCCAGCAAATTAAAAATTCGTCTCTGAAATTTGAAAGATGCCTGGTTTATGTTAAGAAACTAATGGACAGCCTGTCAATCATTTTCTTTTTGGAACTTTTCAGTATCTCATAGCCGGCTAGCCTGCTGTGCAGACGTTTTGAGTGTCGGCTCGTTCCTTTCCTACTAAAAGCTGTACCTAGTGGGTAATTGTCAAGACATTGATTACACAGACTTTTACATCCCATGCAGAAAGCTTATTCTTTGCCGAGTATTATACTGGAAAAAAAACACCGTACTTTTTGAGTTGAATGCACGCTATTGGATGTATTTTACAAGAGAAAATGCATGACATAACCGGGGTCAAGTTAGAAAATCGTCTCTCCTTGAAATAAAACAGAGCCTGTCAAAAAACAGAACCCCGGGCTTTCCTGAACATTTTGATATAATTATAATTAAAATTTAGAATTTATAAGCTCATACTATCTGTTGGCTTTACATTTGCCTCTTTACATTTGTTTCTTAGGTTTCGTAGCCTCGAAAACACGCTAACTACGTACGGTACGTAGTTAGTGAAAGAACAGAAGATTTACGGGTCATTTATGATGTTTTGTCACGCAGTTTACTTTTCTTTTAAGAACGACCTTTGGCTTTGGAAAGAGGGGAAAATGATCGAAAAAAGCAAATATTCCAAATCTAAGTAGCAACAGTGTAGTCGTAGTACATTTGACCCGAGTTATTAAAAAAAGTAAACAAAAATCTTCTAATACGGCCAATTTTGTCTGATTTAAAATCTAAAGAATGCCAATATGGCCCGAACATACTCAGCCTTTTGACATGCCTCGATTCCGCTATAAACCTTCCCCTCCCCCCGCATAAAAAGCAGCCCTGAAAAGCTGACTGAGAAAAAAAATATTTTGAGGTAATTAGTGTAATGGGTGCCGTAACCCCTCCCCCCACCCCCCCCCCCCCCCCCCCCCCCCCATAAAAAAAAGCATGGTAAAAAAAGCGGGGGCTGGTCTTACTCTTACTAATAGAGGTGGTGGGTTCCGGCATATACCCCCCCCCCCCCCCCCATGAAAAAGTTAGGTGGTGGCGGGAGACACCCCACCCACCCAAATCGGGTCCCTACTCTGGACAACTGTTTTGACCTCTTCCCTAATCGATCAAAACCATGGGCTATAGTCCATGCTTTTTGCCCAAAAATGGTCAAAAATGACCTATTTTGCATCCTTCATATATAATGCATATTTTTCCAAAAGGTGTGGAAATTACCCAAAATCGATCAAAACCATGGGCTATAGTCCATGCTTTTTACCCAAAAATGACCTATTTTGCATCCTTCATAAATAATGCATATTTTCCCAAAAGGTGTGAAAATGACCCAAAATCGATCAAAACCATGGGCTATAGTCCATGCTTTTTGCCCAAAAATGGTCAAAAATGACCTATTTTGCATGCTTCATAAATAATGCATATTTTTCAAAAAGGTGTGAAAATGACACAAAATCGATCAAAACCATGGGCTATAGTCCATGCTTTTTGCCCCAAAATGACCTATTTTGCATCCTTCATAAATAATGCATATTTTTCAAAAAAGGTGTGAAAATGACCCAAAATCGATGAAACCATGGGCTATAATCCATGCTTTTTGCCCAAAAATGGTCAAAAATGACCTATTTTGCATCCTTCATAAATAATGCATATTTTCCCAAAAGGTGTGAAAATGACCCAAAATCGATCAAAACCATGGGCTATAGTCCATGCTTTTTGCCCAAAAATGGTCAAAAATGACCTATTTTGCATGCTTCATAAATAATGCATATTTTTCAAAAAGGTGTGAAAATGGACCAAAATCGACCAAAACAATGGGCTATAGTCCATGTATTTTGCCTAAAAATGACCTATTTTACATCTTTGATAAAAAATGCATATTTTCCCAAAAGCTGTGAAAATGACCCAAAATCGATCAAAACCATGGGCTATAGTCCATGCTTTTTGCCCAAAAATGGTCAAAAATGACCTATTTTGCATCCTTCATAAATAATTCAAATTTTTCCAAAAGGTGTGAAAATGACCCAAAATCATTCAAAACCATGGGCTATAGTCCATGCATTTTGCCCAAAAATGGTCAAAAATGACCTATTTTGCATCCTTCATAAATAATGCATATTTTCCCAAAAGGTGTGAAAATGACCCAAAATCGATCAAAACCATAGGCTATGCATTTTGCCTAAAAATGACCTATTTTGCATCCTTCATAAATAATGCATATTTTTCAAAAAGGTGTGAAAATGACCCAAAATCGATCAAAACCATGGGCTATAGTCCATGCATTTTGCCCAAAAATGGCCAAAAATGACCTATTTTGCATCCTTCAAATATAATGCATATTTTTCCAAAAGGTGTGAAAATGACCCAAAATCGATCAAAACCATGGGCTATAGTCCATGCTTTTTACCCAAAAATGACCTATTTTGCATCCTTCATAAGTAATGCATATTTTCCCAAAAGGTGTGAAAATGACCCAAAATCGATCAAAACCATGGGCTATAGTCCATGCTTTTTGCCCAAAAATGGTCAAAAATGACCTATTTTGCATCCTTCATAAATAATGCATATTTTTCAAAAAGGTGTGAAAATGGACCAAAATCGACCAAAACAATGGGCTATAGTCCATGCATTTTGACTAAAAATGACCTATTTTGCATGCTTCATAAATAATGCATATTTTCCCAAAAGGTGTGAAAATGACCCAAAATCGATCAAAACCATGGGCTATAGTCCATGCTTTTTGCCCAAAAATGGTCAAAAATGACCTATTTTGCATCCTTCATAAATAATGCATATTTTTCAAAAGGTGTGAAAATGACCCAAAATCGATCAAAACCATGGGCTATAGACCATGCATTTTGCCTAAAAATGGTCAAAATGACCTATTTTGCATCCTTAATTCATAAATAATGCATATTTTTCAAAAGGTGTGAAAATGACCCAAAATCGATCAAAACCATGGGCTATAGTCCATACATTTTACCTGAAATGGCCAAAAATGACCTATTTTGCATGCTTTATAATAATGCATATTTTTCAAAAAGGTGTGAAAATGACCCAAAATCGATCAAAACCATGGGCTATAGTCCATGCATTTTGCCCAAAAATGGTCAAAAATGAACTATTTTGCATGCTTCATAAAAAATGCATATTTTTCAAAAAGGTGTGAAAATGACCCAAAATCGATCAAAACCATGGGCTATAGTCCATGCATTTTGCCCAAAAATGGCCAAAAATGACCTATTTTGCATCCTTCATAAATAATGCATATTTTCCCAAAAGGTGTGAAAATGACCCAAAATCGATCAAAACCATGGGCTATAGTCCATGCTTTTTACCCAAAAATGACCTATTTTGCATGCTTCATAAATAATGCATATTTTTCAAAAAGGTGTGAAAATGACCCAAAATCGATCAAAACCATGGGCTATAGTCCATGCTTTTTACCCAAAAATGACCTATTTTGCATCCTTCATAAATAATGCATATTTTCCCAAAAGGTGTGAAAATGACCCAAAATCGATCAAAACCATGGGCTATAGTCCATGCTTTTTGCCCAAAAATGGTCAAAAATGACCTATTTTGCATGCTTCATAAATAATGCATATTTTCCCAAAAGGTGTGAAAATGACCCAAAATCGATCAAAACCATGGGCTATAGTCCATGCTTTTTGCCCAAAAATGGTCAAAAATGACCTATTTTGCATGCTTCATAAATAATGCATATTTTTCCAAAAGGTGTGGAAATTACCCCAAAATCGATCAAAACCATGGGCTATAGTCCATGCTTTCTATCCAAAAATGACCTATTTTGCATCCTTCATCAATAATGCATATTTTCCCAAAAGGTGTGAAAATGACCCAAAATCGATCAAAACCATGGGCTATAGTCCATGCTTTTTGCCCAAAAATGGTCAAAAATGACCTATTTTGCATGCTTCATAAATAATGCATATTTTTCAAAAAGGTGTGAAAATGACCCATAATCGATCAAAACCATGGGCTATAGTCCATGCTTTTTGCCCAAAAATGACCTATTTTGCATCCTTCATAAATAATGCATATTTTTCAAAAAAGGTGTGAAAATGACCCAAAATCGATCAAAACCATGGGCTATAGTCCATGCTTTTTGCCCAAAAATGGTCAAAATGACCTATTTTGCATCCTTCATAAATAATGCATATTTTTCAAAAGGTGTGAAAATGGACCAAAATCGACCAAAACAATGGGCTATAGTCCATGCATTTTGCCTAAAAATGACCTATTTTGCATCCTTCATAAATAATGCATATTTTTCAAAAAGGTGTGAAAATGGACCAAATCGACCAAAACAATGGGCTATAGTCCATGCATTTTGCCTAAAATGACCTATTTTGCATCCTTCATAAATAATGCATATTTTCCCAAAAGGTGTGAAAATGACCCAAAATCGATCAAAACCATGGGCTATAGTCCATGCATTTTGCCCAAAAATGGTCAAAAATGAACTATTTTGCATGCTTCATAAAAAATGCATATTTTTCAAAAAGGTGTGAAAATGACCCAAAATCGATCAAAACCATGGGCTATAGTCCATGCATTTTGCCCAAAAATGGCCAAAAATGACCTATTTTGCATCCTTCATAAATAATGCATATTTTCCCAAAAGGTGTGAAAATGGGCCAAAATCGATCAAAACCATGGGCTATAGTCCATGCTTTTTGCCCAAAAATGGTCAAAAATGACCTATTTTGCATGCTTCATAAATAATGCATATTTTTCCAAAAGGTGTGGAAATTACCCAAAATCGATCAAAACCATGGGCTATAGTCCATGCTTTCTATCCAAAAATGACCTATTTTGCATCCTTCATCAATAATGCATATTTTTCAAAAAAGGTGTGAAAATGACCCAAAATCGATCAAAACCATGGGCTATAGTCCATGCTTTTTGCCCAAAAATGGTCAAAATGACCTATTTTGCATCCTTCATAAATAATGCATATTTTTCAAAAAGGTGTGAAAATGGACCAAAATCGACCAAAACAATGGGCTATAGTCCATGCATTTTGCCTAAAAATGACCTATTTTGCATCCTTCATAAATAATGCATATTTTTCAAAAAGGTGTGAAAATGGACCAAAATCGACCAAAACAATGGGCTATAGTCCATGCATTTTGCCTAAAAATGACCTATTTTGCATCCTTCATAAATAATGCATATTTTCCCAAAAGGTGTGAAAATGACCCAAAATCGATCAAAACCATGGGCTATAGTCCATGCATTTTGCCCAAAATGGTCAAAAATGAACTATTTTGCATGCTTCATAAAAAATGCATATTTTTCAAAAGGTGTGAAAATGACCCAAAATCGATCAAAACCATGGGCTATAGTCCATGCATTTTGCCCAAAAATGGCCAAAATGACCTATTTTGCATCCTTCATAAATAATGCATATTTTCCCAAAAGGTGTGAAAATGGGCCAAAATCGATCAAAACCATGGGCTATAGTCCATGCTTTTTGCCCAAAAATGGTCAAAAATGACCTATTTTGCATCCTTCATAAATAATGCATATTTTTCCAAAAGGTGTGGAAATTACCCAAAATCGATCAAAACCATGGGCTATAGTCCATGCTTTCTATCCAAAAATGACCTATTTTGCATCCTTCATCAATAATGCATATTTTCCCAAAAGGTGTGAAAATGACCCAAAATCGATCAAAACCATGGGCTATAGTCCATGCTTTTTGCCCAAAAATGGTCAAAAATGACCTATTTTGCATGCTTCATAAATAATGCATATTTTTCAAAAAGGTGTGAAAATGACCCATAATCGATCAAAACCATGGGCTATAGTCCATGCTTTTTGCCCAAAAATGACCTATTTTGCATCCTTCATAAATAATGCATATTTTTCAAAAAAGGTGTGAAAATGACCCAAAATCGATCAAAACCATGGGCTATAGTCCATGCTTTTTGCCCAAAAATGGTCAAAATGACCTATTTTGCATCCTTCATAAATAATGCATATTTTTCAAAAAGGTGTGAAAATGGACCAAAATCGACCAAAACAATGGGCTATAGTCCATGCATTTTGCCTAAAAATGACCTATTTTGCATCCTTCATAAATATTGCATATTTTTCAAAAAGGTGTGAAAATGGACCAAAATCGACCAAAACAATGGGCTATAGTCCATGCATTTTGCCTAAAAATGACCTATTTTGCATCCTTCATAAATAATGCATATTTTCCCAAAAGGTGTGAAAATGACCCAAAATCGATCAAAACCATGGGCTATAGTCCATGCATTTTGCCCAAAAATGGTCAAAAATGAACTATTTTGCATGCTTCATAAAAAATGCATATTTTTCAAAAGGTGTGAAAATGACCCAAAATCGATCAAAACCATGGGCTATAGTCCATGCATTTTGCCCAAAAATGGCCAAAAATGACCTATTTTGCATCCTTCATAAATAATGCATATTTTCCCAAAAGGTGTGAAAATGACCCAAAATCGATCAAAACCATGGGCTATAGTCCATGCTTTTTACCCAAAAATGACCTATTTTGCATGCTTCATAAATAATGCATATTTTTCCAAAGGTGTGAAAATGACCCAAAATCGATCAAAACCATGGGCTATAGTCCATGCTTTTTGTCCAAAAATGGTCAAAAATGACCTATTTTGCATGCTTCATAAATAATGCATATTTTTTCCAAAAGGTGTGGAAATTACCCAAAATCGATCAAAACCATGGGCTATAGTCCATGCTTTCTACCCAAAAATGACCTATTTTGCATGCTTCATAAATAATGCATATTTTCCCAAAAGGTGTGAAAATGACCCAAAATCGATCAAAACCATGGGCTATAGTCCATGCTTTTTGCCCAAAAATGGTCAAAAATGACCTATTTTGCATGCTTCATAAATAATGCATATTTTTCAAAAAGGTGTGAAAATGACCCATAATCGATCAAAACCATGGGCTATAGTCCATGCTTTTTGCCCAAAAATGACCTATTTTGCATCCTTCATAAATAATGCATATTTTTCAAAAAGGTGTGAAAATGACCCCAAAATCGATCAAAACCATGGGCTATAGTCCATGCTTTTTGCCCAAAATGGTCAAAAATGACCTATTTTGCATCCTTCATAAATAATGCATATTTTTCAAAAAGGTGTGAAAATGGACCAAAATCGACCAATACAATGGGCTATAGTCCATGCATTTTGCCTAAAAATGACCTATTTTGCATCCTTCATAAATAATGCATATTTTTCAAAAAGGTGTGAAAATGGACCAAAATCGACCAAAACAATGGGCTATAGTCCATGCATTTTGCCTAAAAATGACCTATTTTGCATCCTTCATAAATAATGCATATTTTCCCAAAAGGTGTGAAAATGACCCAAAATCGATCAAAACCATGGGCTATAGTCCATGCTTTTTGCCCAAAAATGGTCAAAAATGACCTATTTTGCATCCTTCATAAATAATGCATATTTTTCAAAAAGGTTTTAAAATGGACCAAAATCGACCAAAACAATGGGCTATAGTCCATGCATTTTGACTAAAAATGACCTATTTTGCATGCTTCATAAAAAATGCATATTTTTCCAAAAGGTGTGAAAATGACCCATAATCGATCAAAACCATGGGCTATAGTCCATGCTTTTTGCCACAAAATGACCTATTTTGCATCCTTCATAAATAATGCATATTTTTCAAAAAGGTGTGAAAATGACCCAAAATCGATCAAAACCATGGGCTATAGTCCATGCTTTTTGCCCAAAAATGGTCAAAAATGACCTATTTTGCATCCTTCATAAATAATGCATATTTTTCAAAAAGGTGTGAAAATGGACCAAAATCGACCAAAACAATGGGCTATAGTCCATGCATTTTGCCTAAAAATGACCTATTTTGCATCCTTCATAAATAATGCATATTTTTCAAAAAGGTGTGAAAATGACCCAAAATCGATCAAAACCATGGGCTATAGTTCATGCTTTTTTACCCAAAAATGACCTATTTTGCATCCTTGATAAAAAAATGCATATTTTCCCAAAAGGTGTGAAAATGACCCAAAATCGATCAAAAACCATGGGCTATAGTCCATGCTTTTTACCCACAAATGACCTATTTTGCATCCTTGATAAAAAATGCATATTTTCCCAAAAGGTGTGAAAATGTCCCAAAATCGATCAAAACCATGGGCTATAGTCCATGCTTTTTGCCCAAAAATGGTCAAAATGACCTATTTTGCATCCTTCATAAATAATGCATATTTTTCAAAAAGGTTGTGAAAATGGACCAAAATCGATCAAAACCATGGGCTATAGTCCATGCATTTTGCCTAAAAATGGCCAAAAATGACCTATTTTGCATCCTGATAAAAAATGCATATTTTTTCCAAAAGGTGTGAAAATGACCCAAAATCGATGAAAACCATGGGCTATAGTCCATGCTTTTTGCCCAAAAATGGCCAAAAATGACCTATTTTGCATGCTTCATAAATAATGCATACTTTTCAAAAAGGTGTGAAAATGACCCAAAATCGATCAAAACCATGGGCTATAGTCCCATGCTTTTTGCCCAAAAATGGCCAAAGATGACCTATTTTGCATCCTTCAAAAATAATGCATATTCTCGAGTATATTAAGGCCTGGGTCACAGAGGTCAGAGACGCAAAATCACCAAAAAATACAATAAAAATTCGTAGAAAATTGAAAACTCTATTTTGCTACACCAAACTTTACCAGGTGTTTCTATGGTTATTCTAGATTACAGTCATATAACGATCGTACTATTTTGTTCATCAATGAGAATTTAAAATAATTCAACACTGGCGC
>WHPX01000742.1:0-80297 GCA_011057435.1 Actinia equina | reverse complement strand
CCGTATACAGACAGTCCCTGGGCAGTGATTCCCTTTGTCCGAGTCAATCCGCTTGATGCTCTTTGCCCTCCTACCGCAGGGTGACGAATAAGTCTAAGTCGTGTTGGGGCATGTTGGTGCTCGGGAGTGGTTTTTACCTGTATCAATTTTGACGGTACATCTGGTACGCAGCAGGGTGTCATTTGCTGGTAAACTGTTCACGTGGCTCCGGCTATTTTGCTTTTCTTCCCGTGTGTCCTTCATAATACCTACGAATATCTGGCCAAGTTAAATTCATTCAATGTTCAACTGTTTGTTATCAGAACAAAATCTAAGACAGAAACAGATTTTCCCCCTTTTTTGGGTTTTTTGATCTTAACCTTTTGTTTGAGAGAACAGAACAAAGTGGAAAAGTATCGAAAATATTCCCTTAATTTGAAACGGTTTTCTGCAATGTTGCTATTTATATTAACCTGCTCACAACAACAACTGTCTTATTTTACTTATAAAGTTCAAATTCCGGCTGCTGTCCTGTCTGAGTGGCCGTATTTTCGATCCGAGTGCGGTTTTTGTCCGATCCTCCCTGATTCTTAGGGTTGGACAGACCTGAAGGCGGGTAGAGTCTCGTGTAGGGATGGCTCGGAACACGATATCGATACCATGCGTTAGGTTTGTAAAATTGACTGTGGACCCTTGTATGCAAACGACTGACTCAGAAAGTAACAGGGGCCAACTTGCGCTTTCACAACTTCCATCGCGTAAAACATGAGCTGCTGTCGGCTCACCTAGAAACGCTGGGACCAGCTGTTTTTTGGCCTGAATTGGGCCTCGTCACACAGATGGGTATCCTAGTGAGCTGTCGCATTTTTTACGCTTTAACTCTTTAAACTTCTTGGGAATGCTTGCACCGCATCAACCGGTGGCACTCGTTTACAATACTTAATAGACTATACTATTCTATAGATCGTAGGGCAACCAATGGCTTGAAATCTGAATGTATTTTTGCTTGGAATCGACAGAAAAAACATGCCAGCAACTTGATAGGGTCCGCCAATATGCGAGGTACTTTTGAAATTAATATCATAATACCCTCTACTCCCCTTCTTGATATGAATAGTCGCAGCGCACTGATATCTAAAAAAGCTTTAAAGATCCGGACAACACCAATTGCTTCTTTTTTATCCACCGTCTACGTGAGGATATACGAACCGATTTTATCATTTTACTTAAAGTTACATTAAGGAACCCTGTAAATAAGATTCAAACGCGATGGGCGTGAAAATAAACCGGCTTGAAGTAACCTTAGTAATTTCATTGTTATATGTCCTCCTAATTTCCTCCTTCTGGGCTTCGTTGTTATGACGTCCGGTTTGCGCTGCGCTGTTGGCACCCAGACCTGCATAGATAGTTGCTACTCTTGGACCACATGATCACGTCAGGGCACTCGATTTTCGAAAAGATACCCTTATACTGCACGTCGGAATGTGCGCCTCATTTTAGAGACAGAAGAATAAGGGTTCGCAATTTCTAATAGATTGTAAATTCTTTGGTTTTTGGCCCTCTAAATTGAGCTTGCTTTGACTTCATCATGTTCATGCATGGCCAATAGTTTTTTATTCTCTTATGGTCAGATAGCTTTAATGTAATTTTATTAACTCGCACTCGTCCATGTCCAATAAATTAGGTCAACTGTAACATGGACCAGGTTTACGGCCACACCCAGAGATGCCTATGTCAGGACACGGACAGATCGTTTACTGTGCCTTGTATTCGAACCAACACAGGAGCACGAAACCATGATTATAGATGAGTCTACTTGTGTGGAGTGTTGAATCCTAAATCTCCTACCTATTAGTCAGGTACATAATGCACCACGATAGAAACAGGCTATAGCTGCCTTCCAGACGCGAGGAAAACACTGGTTCTAGTAAATTCTCGTGCATTGTGTTTGTGTTTATGGGCCTAATGTAGACGCCATTTTGAATGTCTCACTCACGATGCTGTAAGACCTAGATCAGCTATTAACGGACTGTTTCCGCCCCTTTCCATTTCGGTACGCTTTTTGGTACTATTTATTATGGTCTTGTCCACTGTCACTGGTCACTGTCAACTGTACACGTTTGTGCACGTGGTGGCCACCGGCCCCTGTCACTGTCACTAGCCACTGCCTGGCCATTCGCCACCGCCACCTGGCCACATGTTGTCCACTGCCACTGCCACGGCTGGTCCCACTGTGCCAACTGTCCACGTCACTGTTCATGTCCACTGTCCTGCCACTGTCGCTGACTCACTGTCCCTGTCACTACACTCAGCTCACCGTCCACCCGTTTTCACCGTCACGTCCACCGTCACCGTCACCGTCAACCCGTGTCACCGTACACCCTCTACTCAGTCACCGTCACCGCCAACCGTCACCGTCACCGCAACCGTCACCGTCACCGCCACCGTCACCGCCACCGCCACCGTCACCGTCACCCTCACTCAGTCACGTCATTGTCATTGTCGTGTAGCATTGTTAATTTATTTTCTAATTCTTCTTGTCTTTACTCAGGTCATCCATCGGTCTTCACATGCCGTACATAGGAGACGAATTACATCATACGGGTTGGAATGCATGCAGCAGTGGTGCTATGGTGACTGTAGTAAGAGCCGAACCGTCTTATTGTCCCAGGCTTTGACTCGACGCGAATCTACGTTATTGATGTAGGAACACAGCCAGAGCTCCAAGAATCCACAAGGTAAGGATATCCAGAGCTAACATCTTGCTTATTCGGACCTTGGTCCGAGCTAGTGAAGAAATGGGACCTTAAGCTGCAGGACGGCAACGTGGGCGACAACGTGGGCGAAATTGAGGCGCTTCAACCTTCTATTGTATTATTATTTCGTGTTTACTAGTATTGTTACTCAATAAGCACCCCCGTTTTAGAGTGAAATGTCGTCTTTTGGGAGCGCTTTACTTATAACGAAAATCAGCAAAGACAAGCTTTTGGCGTAGCCGTTCTCTTTAGTACGTAAAAGTTTTACGTCTTACTTTCAGCATAAGACGGTAATGATGCACAGTATTTCGTACATTCCAACGAGTATCTATTGAATAGCGCAATTAGTGCTATTGTATGTTTGCCGTCGTCTTCGTCGTTGACGTCCTGCAGCTTAAGGTCCCTAATGAATCTATGCGACGCAATCCACAGTTTCCCTTTTCAGATCAAGTTTGAGTAGATACAACGTGCACTGCCTTCCTCCCCTCCTTTCACCCCAAGTCAGACGTGTCTTTTTTGAATATAATTTTAAACTTCTTAGTTCACCTGTAACGCTTCGTATAGTTATGTAGGATGTGTCGGAATTAAGTATGAGTAACCTGTGTCGCGCGACCGGGCTGCCTGTGGTCCCAGGAGAAAAAATAAAGATGGCGGCGCCCGTGAAAAAAAAACAAGGGACTATCGATGGTTTTTTGCGGAATCTACCGTCCGATAAGTAGTTAATTTTACGTTGTATTTTTAGGAAAGTAAAGATAAACTCTTAAGTCTAAGTATGTCACTTCATACGAGTACAATGTATACAAAGAATCATATTCTCTGAAGGAATTGGTAGGGGGCGAAAATCGTGGAATGAGAGAAAAGTGTTGCGCAACTTCAATAAATTAAATTCATTCCTCCTGAATGTGAAGATAAACTTTATTGAAAATCATATGAATTGAATGAGCGTTTGAATATTTTACAAAGTCGAGGCCAACCTTATCAGCAACCGGCGGGTCTCAGATGTAGTTGTGTCTGTTGCAGATCGTCGAGCCTGAAGAAGTGTTTTCTAAGGCTGGCGTTTCTGTCCCTCACACCACTCACTGTCTTGGTAGCGGAGAAGTCATGATCAGCACGTTAGGAAACGTAGACGGCACTCCCAGAGGTACGTACTCTGGCCTTGGCCGGAACTAACGCCAAAATCCACTACGTCTAGCCCGCGCTGCTCGCGATGGTCTGCGGTGTTGCGAAGAATCCCATTTCAAATCAACTGGTCCTAAGAGTGTGTGCAAACATGTGACTCAACTTCCTTAAGATATGAATAGCATGAAACAACCGACATGTTGTTGAGAAGCTTATGTTCTGGACTGCTATGGTATCGTCATGGCGGCAGCATGACGGCTATGACGTAACATGTACCCCAAGAATACGAGGATACCAATGAAACAGCCGCCGTGGGTTGATCTAACATGAGAAGCTATGAGTAATGCTTTGTAATCGTCAACCAAGATGGCGTCTACAATGTAACCTGCACATAACTATAAAGGGTATCATTGGTAACGCAATCTTGTATTCTATTTTCTCTTTAGGTGGTTTTATTCTTCTTGATGGTGAAACCTTCAGAGGTGAAGGGCAAATGGGAGAAAGATGGCAAAGGGGTCCCCATGGGGGTACGACTTTTGGTACCAGCCTCGACACAATGTCCTGATGAGCACGGAATGGGGCGAGCCTAATGCTTTAGGCGAGGGTTTCAATTGGAGGACTTCAAAGCCGGTAAAAACTGGGTTCCAGTTTGTATATATTTATTGGACGCAATGTTTTCCCATTTAAGACCACGTGTCATTCCCTAGAGTATCATTTCTTTGTTTAACGATTGCGCATGAAAAAAGATACATAAATATTGATACAACCTCAAACAAGAACTTATTCTTAAGAGAATGACACGTGGTCTGAAATGAGAAAACATTACGTCCAAGGGTAAAAGGGTCTGTGTCCTCCTAGTGATTGATTTTCAAATGTCATGAATTATGCTGTGGTTTTAATATTACTAGCGGTAACGTCATAATTGATCAGACCATGTGTAACGCCATTTAAATAAACATGCCTCCCATTGATTTATATCAATATTTCTGAAGTTTTAATTTAAATTTAGGCTGAAAACGTCTGAGTAACGCACGCATACGCAGACGTAACGCAATCTCGAACTAAAAGCCTGTATTCATTTCCCTCGCTGCTGACCAGGAGGAACACAGGCAGAGGCTCTCAATGAAGACCAGTATTTAACTTATCACTTGTTTCTTTAGGGAAAGTATGGTTCTCATATCCACGTGTGGGATTGGACCACCCATGAGAAGATACAGACAATAGATCTTGGAGTAGGTACCATTCCCCTGGAGATCAGATTCCTTCACGACCCAAGCCAGGCACAGGGATTCGTTGGATGTGCGCTTAGCTCTACCATCGTTAGATTCTTTAAAAACCCGGTAAAGAATAGACCAAATACAAATTACCACAGAGTTCCTTGATATAGGACTCATTTACTCAGGGTTAGCCTCGTATCGTATCCAAGTATTCACAAATACCAACGGTAAAATAAAGAATGTACAACTTCACAATACAAACACTTTGAAATTCCGCGGACCTCAATTGGAGCACGTGAATATTCTACACACAAATCGAGGCTAACCCTGAGCAACAGAGAACTCGATACTGGAGTATTAGAAATGTAGAATTGTGTTCAAAACTGGGCGTTGGCCCTCACGTGATAATTTAGACGAAGGGACGAATCACGCCAACAACGGTCACGTGATAATTATAGTCGAGGCCAGGTCACAAAACCAAAGGATAGTTGATCGAGCCAAGGTCGGGCATTTTGGTCACGCAATAATCCATCCAAGGGACGAGTTACGAATCACGTGATGAATTAAGTGACGAATCACGCAAGTAGCAGTCACGTGATAATTTAAAGTCGAGTACGCGTCACTTAAATCACGTGATAATTAAGCTTAAGAACGCCAGACTTCTTTGGTCACGTGATAATTCAGCAAAGAAACGAGTTACGAATCACGTGATAACTCTAAGGCAAGGTCTGGTCATGCGCGGTACAAGAGTAATTTAATCAATTTCTTTATTTGCTGTCCAGGATAACACGTGGGGAAATGAGACCGTCATCCGAGTACCTCCCAAGAAGGTGGAAGGCTGGGCCCTACCGGAAATGCCAGGTAACTGGCTACTATTTATTTTTTATTTGATTCTTTCACAACCTCTTGCTCGGATGTTGCCTTTACCTACCCCTAAAGGGAAAAGTCAAATCAATTGTTATCGGCGAACTGAGTGGATGTTTGAACAGGAGGGAGGTCGGAATAGCGGGGTCATACTCCAAAAGGTAGTGAGTACCTATTGTTTTATTCATTATCATATAGTCATTATACACCTACTTGCAAGAAGGTTGTCATACGATATTAGAACATTAGTAATTTAGGTGAGAAAGGAATACATTAAAAGACAAAAGAAAAAGTTCAGCTTCAGTGATCTTTTGTTTTTAATATAATTCCTATCCCACTAAATCACTAATATCATTTATCATTATCCATATAGTCATAATATATATAATTTAATTCTACAGCTTCTCATTATCCCATATAAGTAACTGTCCAATTATTTTCTTAACTGGACAGGTCTTGTTGACATGGGATTAATTAGGCAGTTACATAATTAATAGGTAGCTTGAAATATTCCTCGACTGCCAAATTGGACTCAGCCTACGGCATCATCCAATTTTGTCAGTCCTCGGAATTTTCCTCGTCCAATATTTCTTATGGGACAGCATGGAGTCCTATTACATATACTAATATCACAGGATAATAATTGTTTTGTATTTTTAACACAAGTACATATGATAAATAATGTAGATGAGAGTTTATCAAATTTTATTTATCTCTGCAAGCGGGAAAAATCGGCAAACGAGCGTGCGCGAGGGCGCTATATTTACCTGTAGGTGAATATAATACCAGAAGAAGTAGCGCGCTGGATTTATTATGTTTCACTTGTGTAAAATACTAGTGCCTTTAGCATATACCCAGCTTGTGTACTTCCTAAGAACGCGCGCGCTCATTGGTTAATTGGCGGTGAACATTGTACGATATTCACCTCTGAATCTCGGAATATTGAGTCGGCAACAAAATGGCATCTGCCGGCAATCATTTTGCTACAATGTCTGGCCTAAATGAAGTATGGCCTAAAAGTTTTGCTAAAAGTTTGTTAAAAGTTTTGCGTGAATTTGTCACGCAAACTGCAAGTCTCTGTTTGTTTGTTTTTATTGAATTATTGTATATAAAAAGTAAAAAAAGTTACTCTGTGCATAAGTTGGTATATGCTAAAACAATTATTCGCCTCAGGCTCAGTGAATATGGAGAATATTTACCCTCGCCGCTCGAAGACTCGCGTATCGGTAAATATTTCCCGATATTCACTTCGCCTTCGGCGAATAATTGCTAAATATACTCACCTTCCCTATTCGAGCTACAGGCACACCAGGATACGTCTAACCTCTAGCTATTTTATTTATGTTCTCATAGGTCTTATTACCGATATTTTAATATCTCTGGATGATAAATACCTGTATTTTAGTAACTGGATTCAAGGTGATCTCAGGCAATATGACATCACAGACCCTAGGAACCCAAAACTTACCGGACAGGTAAATCTTCTAAAATATCTGTTAATAACCATTCAAATCTCTACGAATTTTAGGGTTCTATGAAGAGAAAAGTAACTAAGAGAAGGGCTCTCCGCCCCCCGTTATGAGCACTTTTTAATGCTGTTTTTAGAATCATTTCCTACCGATTTGAAAGAGTGAATGACGTCACTACAAAACTGAGATGTCGTGAAGCCTACAAATATTACCGTCGAAAAATTAAAACCTATACGTTAAGTGTATGCTACGTCGAGTGTATAAGCAGATTAAAAAATCTGCCTCAGTTGGGTTCTCGCGGGACTCGAACCACTTACCTCTCTTTTGCTAGACGAAATCCAAACCACTAGGCCACTGAGGCAGATTTTTTAATCTGCTTATACACTCAATGTAGCATACACTTAACATATAGATCTTTACCGAGTGACAAAAACACATTTCATAGATAAAAACCTGTCCACCATTACAAAAAATGTATAGAACTCATCACTGTTGGGTAGCATTTTTTCTCAGATCAGCTGGATGGACGATATTTCTTTCAAAACGGGATAAAAACTTCAATTGTTGTCCTTATCGTTGCAGGTTTTCATTGGTGGAAGCATGACACGTAGCAGTGGCGTCAGAGTGATAGATGACCCAGAACTCCCTCAACAGCCTGACGAGTGTTACATCAAAGGCAAGAAGGTTGAAGGGGACCGCAGATGATACAGTTAAGTCTTGATGGCAAACGACTGTACGTCACTACCTCACTGTACAGCAACTGGGATAACCAGTTTTATCCAAATCTAAGCAAGTAAGTGTTTGGGAGACTGATCTTGTTTGGGTTTGCATGTTTTCCCGCAATAGTCAACTCTCGTTTTGCGGACACCGCTATATTACGGACACCTCGCTTTTGGCGTTTTTTTTTTTCAAGGTTAGATGTTTGAGTTAGCCATGCCCTGACTTAAATCAAAACACTCGCTATAGAGGTTTTGCAGACCATCACGTGACGGCAGCCATGTTAGATGGTAGGAACAATACAATCGTTTACATGAGAAAGAATTGAATTTCCGAGAGCAAAGGGATTTTTATTGTTCTGTAATCTAACCACAGGCAGCCCACACTATAATATGGGCTTGGGCACGTGATGATACAAAACCTCAATTACCGACAAGAGGAAAATCCCCGGCGAAAAATACTGACCAAGAAATAACCGTCATTGACTCTCGCTATTGAGGACACTCGCTATTACGGAAACCAAGTGATATTCCCGAGGTTCCGCTGTAACGAGAGATGACTGTACTATGTGGGCAGAGATGGAACACCGATTTTTTGAGCGGAAAATGATATCTAGGCAGACCAGCACGATTGCTTTCGTTCTTTGTGTGATTGACAATTACACGTGGCTCGATGTCAACAAAACACTTTGAAATTTCACGGACTTTCACACGTGAATATTCTACTCAATATTCTACTCAAATCGAGGGTAACCCTGAGCAACAGAGAACTCCAACAGGGCCGTAACCAGAACTTTTACAGGGAGGGTGCACATCGAATAAAATCGGACCATTGATCGTTTCTTTTAAGAAAGCAGAACCAAAAAAAAAAAAAAAAAAAAACGTAACCGAAAGAAAGCAGAACCAAAAAAAGAAGGAGATGGATGAGCGGACCTTAACCTTTTATGGGGGGGGGGGGGTGCACGTGCACCCTGTGCTCCCCCCTAAGTCCGGCCTGTTCAAACTGGAGTATTCCTAATATTTTTCATTTGTATGATTCTTTCAGGAAAGGCGCGATGCTCCTAATCGTAGACGTAGACACAGTCAACGGAGGACTGTATCTCAACAGGGACTTTCTGGTAGATTTTGGGGCTGAACCAGATGGTCCCTGTTTGGCCCATGAGGTACGTTATCCAGGGGGTGATTGTTCCTCTGATATCTGGATATAATTGTCCAGATTCTGGATTTAAACTTTAAAAGAATGAAGAAAAATGCGATGAGAAATTTTGATATTCGAAAGGAAAAAAGGATTTAAGACTACTGAATTGATGTTTTTGTATTCGTGCAAATATTATTGCATGTTAGTAAAAATACACAGGTGATTATTGAAAATCTCGCGCGCTGATTGGTCGAGAAACTCACACTATCACACGATAATCACCTCCAGCGATAATCCAAAATGGCGGCCAGCCGCTTTGTTGCTGTTACCGGAAAAAAAGGTCTTTTATCTTCTTTTTTCCCCTTTTTTATTGAAAGAATCACCTGTGTATTTATATTAAAACAATTGTTTGCCTCAGCCTCAGTGAATATTGGAGAATATTTACCTCGCCGCTCGAAGACTCGCCTCTCTGTAAATATTTCCCGATATTCACTTCGCCTTCGGCGAATAATTGTTAATTAGTGCCATTCTAGTATAATCAACCAATCAACATTGTGCACAGATCTCACTAATAATCGCCATTTTCACATCCCATAGTACATCGCGGTTTTGGGGGTAACCTACATATTATGCTTAAGATTGATTAGAAGTGCAAATGCATTTATGATATTAAAGATGTATAAGAAACCAGAACAAAAAGAATTTTTTAAAGTAAATGTCAAGCACTTCTCTATAAGTTTACATTCTTTCTTTAACACTGAATGTTTTGATGTTCCTCTGAACGTGCGAACGCAAAGCATTATGGGGAATG
Organism: Actinia equina; assembly: GCA_011057435.1. NCBI lineage: Eukaryota > Metazoa > Cnidaria > Anthozoa > Actiniaria > Actiniidae > Actinia > Actinia equina. The sequence goes on along the minus strand of WHPX01000742.1, from coordinate 70,228 downwards.
TGAAAATGGCGACGTCTTTACGCTATCAAAACATGGGAGTTAGTTTAAAGCACTGAATTATTAACGATTTGTAATGATTTCCTTCAATAAAAGATGAGAATTGTTTTCTAATCTGTCGTATGCAATTGATTTTTGAACGAGTCAGTTTTACCACTTAATTCTGAGGGATAAATTGTGTTTTCTGTGGTGAGATCCCTTGAACTTCATTATTGTTTACGATGCAATTCTAGAGAAAAAAATCCAAAAATCTATTCAACCCTGCCTACTGTAGGCTTGAGGCTGTAGTTTGTGCCAATCCTCTGCCCCCCCCCCCCCCCCCCACTGAAGGCTGAACATGTGGTCTTAACTTGTTGTCCATGATATCAGCAATTTTAATTACTGATATCATGGACAACAAATGTAAAAAATGTAAAAATGTAAAAATGTAAAATATAAAAATGTAAAAATGTAAAAAATGTAAAAACGTAAAAGTGTAAAAATGTAAAAGTGTAAAAATGTATATCGTATATGTATGAGTAGGGAGAGGATGCTGGGCAAACAGAAACCATAATGGCTGAAAATGCCCCCCCTTCCCCCACCCCGAAAAAATAAATACATAAATAAAATAAAGAAATATAAATACAAATAAATAATAAATAAATACATGTAAATAAAAAATAATAATAATGATAATAATAATAAAACTAATGATAAAGCAAAGCACAAACACGATAATACTTTGATTTTTTTATTCATTTCTCTTTTAATCGATAAAAAGCCCAGATATACTTAAGGGAATTTTTCCATATGCAGACATTTACAGTAACTGTTATTGTTTATTTGTTTTGTTTTTGATTTTTTTTCTTTTGGTTCAAGCAATAATTTAAACTTGCGAGCTTTTCTTGTAGACATATTTACAATATGTATATATTATTACATCATTCATTGCGCTGTCTTTTGCAAAGATTATGGCCGCCAAATAAAAGTACATCACTATATGAATATATCAAGTACATTAGAGAAGTTTTGGTTTGACTATGAAGACACAGATGCAGTTCAGACACTTCCCAGACCAGTCACATAATCACACTAGAAGTGACTCTCCAAAAATAATTATTGTATTAACATGGTCACGGTACCGCCTAATGAGAATTACAAGTGCTACAATCAGATATTTATAAATATAAATATTATATTTATAATAGAGTGCACACACTAAAACCATGAACATTAAATAGTACTATTTCATACAGAATCCTTCATTTTCTATTGTTTAACTATCACTATTTAGTGCTAAAAATTAGTATTTGTTTCACGGATTTGGTGTGAGCACTCTAATATAAATATCTTAGCAAATAAGGTAACTTGAATATACAAGCTTTTTCTTGAAAATAATGATGGTGAACCTCACTACCCATACAAAACATGATATATCAATATAGTGAGAATTATTTGAAGCTGATCCGACATAAGTTTTATTGCACATTTTGCTGTTATCATAGTATATAAACATATTTGTATATAATATTAATTTAGTCACAGGTAGCCCAAACTCTCAATACCAGAGCTCAATATGACTGCTTCAATGCTATTGAGTACTTCATAGCAACAGTGCTTTTCTCATTCAAGTAGTCATACTTAACTCCAAGACTAAGAGCTTGGGCTTCCTGTGCTTTGAATAAGCATGCTTTATGCGTATTATTTGCTTTCGCATTTGAACCTGAAGTCAATAGACCTCGGCTCTGGAGTGCTTGAGCATAACGTTGTCCCATTTCAGACCACGTGTCATTCCCTTGAGAATAAGATTTTTTGTTTGAGCTGTATCCATATTCATGTGTCTTCTCGTGTACAACCGAGCACAAACCTTAAACAAAGGAATGATACTCTAAGGTAATGACGGATGGTCCGAAATGGGAAAACATTATAGCCGAGGAGGTCTATAGAGTGTTTAAATGTCACATCACAGCAACCAAGTTGGTATACCAAGATAATGCATTTTCTTTCCTCAGGGAATTGAACTCTATTTTTATGCCAAAATTGTACAGAAATTTTTTGTTTGGTACACTAATATGGCTGCCTTGTCACGCGAGTGAAAATGCTCTATACACCTTGGCTGTTTAGTTTTTGGGGGTAAAGTTTTTCCCCATTTCAGACCATGTGTCATTCTCTCGATAATAAAAAAGAACCGTTAAACAAAGAAATGATAATTATGGGAATGACACATGGTCTGAAATGGGAGAACATTGCATTCAAGCTAACAAAGTTATTATTAGTTGCTTTTGAAGATATAAAGGCACAACTCTATTTTTCTGATCCACCATGCTAAAAATCAAACATGCTAAATTCCAATTCACTCTAAGGGTTAGCAATGTGCTATTTCGAAGCTGTTTCAGGGTTTTATAATAGTGCTTGCCCAGTCACAGTCTGCTACTGCATAAAGTATCATAAAGATAACTTGTTGACATTAGTTAAACTACACGACTAAACTGCTACTTGCATGGCCGTAACCACTTAAACTAAACAACTTTTAAAGATGTTTAAATGTCTGGTGTGACAAGGATATTAAGTGTCAAATGCTGAGGGCATAAATGATTGATTCTTTTATTCATCAAGTTCAACCTCGACTTGAAACCATTGTTTCGTGACCAGTCAAGCGAATTCTGGAAATGTCTATTGTACAGTAATTTTACATTAGGTTGCCACAACTTCTTTCTTTCCTCTCTAATCCCCCATGTAAAAGTTCTTCCTTCAACTCTCCTGCATAAAATTGAACTCTGATACAAAACTACCCTCTTATTTCTTTCCTAAAGCTTGTCCCTACATGATTTACCCTTGTATTAAAAAAAACCTGATTAATCAAAGAGAATTAATTTGTCATAGAAAATATTTTGTTCTTGAATTGGGATTCCTGTGGTATGAAGTAAGAGACTGGGGCAAACTAAAAACTGGATTTTAAACTGCAATAAAAAAATGAAAACATAAACTATCTAATCAAGCATATAATCTTCCAATGTCTAATATATACCAGTTTATAGTGAAAACTTGAATTTGATGGCGTGATGTCAATCTTCACTTAATTGAACATTTTTTCTCTAATTGGAAAGAAGACAAGTGTATGGGATTCCTGTGGTTATGGTCCACCACAGGCATCCCAACACAGCGATTTCTTTGATAGAAAAATATTAAATAAATGGCTAAATACTATTGAGTTTGAAAGAAAGGAAAGGTTGTCTCATTTTCTTTTATATTCTCAATACAACTAATAAAACTATGCCACATATGCACCTCTAAATCCCAGCATGCAATTCACACCTATGTAAATACTATGCTAGCTGCAAGTGACATAGGAAATGCAAAGGATGATGGGAAGCCAATTATGCCTTAACTCCAAAATTTACAGAAATGTCACCCTTCACAGTTCCTTGCGCCATCTTGAAATTAAGGTAACCATGCCTTTGCATTGAAGCGAGACGAACGGTGATCTTGCAATGATAGAGACGTGAATAATTGTCCAAGGTGTTAAAAAAGGTCTATCGTTGCAAGCTCATTGTCTCGCTTCGATGACAAGGCATGGGCTACCTTTCGAGATGGCCGGGGAACTGTGGCTGGGACTATTGTAAGGATTACTTTCTAATATATGATATTCCGGATTTGGGGGGGAGGGGAGGGGGGGAGGGGGAGATAAAATCATCATCATCATCATCATCATCATCTATTGCTGAAAGAAGCCATTCAGAGGATTATCTAAGATCACATTTTGAGCTACGTTGGTACTTTAACCTTAAGAACTTATCATATTTTATTATAATTTTTAAATGTCTTACTATTGATATTCTAAATCAAATAGTTTTAATTTATGACAAGACTAAATGCTAAAAAAATTGACATTTTGGCACATGCAGGCCTGGAAGTCAGGCTGTTGTTTCAGCCCATTCAAAATGCCATCATTGAGTGATCTCGATGGAGCACTGATAACATAGATTTACCGAAACGTCTTTCGTTAGTTTAATTACCTTAAGTTACAAATTGGATTTCAAAAAACCATTTATTTATACATGTAATATCTGTCTCTGTCTATATATTTATTATATGATTATATACCTCATAATATAGTATTTTGATTCCTTTGAGGATGTTGATGCTTTTAAGATTGTTTATTTTATTTCGTTTATGTTATTTCAAAAAAGGTTGGTGATGGTTTGATTGCATGTTGTTGTATCCCAAGGTAGGCTAATATTAACTGCAATATGGGTAATTGAAATTCAATATCTATGAAAGCGAGTTTACAGCAATATGGAATAGACCATTTTCTAGTTCCAAATTACCGCTGTGTTTCTTGATTACTTAGACTTATTTACACATGATTAGACTCGATTTTGTGCAGAATATTTACATGTTCCATTTGAGGTTCGTGGAATTTCAAAGTGTTTGTATTGTTGAAGTTGTGCATTCTTTACTTTACTGTTGGTATTTGTGAATATTTAGACACTGATTCAAGGCTAACCCTGAGTAAATGAGTCTGTAATCAAGGAACAGCAGTAATTTGGAACTCGAAAATTGCCTGTTATTTTTTTTAATGAACTTTGTCTGCATGTTTTACTGGTATAGTGTTTTCCGCAATGACATTATTTAGAAGCTTAGGAACCAACATGAAGCATGCAACAAGACCTTCAACAACTTCCTTTGAAATGGCTGTGACTATTTTATCAAGAACTTGTAGTTATCAAATATTAACTAATGCTGTCATGCATTATCATGCACTAAATACATCTTCCTTCACTCCTCCTCTCTCCACTAGTTGTGATACGATTGATGTGGTAACAAACTTCTGCCTGACAACCAATCATCCTTCCTTATTTTATTCAGTACACTTAGCCAGAGTTTTTTTTCATTGGGTTAAAATTTGGAAATTTTTTTCCAAATTTTTTCCAAATTTAATTCTGTAGAATTCTATACATGCCCAAACTTAAACGGAAAGCCTGAGTAGAAGGAAAATACTTTAATCTGGATATTTGAATTTATGAAAATGGCCAAACGATTATTGCTTAGGCCCAAACTAGTCAACTGATTGAATGACTATATAACCAAGCATCTCACTGAACCAATCCATCAACAAACAATCAAAACCAACCCATTGACCAACCCACCAGAAAAAAACCATTCACTGGATCCATCCACTGACCAACCCAAACCAACTTTACCCATCAACCCATCCACCGACTTAACCTACCAACCAATCCATTGACCAACCCATTCACTGGACCCACCCATCAACCGATTGACTATAAGGGAGAGCCTACATAGCAAGCAGTTAATGTAATGTAATTCATAAAATTCAATGAATCACCCCCAACACAATAGATAGGACGATGCAATAGACTACAATAGATTTTCTGAATACTTTACATCAACTGAGTGCTATGTAGGTTCTCCCTCGACTATTACAGTACCTATCAACTGATCAACCATTCATCGACCAACCCATCAAACCAGCCGGCCTGTCAACTGAACACATCAACTATCAGACCAGACCAGCTGCTTATGTGGACCTATCGGACTGACAACCCACCATCTGACTTTACACTGACTTACCAAGAACCAACACACGTCACAAAACACAAACATAAAAAATAAATAAATATTAGAACTTTTATGCTCCTATGAGTTTATCGAGTAATCAGGACTCATACCAATACATGTACATCGTTATTATCTATTCTAAGTTAATTCTTTATAATATTCTAAGTTATTCTTTATAAATACTTATTATTTTTAGCCTATGCTTATAATTACATGTAGCTGCTTCTACCCTCCCCCCCTCCCCCCCAAAGTGCAATGGCAGGATATGATGGGATGAAACATCTGTACAAAGGCAATCCTAACTAACTTTCCAAATTCAAGAGGTAACTAGTAACAAACTAATGAATTCTTAACTGTTTCCAGGGTTACATGCTGATCAAAACAACAGTTTGCAAAAGGGAAATTGCAAAATAACACTGCCATCAATAGAAAGTATGCAAAGGTACTGAACAACTTATTTGATGGTCGGCAGTCCATTGATCAACTTCCTTGTTGTGTCTGTTGCCTCAATCAGTGAGTAGCAAAGAAAAATTACTAACTGCATTAATTCTGACTGGAAATCAAAAAACTTTGCCATCTTGAGTAACTAAACTTACTCACATATTTAAGATACTAGTTTGTTGCCAGAAATACCTCCTGACTATGGAATTAGTAAGTAAGTAAGTAAATTTCAGTACATATATCTCAGGGGCGGATCCAGGAATTTGTTCAGGGAGGGGTGCTGCGCACAAAGTTAACCCAGGGAGGGGTGTACCCCTTAAAATCAAAGGGGAAAAACATTATTTTGTATTGGTTATTTTTGAAGTAGGGGCACAAAGTCGAACCAGGGAGGGGTGCACACCCCCTGCACCCCTCCCCTGGATCCGCCACTACACCTAATAAGAAATCAATCTATCTATATTTATACTAGCATTTCCCAATTTAAACTACTCGTGACTGTCTAATTAGTCCATGAACATAACTAATATCACTATATTACACAATAGGAATAGAACAGACCTTCTACGAGTGTGACGTGACAAATCATAACGTACAGCACAGCAACACGCATTGAACTAATCATAGTGCTCATCCAATCAAAATGTTGAGTCAGCCATAACACACCACAGGCCTTAAAATAACTACTGATCATTATGACAGGGCAGAAAAACGACAAGCCCGCTACTTTTAATGAGTTTTAATGCTCCAAATTTTTAAGCGTTTCATTTGTGTCACTGATGCTCGAAACTTGTGACGAAAATTTTGTCAAATTAGAGTAAATCTACTTATTAGTATTCACAAAAATGTCAGTTTTTCTGCTGGTCAAAATATCACCTCTCCCAAAGTACATGGCTTTATATCTCAAATATGCATTCAAATAATGGTCGCATTTGATATTTGCTATTTGGCTCCAAAAGAATGAGTTTACAAAATATTGAGCTTAGTTGTGTAGTTCCAGAATTCATCCATACCAACCCCACAGAGGAATTTGGAATTTCTGAAGAGTAGGGGGTCAGAGAAAGAACAAAAATTACAGAGTTTGTATGGAAGAAAATTGGAATCCGGGGGGTAGGGGGTGTCTTAAAAAAATTCCTCCGTGATGGGGGTATGGATAATTTTTGGAACTATACGATACGTTAAGCTGTCCTTATGATGAAAGGCTAAAAACTGTTTTTTTGCCCTGTTGGTCATTATCAGTCTCCAAATTAGTTTTAGCTTGGCCATACCTTGTTTACTGGTCAAAATGTCCAGCAAGACAAAAATTTGACCAGACATTCCAATTCTGGCTGGACATCATCCAGTGACCGGCCCTTATTTTAAGTCCTGCACCTATACTGTAAGCTTGTCACAGCCATAATATGCTCCAAGGTCTCTTTACATGCAAAACAACTCAATCTAATTCAAACAAAAGTTTCTTTACCTTCACTATCTTGGCCAGTACCACTGTCTTTCTTAAGGTATTCCACACTTGACACAAGCCCACTGTTTCCCAGTTCACCCTGCACTCTTTGGACTACTTTTCTTTTTTTCGAAGCATTTTGTTTAACCTCTGAACCTGGACTGCAGAAGCTCTTTGAATCTTTGCCGCTTTGAGTCAACTTTTTAGCTCTGTACAGGTGCACGAAACTTCTGGACATTTCGTTCCTTAATTTGATGCTTTTCATCAGTGCTTTTTCTTTTTTTAACAGATCATCCTTATTCCTTCGAGAAGATTCTTTGTTCCTATGGCGACACCTTTGAGTCTTGGGTTTATTTTTCACCAAATTATTCACATTTCCTTCTGTTTTTTGCTTCAATCTTTGCTCTCCATTTCCTGTGTTTTTATTCTGAACTTTACTTTCATCTGGACAATATCCTAGTCCTTGATGCCTTATCTCAACAGGCAATTCAATGTTAGGAGGAGCCATACCCATACAATTATCATAGAAAAGCCTTCCACGATTCCTTTTTCTGTGAGTTTGAAATTCCCCTCCGGTAATCCCAAGTCCCTTCACTTCTGGATCAGAACAAGTCCGGATTTTCTCTCTAGGTTTAAGGTAGTTGGTTTCCATGACAATACATGTATCAGATCGAGCAAGAGGTTTGTTGTCTAGCGATATCTGTGGTACATGTTCTGATCCACTATCACTTAAAGTTTCAGCAAAATTTGTCTCAAGAGAGTCGCATGGAATTTCATTTGGGGCATGGTCGCAGTCACAATCCACAGATGATCTACCACTAGACATACTGCTTTCTAATTGGTGGGAATCCTCTTTTGGAAGTGTGTCGTGTATGCTACTGGCTGGCTGTTGCTCAAGATATTGACTTAATTGTTCCCAGGCCTCTAGATTGGCATCCACTTCAGCCACAGGTAGCCCAATCCTGTTGATGTCGTTAGAAGATTTAAAATCATCCGTGAAGTGAATGACCTCCTCAGTATCATCACTTGACCTGTTCCTTGACATACTGGAAAAGTGTTTATCTTCCTTCTTTCTTTCATAATTACTCTTTTCTTGCTTCCCTGGACAAGCAAGCATATTATTTCTGTTCAATGCAATTTCTTCATCTGTTTTCCCATTGTGATTCCAATCGATTCTGACCGATTCCTTTGCAGTCAATTCACTATCGTTCTTATCCTTTTCTCTTAAACTTTGCAATTTGATATCAGGCTCACAATACTTATCTTTGCAGCATTCTGCAGATACTTCATTTTCTAATAATCTATAACCCATACAAGACATACCAGCGGCATTTTCAGGACCATGTCTTCTGGATACTTTAGAAACCAAAAAAGGAATACCATGGCAGGAAGAATGTAAATCACTTGCATCATCGATTGAGAGTAATAACCCAGTGCTGCTGGCGTCCTGGTTCATAATGTTATGATCGAATTGAAAGCGCAGTTGACTTGCGGCATCATCAGAAATTGACTGACAATGTTCTACATCACTAGACATTGACGGATGATGAGTCATATCAAGTTGTAACAACTTATATTGTCGTTTTGCATCGTTAGAAAGCAATCCCTGATGACTTGCATCTGAAGGAGTTAACCGATGATGATTAACATCGCTAGGAAGCATCTGGTGATCTTTATTACTTGCTATCAACATGTATTGCTGCTTTGCATTGAGAACTGATTGATGATGACTTGCATCACTTGGTATTATCTGATGACTTGCATCACTTGGCATCAACTGATGACTTGCATGATTAGGCATCATATGTTGATGATTCGCTTCCTTTGGTATTGACCTCAAACAACTTGTATCACCAGTTATAAATTGACCATGCCGTCTTTCTTCACTGAGATTCAATTCTTGGTTCTCGCTCTTTTTACAATCTCGATAGGGAATAAACTCTTCACTTTCTTGACCAGTACTGCTCGGTGTTTCACTTAGCCTTGCTAACGGCACTTGGTGAAAAAACTGCCTCAATGGTTCAAGGCCATTGGATATCCCAAATACACTCGAAGGAGCTCCTTTGAATTCATCGTCCAATGATGATTCAAACATCGCGTTAGAAGTTCCAGATTCTATGCTACAAGCAGCTCCTCTGAGGAAAGATTGTTCAAAATTCCCTTTATCATGATCCCCAACAAGCATGTCCTCTGAGATTGCAGTCAATGTATTAACATCTTGCATTGTTGTATTGCAGTTCCCTTCTTCGCAATGCACATCAATATCAAGGTTAGTATCAGAAGCATCGAACCTTGATCTCTCGTTGCATGATATATAGTCTCCTTGACATTTGTCTGTATCCATAATATTTAACGAGTTAGAGTCTGTATTATCACTACTTAAATTAACGGATTGGCACAGAGGAGACATATCATCTCCTAGTCCTGAATCAGAATTGGAATTGGAACTTGGTTCCTCTTCAAATGCTGATAATGAAGAATTCACCTGTCGTTCACCAACAACGTCATTATCCATTTTACATGTACCTTTAGATATTAAATTACTATTAACATTATTAGCTTCATTAGAAATTGGGTTCCTCTCGTTGTCATCATCTCTGTCTTCAAACCTTATGATTTCTGTCGACTGTTCGACGTTGCTTAAATGTCTCTGAATTCCATTTATATTTTTCTTGGATCTATATTTCCATTTATAATTTTGGGAAGTTAAAGTTTGGTCTTGGATTGGATCCAGTTTTTTTACAGACTCATCCACCTCTTTGCATTCCTCTGCTTTTTCATATCTTTGAAAGACACGGGTTTCAAGACGCTGCGCTATCCCTTCTATCTGTTGTCCAATGATATTCAAAGGTCTTCTAGCCTCACTTTGAAGTGAAGCCCGTGAACTATTCAAACTTTGGTCAGCAGTCCTGTCACCATGGTTACTGCTTCTATTACTGCGGAATTCAAGGACCCCATTTCTGGTTAGAATAGCACTGGTAATTCTGACTGGATTTCCTGGTCGGACTGCATTTCCTGGTCTGCCTCGGTTTTCACTGTAAATTCTTTGCTGGAATTGGTTTTCTGAGTTGCTTGAGACAACTTCCTGGACGACAATACTTGAATTACACTCCCTTCCCCTCCCCAGGCCATTGCGTCCTTCACCTTGCACATAAAGAGAGAAACCAGAGCTCGACAACGAGACATTTCCAGAGGAGTAGGGAGGGGGGAGGTCTGTAGGGTCATACACAGGTGGAGGCACAATATAAGGCGTAGCACCACAGTCTTGGAAATTGTCCACAGATCGGTATATAGGTGGGGCATAAGAGGGTAACATGTTGAGATCTGTTGAGTAGTGTAGCCAGGAATATTGACTCTGTTCATGGCTGTCTGATGGAGCTGATAGACGCCGCCTAAAGAGGGGCTGAAAAGTTTGAAAAATCGTCTATATCAGTAAAACGTAATATAGAATTAAGGAGTATGCTTACTGCTTACAGTACCTCTGGGTTTTGAGGTTCCACTGCTGTTCTCATCATGGCATGTACCCTGCATGTATAGCTTAATGCACACAGGATACATCACATGTGAGGTTGTTTCAAGGTCCAATCTGTGAGTTAGCCGTGCCCTGAGTTAGATCAGTCCAGATGTTGTTTCAGGGTTTGATCTGTGAATTAGCAGTGCCCTGTCTTAGATCAGTCCAGATGTTGTTTCAGGGTTCTATCTGTGAATTAGCCGTGCCCTGACTTAGATCAGTCCAGATGTTGTTTCAGGGTTTGATCTGTGAATTAGCCGTGCCCTGACTTAAATCAGTCCAGAGGTTGTTTCAGGGTTCAACCCATGTAAGATAGCCATGCTCTGACTTGGATAAACCCAGAGGTCATTTCATTGTTCGATCTGTGAGCTAGCTGTACCCTGACTTTGATCAACTCCAAGGCTGTTCCAGGGTTCAATCTGTGACTTAGGCGTGTCCTGACTTAGATCATTTAAGAAGTTTTACATAGAAGACTAAGAGTTTGAGTGTAGTGATCTCTATACATGTACCTGATCTCTCCCAGCTTGTCTTGCCACAGATGTACAGCCCAATATAGTAGCAATAAAGCACACAAGTGAGCCGAATATATTGAGCACACACAAACTATACAAGAGTTCCTTGAGTAAACCAGTCAATATGCTGCAATCTTCTACTCCCTCAAACTTGTACGACGGGATATTCTGTTTACAGGTCATGATGCTGTCGCAACACATGCATGATTGATTGATGATGTTTTGTTGACAGAGGATGATGGATTTGAGAAGACCACCAACCTCTCCTGTTAGGATAGTGCCAATCATGTGGAGGACCACGCACACCGCTGAGAAAAATGTGAACAATCCCATCTGGAAATAAAAAAGAACAATTTATTACCGTTTAATGTCATTTGGGAGTAGAGTTGTTTGTTGGTTCTCTCCTGTGCTTTGAGGGTTTTTGATTACTGCTTCTATTACTGTGGAAGCACAGATGGTGTGCACTGCTGCTAATGCACCGCCTCTCACCAATGCGGCCTGAGATCGAGTCCTGCTGATCTCAATGTCGTGAGTAAAATTGTTTGTTGGTTCTCTCCTGTGCTTCAAGGGTTTTTCTCCGGGTTCTCCGGTTTTCCTCCCTCCTCAAAAATCAACTTCTAAATTCTAATTCGATCTCTGGGCTTTCACTTAGTCTGGAGCCTAGCTCTGTTGTGATTGTCCCACACGTTGTGATACAACAGCGGAAGCTTTGTAGATTTTTTCTTCCTCCGGGTTCTCTGGTTTTCCTCCCTCCACAAAAATCAACTCCTAAATTCCAATTCGATTGTTGAACAAGGGTCACAGGTTTGTTGACCACTGGCTATTAAGTGCTATTCTGTAAAAAACAAGGACGATTGTTTTGACAGCCATCCAGCCATTACACATAAAATGGAAAAATGACTCTATAGATACATTCCGGATTTTAACAAAGTGCAAAGTGCTAATAATAAAAATAGTTCAACTGTATTTTGTAAAAAAAAAATAATAATAATAATAAAAATAGTTCAACTGTATTTTGTAAAATAATAAAAAATAAATAAATGAAAAAAAAAGTTCAACTAACTTCACAAAAGCTGATATTTTTCTCTTTTCTTTTTTTCCCTCTTACTATATTTATATCAATTTCATTTATACCTCAGCCATACCGTCTGTAATATTTAAGTGAATGTTAAATGTATAGCTGTCTAAGTAATGTTTAATAAACGAGCAGGAGTGTTTTATCGGGTATAAAACACGAGGCGCAGCCGAGTGGTTTTAGACCCGATAAACCACGATCTGCGAGATTATTGAATGGCTTAGAAAACTTATGATGTTTGTTCTCATTGTGTACCGATTTTTTTACGAAATGAACCAAGTTTGATAGAGAAAATCCAAGTTAAAGTTTATGCAAATGAAAACGAATCTTTATCAGATATAAAATCACCTTCATGGTCATGATTTCTATTGTGTTTTCTTCATGAATTATTAATGAGTTTTCTAAGTACTGTTTAATAAACGAGCAGGAGTGTTTTATCGGGTATAAAACACGAGGCGTAGCCGAGTGGTTTTAGACCCGATAAAACACGATCTGCGAGTTTATTAAACGGCTTAGAAAACTCCAGATGTATGTTCTCATACTGTACCGAATTCTTTACGAAATGAACCAAGTTGGATAGAGAAAATCCAAGTTAAAGTTTATGCAAATGAAGACGAATCTTTATCCGATTTAAAATCACCTTCATGGTCATGATTTCTAGTGTGTTTTCTTCATGAATGATTAATGAGTTTTCTAACTAGATTTAACTTTTTAGTTATTTTAGATAGAGCTTGTACCTTACGTTCTGGACAATTTCTCTTTAAAATCTTTGATTAATGTAAACATTGAGGTTCTAAATAAATCTAGATGTCTACACCTACTTGCAAGAACGTTGTTATACGATATTAGAACATTAGTAATTTAGTGAGAAAGGAATACATTAAAAGACAAAAGAAAAAGTTCAGCTTCAGTGATATTCTTTTGTTTTTTAATATAATTCCTATCCCACTAAATCACTAATGTTCTATTTTCGTATGACAACATTCTTGCAAGTAGGTGTATGTCTATGTCAAAAGCTTTTCAGAGGAATTGCTTTCTTTCATCATAAATTTGATTTGTAACATAGTATAAAAGACAAAAGCTGAGAACATTTGAATTATCAATTTACATCAGAAATGGAAGCTGGTAATTATGCTATTTAGACAATAAAGATATAATCCTTATTTTATTTCATCTAATACAAAAACGTTTGGTACAGTACTTTGCAATGGAAGTTACCAACTAAAAAAAAAAAATTTTCTAAAAAATGAAAATGGGGTTGTCTGCAAATTATGGCACACACACACACACACAAATTTTTTTAAGGAAATTTAAGAAAGAAAAAGAACTTCTGCAATGGGAGGGGGGCAGTTGTTTTTGCCATTATTGTGCAGTTCCAGAAATCATCTATACCCACTCCACAGAGAAATTTGGAAATTCTGAAGAGTAGTGGGGTCAGAGAAAGAACAAAAATTACAGAGTTTGTATGGAAGAAAATTGGAATTTCCGGGGGGTAGGGGGTGTCTTAAAAAATTCCTCCGTGAGGGCTGTATGGATAATTTTTGGAACTACACATTACACCTTTATTGAAATATCTCACAGACTTAAATATGACAAGACATCTTTAATACTTTCACTAAAATAACGATATTATAGTTGACAGATTGTTGATAGATTATTATAACGTCTGTTTCGACTTCTCTCTAATTCGTGTAGCTTCAGCTTTGAATACTATTGAAACAGAGCACTGACGAAGAGATGAGTTAAAGTGCACACCATCGGCTCCTATAACAGTTCAATTTCAACTGAAGGAACAACCGATGTTAAACATCTTTTTTTCTTTTTTTTTCTTCACTTTTAATTTATGACATATACTATATTTTTAATGAGATTTAGCTAACGAGAGTGCACTATACTATAGTCTATGGAATATTTTACCACAAAGGTAAATTTTCAAGCATCCTTATTGGTTGGGATCAGTGGTAAGAGGACATACCAACAAATTATGCTAACTTTTTTTTTCAACTTTTTTCATCTTTTTTTTTTTGTAGTTAAAAAAATTGTTGGTTTTTTGTGGTATGTCTTCTTATTTACCACAGTTGGTCAAAAGTAGTTATGTACCCACTCCGCTATGCCTAGTACCACCTGAGTTGACTACTCTCGACCAGAACGAATTAGCCAATCAGCGGACATTTTGTTCATCGTTCAATATTTCCTAGTTCCATGTTTTCGGCTTGATAAACAACAGTTTTAGTTGAAAATGAAAGACATTAAAACTCATCCGTTGTAAGATTTACCGAAAATCTCTTACAAATAGTATGTTTCGTCGTAAATAATGGGAAATACTTCACTTGGAAATTTTTGCTGTGACAAACAATGCATTGCATGCCTTGATTCCAAATCAACTGGGCCAGGTCGTACGAAGCTGGATAGCGCTATCCGATGACAGATAAGTCTTGTCCAGTGGATAAATTTATTAGATAACAGTGTTGACTTATCCACTGGATAAGGATTTATCCGCCAGATAGCGCTATCCAGGCTTCATACAACCAGGCCCTGGTAGTGATGAGTACATAACATTTTGAGCAACTATTGACGTTATATCGTGTTAGACAATAAATACCATACAAAACCATCAGAAATTTGTTAAATATATTCATTAATATATGTTACACTGCAAGACATAATTATGTGAATGAAATTATTTTCTTCTCTGTCAAAAAATAGTAATCAAAAATATCCAAAAAACTGTCACATTAATTATTCATTTGCAAGTCTGTAAATTCATAAGCAAAAAAAAATCTTAATTTATTCCAAAACTTTATATTTCGATTTAAGAGTAAAAGTCTGGACTTAATTTTGAATTTAAATTTCTGAAAGACTTTTTTTTACACCGAACCACAATTAATTGTAATATTCGAAGCGTGAATGCGTGAAACTTGAGGAGTTTTAAAATATTTTTTCACACTTTCTGACTTTAAAATAACAGAAAATCACGATTTTCAGTCTTATGGCTTAGGAAGGAAATTCTTCTAATAATCTAGCAGTCATCTCAAAAGGTGAAAATATCAACAATATAAAATGAGAAAATTTTTAGGACGTCTTGTATATATTATAAAGCTCTAAAGATTTTTATAAAATTCTTTTGAAAAAAGTCTGAAGAAAATGAAAATTTAAATTACAAAAATAATCTTATAAGCGAAAAAAAACAACAACAACAAGGAATCTTAATTATTCACTTTTTAAACTCAAATATAGGCTTAAAGGTTTTAATATTAAAGAAAAAGGATTTTATCAAATAATATTTCAATCTGGGCTATTTGTTTACTAAGAGAATCTGCCTTGGAAAAAAAATAATAAATCGAGGAATATGGACTCAAAGACGTCTAGAGCAACGGTTTTAAAAGGAAAAAGCATTTCATTAAAGCTGACAGCTTTCAGATGGAAATATTTTGAAATTTGAAGTGAAATTTTAGCAGGAAAATTTCATAAAAATTCGGTCGTAGAAGGATAGTTTTTGGTACGTCGTATGGTGAAGTAGCTCGTCTGGGTGTTTGGAGCAGAATTATTATTCAAAATATATTAGTTTGGACAAGCTAAATCGATGAATTGAGAACGAAAGCTCTAAGAAGTGTATTGGACGGCAAGTTTTTTGGGGGAAAGGAAGAAAAATATTGAATTTTACTCACAGAAAGGACTGTTGAGTGTCTCCATGCAAAGATCCCAACTCCACCACTACATAAAACCTGCCAAAAAATACAGCGACTTTTTAATCATTTAAAAAGAAAAATCGCAGTCACTACTGAATATTTACAGTTCTTGTACTTACCGTAAAACCAGCCCAATAAGGACAGGCATTGCGTATTTTTTCTGATTCAGACAGTACGAAAGCAGTGAAGGAGAGTGCAGTCAGAGCAAGTCCAAGAATAACTTGAATCACGCCAAAACCCAAGGTTGTACGACGAATTCTTAACCTTTGCTGGTAAGCCACATCTTCTGTAGGCATCCTGCATACAAAGGAACTCTTGAGGAATTAGCATTCCTATTTTCTTGGTAATCGGTGAGGATTTAAGACGAAAAATTGGCGATAAAGGAACACGACCTTCGCCATTTTAGATCAAATTGTCGTAAATCAGACTACGAATGGCTGGTGCCTCGGTTTAATGCGTCAAGTTCAGACAAAGCCGTCGACAGAAAATTGTGTAAAAATCCACCAAAACACCTCAAAAAACCCTAAAAAATAACCTTTTACCACCTCAAATGACAAAACGCTTCAAATATAAGTCAAAATTCTAGCAACTAAACTTCAAATCTACGAATCTTAATTTACGTGCTATTTCTAAATTTCAGGATTTTTTCTGTCTCCAGACACAACTATTCGGAGACAGTTCCGACAGCATATTTAATAAGGACGAAGTTCTTTTGTTCACAATAGATAGCGATTGGTCGGAGACCTAAGGGCAAATGAATTGAATGCCAAATTCAAACATATACTCACGTAATTCTTAATTCTTCTTTTTTACGAATTCTTTGTTGGCATTTCTTGAAATTTAAGCAGGAATTGTGCTTCTTTTGTGTAATGTGCTAAATGTTACACCCTTTTCGATTGTTTGGACACTCATTTGAACGATCATGAAATTTTTACTAGAAAGACGTATTAACGAAGTCAAACGAAAGCACCTAACCGCATATTTTTTCAAAGTATTCCAAATTTTACCAGATTTTACTTTTTTTGATTGTGTCCGCGAGGATAAACCATCAGGAACCGCAAAAGTACTATATTCCAGGAAGGAATGACAAGTAAGGTTATTAGTTCGGCAATTTCCAGGAATCTGAAAGTAATAAGGACGAAGTTCTTTTGTTCACAATAGATAGCGATTGGTCGGAGACCTAAGGGCAAATGAATTGAATGCCAAATTCAAACATATACTCACGTAATTCTTAATTCTTCTTTTTTACGAATTCTTTGTTGGCATTTCTTGAAATTGAGGCTGTCCGCGTAAGAACGGATAAGGCAAAATTTGACCCATCACCGATTTTCCTGATTTTCTTAGTAAAAGTCCACTATTATATGCAATGACCAATTATCACATTTATTTGGATCAATTCGGATTTTTAGGTACTTTACGAGACGGTTTTCGATGACACCTCAAAACTTGCAAATTCACCTTCGGGAAAGCTGCGATTAAGCTGTACATATCGGGCGCCGCCAAAATTTTTTTACTAACTTAAATCAACTGAAAATTTTTACACAGGAATTTTATAACTTTTGGTTATAATTCAAAGTTTTAACGATTAAATTTAATAAAATTTTCACTGAGATATGATTATTTAAATATATATACTAAAATTCCTAAACGCGTTAGGCGCTAAAATACCTGCAGTTGAAGGCGATTTTCTCGAAAGTGGGACCTAACCTAGAGTTTAGTCTATTATAGCTCAAATGCACTAACACCAGTCTACAAACTTATGAAATAAAATTTGTGGGTACTCTTGTTTACGCGCCGTACAAGAAGTCGGCAATTCATTAAATTTCGCCAGGTTAAGCAAAACCGATAATTGCCGGTGCGATGAAAAAAGACCAAGTTTGGAACCAAAACTAACTGAGTATATCAAACAAGTCATTAAATACCAGTTTTGCCTTTAAGTAAGCATGTTGAGTCTTTTTAAACATTTTAAAAACGTTTTTTAAAACGATTTTTTTATTTTATTGGTACGATATGCAAATTAGGTTCAAAATTTGCATCAAACAACATGAAAGCGTGAGGTTTTTTCCACTTGTGAACCTATATTATATACTCTATATTTCCAATCAAAACAGAAATAGTTTTTTTTACCAGGATATGTAAATGTGACTTTTCTCTCTTTTCTTCGATGATTTGCTAGCATTGTTTATTTGTACTAAAACTTGTAGATTTCTTTTAATTAAAACCAGACTGAATGGTATTACGTAGCAAGCTAAGTCTTGTGAAGCCTTGTCATATTTGTTCGAGCTACTTTTAACTAATGATGTATTATGTTGAGAAATGTCTTCTTTGCCGACCCGTTGTTCTTTTTACGAAATCTTACAGACGGAATGTGGATCCAGTAGGGGCACTGACGCACATGTGGTGCTATCAGAGTGCAATGCTAGTATTTCTGCTCATTTAGTGAGCTGTCACTTGTCCCAATGCTTAGATATTACAGAAAGCGAATTGATTTTAGCGAGAGCTGGAATCAGAGGCTTATCATCAACTCATGTCGCATCCATGACCATATGTCCAAAGCACAGGCATCTTTTAGGAAGATTCTGGCGACCACCGAAGTCTTGTCAATACCCGAATCATTCTGGTAAAACTACGAGCGTGGCGGGAAGACACGTTATAAATTGGCAAATGGCCGAAGAAATACACCTTTTACTTGGTATATCTACAGCTGTCGGATCACGTAAGTATTATCTTTAATGTACATGCAATTATCTTCGCCTTTTTTTAGTTTAAAGTTAAGCAAATGTATATCAAGGGCGTAGGATGAGACCCCAAACTAAAACGTAAAACTAAAAACTAAACTGAACGTAAAACGCAATGCGGGCTATTTTTTGGTTTGTTTTGGTTTTGGTTTGGCGTTTCGGGGCCCAAACTTGAATTTCGTCCCCCCCCCCCCCCCTCCCCCTTTTTTAACGCATTCAAAAGATTAAATAAATTGCAGTTCTTTAATCGGACAACCAGTGATCAACATAATGCCAGTATAATATGCTTAAGTTGAATATAGGCGGATCTTTGCTATAAATGATCTTTTGATTCAGCATTTGTTTTATATATACATAGCTGTGTGTACTTGTTGCCGTAAGAAACATGCTGAGCGTATTCAAGCTAAGAAAAACATAAAGACAGCCCATCTCGATGATCATTAAAGGTTAGTTTACAAGTTGAAATATATCCATTATTTTACAACCGGTTGCTTCCTTTTCCCTTTTTGCCTGACCAAGTAGGAAAGGAACAAATAATACGCGGATTTGCAATCCGCGAGTTAAACGAGGTGTTTCAGTAGTCTTACTAGTCTTGCAAAGATGGGTTACAATGTTGCGTTTTCATTCCCATAAAATTTACATTTGATTCTTTTTGCTAACACTTTAATGTTACTTTTCATTTACTTTTAGAGCCGCAAAATGTTACGCGAATTCGGTGATAAACACACATACCGCAGATATGAAAACAACTCCTTTCCGTGAAATATCGACGCCTGATTCACCCATGCTCAGTCCATGTTGGACTCCAGGAATTGGCCATACTATGGCATACGGGAACACCAAAAGCAAAGATGTCCTAAATGTTTATAATACAGCAATGGATGACATCGCAAGAAAGATATCTTGTTCCCGAGAACCTTTGGATTTACAGATTAATTCTTGGAATGATGTTAATGTAAATCACCAACAACATTTTATCCAGAAAGCAACTGAAGACTGTATGCTTGTATGCGATGTAATAGCTCCAAACCATGGCCAACAGCTGTTTGAGGCAATGGCGTCTTCTAATCTAGGAAAGCTGGATGACGAAACTAGAGTTGATGACCTAGTGAAAACTCTTATGAATGCATATAAAAATGCTAATAACAGAAACACCAAAACCCAAATCCTCAGTCTGTATGCATACAAGTATTCAATCAGCACTTTAAAGAAAATACACTTGCCGTACGGAAAATTGTCAACGCGCCAAATACACAGAGCAAGATGCCACGCAAAAACCTTAGGACCAGGCACTGTACCTGAAAAGAAGAAGTATCATCGTGAGAGGGTTGACATGAGCAAAGTGGACCATTTCATCGAATTCATAAACCGTCCATACTTTTACCAGGACGTGTCATATGGAAGCAGAATCTTGAAACTCGACAATGGTGAAACCATGGAGATGCCGAACGTTGTGCGTACCGTAACGCGGTCGACGATGATAAGCCAGTATACACAGTTCTGCCGAGAGGAAAACTGTGAGCCACTAAGCCGTTCCACGCTATTTAAAGTTTTAGACGTCAGGGAAGCATCTCAGAGAAAATCATTACAAGGCCTAGACAACACTGCTGCAGATGGATCCGCTGGTTTTCACACAGTTGAATTGATAGTTGATAATCTTGAAAAAGGAGGGTTGACAAGAAAATGGTGCATTGACGTAAAGGGAAAGCTAAGAAGTGCAAAACGCTACTTAAAGACTGGTTATCGTGTGCATTGCAAACCAGAGGAGTCCACATGCCCTGACCATTGTCGTAAATTTGCATTAAGCGACGAGAATGACTCCGATTATCAGGAAAAATGTTCACACCAACACTCTGAAGTTTGCAAAGACTGTCGCAATCTTATAGATGTTCTTGATAACATAGAGTGCAAAATACAAAGCTCATTATGGAGCCCTTACAGCAAGGAGCAGCGAGAAGATCTACAGTACGATTTCAAGCAGGCTCGCTCACACATCTTGCAATGGAAGGCTCACATCCTTCGATCTGTTAACCAGGAAGCAGCAAAGCAGGATTGCTTGAAGATAATTACCAACAAACCGAACGCAGCACTTATTGTAATGGACTGGGCAATGAAGTTCCAGCAGCTTAGATACCGTGAAAAGCAGTCCGACTGGTACGGTAAAAGAGGGTTAAGCTGGCACATATCTACAGTTATCTCCAGCGATACGAAGAAGGAAGGTTCGTTAGAACTACAGTCATATGCCCACCTCTTTGATACGTGCCAGCAAGACTGGTTTGCAGTATCTTCAGTTATCGAAAACACGCTGAAGGTCATCAAGATCCAGAAACCGCATGTTACCCAGGTTTATCTGCGGTCGAATGAAGCCGGCTGTTATCATAATAACGCTCTAATTGCTGCAGCAAAAGATATCGGCGAGCGAGTAGGTATAGCTGTTTGTCGATACGATTATTCAGAACCACAGTATGGCAAGGATGTTTGCGATCGAATTTTATGCCCGATGAAGACATGCATCCGACGGTACTGCAACGAAGGAAATGACATTCTATGTGCAGAGAATATGAGAACAGCACTTTCAGAAAGGCCAGTAAAAGGTACGTCTGCATGTGTCTGCGTAGTAGATGAGGAGAAGGAAACCTTGCAGGTTAAGAAAATAGATGGCTTCAGCAAGTTACATGATATTCAATTTGATGAGAAAGGCATTCGTGTTTGGAAATCTTACGCAATAGGTCGTGGTAAAGAAATTCCTTTTACGCAGCTAGTCTCACAAAGCCAGGGAAGCACCGATCTCAAGGTCATTAATGACTTTTTCGCTCCTAAAGATACACGAGTATACAAATGCAAGGAGCCTTTACCAGAAAGATCAGATGATGACACGGATTTGGAGCTAGACATTTTTGAGTGTTCGGAGCCGGGGTGCGTGAAGAGTTTTCGAACCTTTTCAGAGCTCGAATCACATTTGGACATCGGGGACCATTCTTTAAAGGAAAAAAGAAAGGAAACACTATATGATAAACTAAGGAGGGACTGGGTTGAAAGGTTTACCACAGCAGTCAACATCACTGAAGACGAAGCATGCGCTACTATTAACGTTACAAATGACAATAAGTCATCGTCACCAAACTAATGCTGTTCAGATGGGCTGGGCCCTATCCAAACCACGATGTGGATCTTCGAGATTTTCGGATAATGTCAGAAGCTACTTAACTGCAAGGTTTGATATTGGTGAGCAGACAGGACATAAAGCAGACCCTCAAAAGGTTTCTACTGATATGCGGAATGCGAGAGATGAACAAAATAATCGTTTGTTTACAAGAGAGGAATGGTTAACAAAAACACAAATACAAGGTTTCTTTAGTCGCCTCGCAGCTAACAGGAGAAGAAAACAAGGATCTTCTACAACAGAAATTGACCTTGAGTGTAAAGAACTCATGCAAGAAGACGAAGAATGTGAACGACAAGCACTAATAGCAGATATTGCTAATGAAATCAAACCACAGCATCCAATATCATACGACGCCTTTAATCTTTGCGAGTGCGTACGAGAAAACAAGTTGTGTAAATTCAACGTGGCAATACTAAAACAAATCTGCCATCATTTTGCCATACCTTTCAAATCGAAAGACAGAAAGAAAGACCTTATTGCAGAGCTTATGTCCTTTATAGAGGAGTGCACGTGCTTTGTACAGTAAAATATTTTCTGTATAATTACTGTACAAATGTTAATGATATATTTTAAAGAAGTGCCACCGAGGAAGGAGCTGAGGAGCAGTACTCCCTGTTACCCCTGTTACGCATGCACGCATTTGGCCAACCTGATATTAGCAGTCTGAAAGCTCATATTGTACGAAGTATTGGCAATAGTTAAAGTTAGTTGTTGTTGATGAAGCTAAAATGTGTTTGACAGATTATTATACCTCCAATTTGATATAGTAAACCGTACAAGAAAATGTTTTTATGAGGTGTACAAAAACAGTTATGTGCATAGTCCGGATGTTTTACTCAGCTAGTCTAGTTCCCTTTCTTTAAGATTGATAATGACATATTGTTTATATGAGCTGAACATATGCTTGTGACAGATTCAGTACTGAAATTAGAAGAATAATTTTGATTAGAAATGGCTCACAGGAAAAAAATAAAACTTCACGCTTTCATGTTGTTTGATGCAAATTTGTGAACCTAATTTGCATATCGTACCAATAAAATAAAAAAATCGTTTTAAAAAACGTTTTTAAAATGTTTAAAAAGACTCAACATGCTTACTTAAAGGCAAAACTGGTATTTAATGACTTGTTTGATATACTCAGTTAGTTTTGGTTCCAAACTTGGTCTTTTTTCATCGCACCGGCAATTATCGGTTTTGCTTAACCTGGCGAAATTTAATGAATTGCCGACTTCTTGTACGGCGCGTAAACAAGAGTACCCACAAATTTTATTTCATAAGTTTGTAGACTGGTGTTAGTGCATTTGAGCTATAATAGACTAAACTCTAGGTTAGGTCCCACTTTCGAGAAAATCGCCTTCAACTGCAGGTATTTTAGCGCCTAACGCGTTTAGGAATTTTAGTATATATATTTAAATAATCATATCTCAGTGAAAATTTTATTAAATTTAATCGTTAAAACTTTGAATTATAACCAAAAGTTATAAAATTCCTGTGTAAAAATTTTCAGTTGATTTAAGTTAGTAAAAAAATTTTGGCGGCGCCCGATATGTACAGCTTAATCGCAGCTTTCCCGAAGGTGAATTTGCAAGTTTTGAGGTGTCATCGAAAACCGTCTCGTAAAGTACCTAAAAATCCGAATTGATCCAAATAAATGTGATAATTGGTCATTGCATATAATAGTGGACTTTTACTAAGAAAATCAGGAAAATCGGTGATGGGTCAAATTTTGCCTTATCCGTTCTTACGCGGACAGCCTCTTAAGTAGGAATTGTGCTTCTTTTGTGTAATGTGCTAAATGTTACACCCTTTTCGATTGTTTGGACACTCATTTGAACGATCATGAAATTTTCACTAGAAAGACGTATTAACGAAGTCAAACGAAAGCACCTAACCGCATATTTTTTCAAAGTATTCCAAATTTTACCAGATTTTACTTTTTTTGATTGTGTCCGCGAGGATAAACCATCAGGAACCGCAAAAGTACTATATTCCAGGAAGGAATGACTAGCCGAAATAGCCCAACAGAAGATAAAATATAATTATTCAGGACTTAGCTGGAGATAAGAGAGGCACATGTCGAGAATTCAATCTATTTATCAATATCTTGAGGGCAAATTTGACAAGTAAGGTTATTAGTTCGGCAATTTCCAGGAATCTGAAAGTCATAAATTATTGGTCTCGACCATAAAGAGCTCTTTTTTTTTGTTCTCCTAAAGGAGTTCAAAAGAGCCGTCTTTGTTGGCGGCGGATGAATTAATCGTCAGAACCATATGACATTTTAAACTAGGATGGGGGGTAGAAGCTAAAAAATTATTTATCATCTGGTCACAAAAAGAGAACAAAAACAAAAACAAAACAAAACAAAACAAAAAAAAACAAAACACTTCTTTCTGACCAGGAAAACCGAAGCCATTAGTATATTTCTGATAAGTGGCGAATACTAAAAGCTTCCTGGAAAAGAGATCTTTTTAAGTATTCTCTTATCTCTCATGAAAACTGACATGAATACTCGGGCCCCGTCCACACTATGCCGGATAAATTTGAATCCGAATTCTTATTCATTCGGTTCCATTTCGAAAATTCGTTTTCGGTGAAGAATTGTTCCGGATTCGCCCCGGACTAGTGTGGACGGTAGGCCTAACCGAATAAATAAAAATTCGGGTTCAAATTTATCCGGCATAGCGTGGACGGGGCCTCGGCGCTTTAGACAAAATTGAAATATGCAAAACAAACCTACCCGAGACTTTTCAGAAAACATCAATCACTCAACTACAATTACAAAACAACCAACTCTATATTTCAACATGAATGTTTGTCAGTTCTAACACCATATTGAATGCATTTTCTTAGATTAAAGTTACAAGTCTAGAATATTTATATGTAAAATAATCCGTTTCAGTTATATTAAGTGAAATTCGAAACGTGATAGTTTGCCTTCGAGTGTTTTGAAAGCATTTTGGCAGTATTTTAATAATCCTGGAAAAACTGTCATAAAAGAGTATTGATCTATACATTTTTTTGTAGTTTATGATCAAAATATAAGTAGTAAAGGGAGAAAGAAATACCCAAACACCCCAAAATATAAATCATAGTCACAAGTAATTTGAAATAAGCACATTAGCCACTCTTTGGGCTTCATAGGAATAAAATAAATTAAGGATTTATATACAAAGAAATATATGTAGCAATGTTTGATGTTGAGTGTATGACGTCACAGACTCCAAAAAATAATCGTAAAAATATCATACTTTCGTACTGAATATCGAGAAAACACTTCATACAGTGATTATTGGACCTTTAAAGAGTATTTTTAGGAAGTTTCAGCTGAATCCAAGTTTGAGCGATTTTCGTCGTAGTAGCACTTTAAGCAAATTACAATGAAATGTCAAACCACTGAGGAAGAACCGAATATGTCGTTACTTCATATACGCCATACTTAACATAATTTCAATTTTTTCCAGACATATTATCTCAGTGATGTTGACTGGTGGCTGGACTTTTTTGTTCCTTTGTTTTAACTTTTCATTTTCTTTATGTAGTGATGTCGACCTGTATTTTTTTTGTAGCTCCTTTTCCTAGTAAATCGACCGATCTTTTTGAACGTTTTTGTGGCCCGAGATCTAGCGAGGGATTGAATAGTACTGAAAAGACCAGGCAGACAAATTACTCATTGTTAACGAAACGGATTTGTCTCAATGGTTTCCTTTAAAGGAAACCTAGAATATAGTCCTTTGTTAATCGCTATTCTCGCTATGAAAACAAATGGAATCGTAATATTTTTGACTATTTAAGATAGCAACACAACATAAAAAGAGGAAGGAAAAAAAAAAAAAAAAAAAAAAAAGCACAAATCATAAAACGTGGAACTTGAAAAATAAAATGAACGAAAACAACCGGTGACCAAATCGCCATTTTCCTGGTCGAATTAATTTTATGCCATGTAATATTATTAATACTATAGCTCGCAGGGTTTATAAAGCAAAGCAAAGCGCACTTCTAACCAGATCGCTTTGCACCATACATTTAATTTTGGGCCGCATTTACGAGTGTTATTTAAGTTTATAGATGGCCCCTAATTCATTGTCATCATTACGAGGGATTTTGGATCAGGGAACACATGCTTGGAATATATAGACACAGCTAGATATATCGGGATTTTAAAATTGAATTATAGAATCAATGCACTGAATTGTTTCTGGGGGATCGAAAGGTATGTTTATTACGGTTAAAGATTTTTTCGCCAACAAACTTTTTGTATCAGGGTCAAATGTTTGTGTACAAATTCAGAAAAAATATATTCGTCACGACCCTGCCTATAGATGGAATTGTTCATTTGTCATCCAGTCACTGTTCAGTAGACATATTAATTACGTTCGGGGCCTACGAAATATTATAAGGGTGTGTCGCACTAATGGTAAAGGAATATATACTTTATGGTAAAGCAAGTTTCATTTTTGATTTCAACGTATCAGAGCATGAGAAACTCATGGCGAAAAATTCGCTACAACATGGCCGATGAGCATGCGCAGTAGAGTGCTTAAAAGTCAAAGAAAGAACAACAAAATTTAATTGAAAACCTTCGAGAATCCCGAGTTTTTTCCTCCTAGCATTTATTGTGAGAAATATTTACATTTTGCACATATCCAATATTTTTTTCCTAACAATTATCGATAATGTCATTACATTTTTGAAAGGAAAAAATATCGTCTTACCGGTTCCAATTACTTTCAAAGATTTAGCCGTTAAAACATAGAGTGAATAGACAAATTAAATGGCCGACATGCTGTTTTACTGATTTTCGCACGAAAATCCAGCTTTCTAATAATGTAAATGAAGAATATATAGGTTTTGCACATATCCAGGTTTGAAGTTCATCATGTAAACAATGTTTTTAAACCAAAATTATAAGCAAAAAAATTCGTTTTACCGGTTCCAAAATCAGCCAAACATGAGGTAGAATAGAAATTTTGAATCTTCTTCTGCTTATATTCCTAATGACGCGCGGTATTCTTGTACAATTAGAGCGAATTTCGAAGAGAATATCTGAAAAACTATCGATTCTTCGTCTGCCATTTTGTATCCCATCATTCAATATATCATCTAAGTCCCAGGTTATCACTGACTAATTTCATAGAGGAGGACTGAGAGCCTGTGGATCGTATTTTGGCGGTAAAATCATCTGTCAATCGATCAGCTGTTTACTAGTTTTTCAAAATGTCGGACGTGTTTGCACATTACCATCGGCTCCGTTTGAATAAAGATCTCTCAAACGTTGAGTTGTCTTCTTCTGAATTTCATTATGCTTATAGTAGGGGAAACGATAAAGTAATTTTTGCAGTGAAAATACCTTTTCCACTACTGAAATTATGGCACGAAATTGTACAAGAAGATCGGTACAATGCAAAGGTAAATTTTGTTGATTTACTAGAATGGAGTGTGCCAGGTAATGCGTTTGTTTTTATTTCTGAAGAAAAAGTAAGAAATAGAATAAACGATAACATCAGAAAAATAGCAGGATCAGTAGTTCAAGAATATAGGAAGACTAAAGGTAGAGCTAGGAAGCAACTGAATGATAGAAGCAGAAATTTTCATATTCGAGAAGGCGAAATTAAAACCGTAGATCAGTGGAACGAGGAGCTAGGTACTCTAAGGAATGAAGTGGAGGAATAGAGAAAAAGGTATGATGATATTGAAAAGGCAAAGAAAGATATGTTTGATTGTCTTGTGCAAGAAATAGCAAATAGAGATAGGCAAATTCAACATCTTCAGGAGTCCAATGCTGAGCTACAAAGCTACATTTCTGTACTAGAAAATGAAAACGAATTTCAAGGCAAACCTCTATCATCGACAAAAAATAAGAGCAGAACACTGAACTGTTTTCTAAATAGAGCAAAAACAGCACTTTGGTTTTTCAATTCTTTTGGCCTAGACATACAGGCTTTACTAATTAAGGATCAAGAATCAGGAGATACCCATATGCTAGATTTAAATGGTAGTCAGAAGGGAAAAAATTATAACAACTTGACCAATGAAAAAAAGTCCAAAGTTGAGCAGGCTTTATATCTACTTGACAAGTTTTGTGTTGGTGACAAATTTTATCATGAATTTTCTTTTATTTGTGAGGGACTTCCCAAATCTTATTTAATCAAACAGTGCAGGTCCAACCTTAACGACATGTGCCATTTATCTTCACTTCCTGGCCCATACCATGGTTCTAAAGTAAACTCTCTAACTGACCTACTCAAAGTACAGGTAACAGATTTCTTTAAAAATGCAAGGGACTTTTCTGTAGCCAATGATAAGATCAAAATCAAGGTAAATGGTGATGGTGCTCGTATGACCAGGAATAGTAATTATATAATTCTCTCATTTTCTTTGCTGCAATCGGGACAAGATGTAATGTCTGCTAAGGGAAACAGGACCATTGCCATTGTCGATGCACCTGAAAATTATGAAGTTCTAAGGGATGCCTTCCAATCAATTTTTCAAGAAATCAATGATTTGATACAGAGTGGTTCTATAGAAGTTAATGGACAACACCTGAACACTGAATTTTTCTTGGGAGGTGATTACAAATTTATTTTGCTAATGCTTGGATTAAAATCTGCCACAGCTGACTATGCCTGTGCCTGGTGTAAGATTCCCAAAGAAGATAGATGGAAAGTAGACACTGATTTCTCCAATTTTAATAAGCTTCCTCTATGCAGAACTCTCAAAGAAATACTTACCTTGTACAAAAACCATCCCAGCAAGAAAAATAACTACAACTATGGGTGCGAACGAGAACCACTTATTAAGATTCAACTAGACCATGTAGTCGTAGATGAGCTTCATCTTATGTTAAGAGTAACAGATATTTTGCTAGAGAATGTGATAGATGCTGCACTAGATTGGGACAAAATTATTGAAGTGAATAGAGCTAGGGGACAAGAGAGGGGAGTTCAGCTAAAGAAAACTGTGGAGCATATTAAGTCACTAGGAATTTCTTTTGATGTGTGGGAAGAAAAAAATGCAGATGGGAGGGCAAGTGGAAGATATAAGTGGACCAGTCTTACAGGAGATGACAAAAAGAAACTTCTTAAAGAATTTCCAAAAAAAGAAGGAACTCTAGAACTTTTTCAGTGTCAAGACCTGGGACAAAAGGTTATAGAGATATGGAATAACTTTGGTGAGCTCTATGCCATTATCAACACTTGGTCACCAGAACAAGATCCATCTATCTTCCATCTTAAAGCTGTAGCTTGGGTGAAGTTGTTTGTTTCCCTGAATGGAAAAATGAAGGGGTATGAGAGGAGAAGGGTAACACCTTATATGCATATCTTAGTAGCTCATGTACCATATTTCTTCAAATGTACAAGTCATTGAAAGTTTTTACAGGACAGGGAGTGGAGAAAAACAATGATGTTGCTAGATCTGTAGTCCTAAGAAAATCAAAAAAGTGGGACTCAACAGCAGATATCTTAAGAGTGGAAAGTAGGCAATGGAGTCTAAGGGATAATGAAAGGAAAAGAAGAAAATATGAGAAAAAGAATGCTGTTTACTGGGAAGAGGGAATAAAAAAGAAAACAAAGAGACAATTTTATCTCAAAGAGAAATGCAAATGACTGGCATACTGAAATACTAAAAATATTATAGTTTTTTAATTACCCAGATGTTTTAATTTCATGCCATTGACTCATATTGTATATATTCAATTGCAATATACTTTAAGTAGCTTTTCTATATACAATTTCATTCACATAGTGTTACTATTTTATTACTATGTTCATGGCACTCTAATAGCTACTTTTTTCAAATTAATTGCTTTAAAATTTAAAAATTAGCCTGTTTGCTTACAAAAGTTCAAAGAAGTACAATGTAAATTATCTTTACAATTTGCACTATTTTATCTTCTATTGACAAATACAAAATTTTAAATTGTTAGCTTTTGCTTGACAATGGATTTTATCTACAAAAATCAAGTAATAGCAGACATAAAATGCAATGCATATTGAATAAAATACACTAGCTAGCCCATTTGACACTCATTATACTGACAATTCACATAGATGACACAGTCATTCAACTGTTTGGGGAAAAAACAATGAGTTAGAGTGTCTTTTTAGAAGCTGATAAATAACTTTTCATGTCTTTTACAAATGATACTTTCAAGTAATTTGTTTATATTTAAATGTTTTCCCTAATGTAAACAATTTAAATACAGGAGAAAGGCTTACGAAAAAAATCAATTTTCAGCTTTTCTATTGGCATTCTGGGTTGTTTTACTAATTTCCTATTTTGAAAAACAGTTACACTTGGTGATAAAGAAAGAACTAGTCCCACCTTCATTGGAAATTGAATAATGACTCCATCCCCATTGCTATCTAAACACTGATCCCAATCATTGAAAAAATGACAACATTGAAAATCCTCCTTTTCTAGCATAAATGCTTTGTCATCCCTAGATACAGTTCCCTTACCCCCAAATAAAAACCGAAAACAATCATGGTCAAAACAAAAGGAAACTGGAGCCCTTGATTTGCTTTTTAGCTTAGCAGTTATGTTATGTAACAAGCAGTCAATGTTTGCTTCCAGTCTTGGATGGTCTATTATAGGTTTGTCAAATGTTCTGTAAAAAAAAGAGAGTGAATTTAATCCAGAGTTAATAGAGGTTAATTTAATCACAGTTAGTAGAGTATGATTAAATAAAGTTTTATGTTGGCATGTAATTTGCATGAGCAAAAATCACTAGATTCGCATTAATACTTACCGGATCAGATCTTTTGTTAGATTCCCCTCATCCTCCCAGCTACTGCAGTACGAGCTGTAACCTTCCCACTTGATAAGATACTCAGTCTGAAAATACAAAAATCCTTGTTAAATTGGGGGGAAATGTGAAGCTTACTAACTAAACAGGAGTCAGAATCCTTTTTTTCGAAAAAAAAATTAAAATTTTGACTTTTAAAGCTAAGAAAATGGTCACAAGCATGCCGAAAAAGTAAGAATGAAGTTGTCAAAAATTTTTAATTTACTTACATTTCCCTTGTAGTTTCGCTTCGAAATTAACCTTTCTACTGCAAAATATGGGCCACTTGTCATCCTGTTTCTTTTCATCACCTTTACTGGCTCTAAAAACCAGGTTGCAGACTCATTAAGCTGTCTGTAGAATCCTGGCATCGTTTTTCGATTGGTACTGGCAGCCATCTTAGTACAATATTGAACAATGAATACGCGCCCGCGGTACCGAACCGCTGACTGTACGTAATTTTTCGCCATGC
This sequence comes from Actinia equina, assembly GCA_011057435.1. Lineage (NCBI taxonomy): Eukaryota > Metazoa > Cnidaria > Anthozoa > Actiniaria > Actiniidae > Actinia > Actinia equina. The sequence continues at coordinate 38,842 of WHPX01000742.1, read as the reverse complement.
TGCAGGTCAGAGAAGTGCTACGCACCCGGTAATTCACCACGTGAATGTCAATGAGTCGCTCTAGATCTTTTGAGAGCTTGAAATGGGCGTATGGTGGTTTGAAAATATATAAAATTTTCAACTTGGTTATGGCTCCGCATCGTGCATCTTGGGGGGAGGGAGGGGGGGGGGGGGATGAAATCAGATGAAGAAGCTTCTTCTTTGTCTTGAAGATATGAGGCGAATACAGCCGCCATGTTGGTTAGTATGGCACTTTGAAATAAAAAGAGGTGTGAACGTGTTACTAGGAAACAGTTTTGAGCTGGTTCGTCGTCCATCAGTTCCCTTCGTTACCCACAGACATACTAGAAGATTATACCACACTTATAATTAATCGCCTGATAATTTGGATCCTAAAGAAGTCATCGAATTTCCGGCCAGTTCGAGCTTTCGATTATAATATTTTTAGAGGTGAAAATGTCTACTCGTAACAACTTCTTTCAAAGGAAAATTGAAGCCGACTGAATTGTATCCGCAAACAAATTAGAAAATCTAGAGAAACAAAGAAAAATATTATCCCCTAAGGCACAATTAACTCTTATTTTTACCAGACACACGATGGATGGATTACTGTACCAGATAATAAAGTTGCCAGTAGATAATAAAATACTTGAGGGCCTCAAGATAACAGCAGAGCAAAAAGTAATCTATGTTTTGTTAGTAGAAATAAAGAATAAATTTTAGTTGCTTTCTTTGGGGTTTTGCTTTTTTTTCTTTTCATTGTTTTGTTTTTGTTTTGTTTTAGTTTTTCATTCTTTCTTTAGCCTGAAATTCATTAAGGTTTTAGTGTATTTTCCTGCTTTTTTCCCAGTTTTACTTATCAATATGATTCTTAATTTCACCTCAGTCTTATTTCAATTCCAAATCTCATTCTCACTCGCATATTGTTTCGATTTCATTCTTATAAAATTTCCCATTTTTTAAGCTTTTTCACTTTCCCATATTTATTCTCATCTTCGTATATATTTTTACTATCATAATGTTTCCTTTTCCCTCGTTCCAATTTAAATTCTCATTCTTATGCATTTTTCCTTCTCATTGTAATTCTCTTGCACTCATTCTTATTCCCATATTCTCGTTCATATTTTCATTATCACTCTCATTTTAATCTAAACATTCCTTTAATTTCTCAATAAATTTTCAATTTCAATTTTTATAGACCTGATTTTACCTTGGGCGAAATGTTTCCCCATTTCAGACCTCATGTTAACATTTTACCCTTGAGAATAATTTTTTAAATTTAAGTTGTATATCATATTCATTTGCAACCCCTTTGGTAACCCAGTGGTAAAATTCTGTCGCTCGTTTTTCGCTTCCAGAAAAAAAGCGGAGGGCGACGATATCATTTTACCTCTGGGTTCCCGACGAATGATTCATGTGTCTTCTCGTACACAACCGGTTAACAAAGGATTTATATTCTAGAGGGAATGTTACGTGGTGTGAAATGGGAAAACATTACGCCCAAGGGACAGGGCAGAAAAACGGGTTCTACTTTCGACGTTTATGCGTTAATAAGCTTTATATTTCATAAACAGGCTCTTTTGGGGCTGATTAACAAAATACCAAAATTTGGGGAAATTTAAGGGATGTGTATTTGAGATATAACGCCCTGAACGTTGGAAGAGATGATATTTTGATTAGCACAAAAACTAACATTTTCGCTAATACCTTGAAGTAGAATTGCTCGAGGTTAGCAGAATTTTGTGAAAAGTTTAAAGCACAAGAGACACGTATGAAACACTAAAAGTTTTTTTTAGCATAAAAAGGAAATATAAAGAAAAAAAATTGCGAAAGTAGCAGCCTTGTCGTTTTTCTGCTCTGTCTGCCCAAGGTAAATAAAGAGTAGGTTTATTCCCATTCTCGCTTATTGACTCGGTTGATATCAAGCGCGCAGATGGTACCGCGGCGTCGGATCGATAGCGTTGTTGGAATGATTGCCAAGATCCAATCAATAATATCAGTTGGTATTGAAAAGCACTGCATGGCCTTCTAGACTCTATTCAATAGCATCTCACCAGGACTATTTACTGGTCATATGGTAAGCGTCGCTGGCTGGTTATTGAGGTCTCTCACTGTGACGTCCTGCTACTATTCATATATATAAAAAAATCTTTGTTGTATCATAAAAAAAGAGTTTGCAATCAAAATTTTCATATAGATATTTTAGTCTCAAAAGCTACGTTAATATTGTCCATAATCTACGCCAGAGGATGTATAGCTTTTTTGAAACTTTTGCGAAATATGAGATGTATCCTTGGAGGATAAATTTTCCCCGCCAAGATAGATTTGTTTCGTAAGATTTCATTTAAGTTTACGTGCGACCTTCACGAAACTTCATAGTTTTCCTAATACTGTATGACAACTTTGAATATCAACTCCCTTTTAATTCAGATTTTTTTAAATTCTAGACAGCGTGATGTCACTGATGAAAAACCTTTATATTGCACGGTGGCAATATTGAAACAGCTCGCGTCAACAATTGGAAAAACAAGCTGGTATTCAAGTAGCTATTTATTTTAGGCGTGACTCAGATTGAAAGTAGATTGTTATCGAAGGAGTTTCTGGCCTATTTTCTTGAGGATAGAAAAAAAACAACAAACAAAACAAACAAACAAACAAAAAAATAAAAAATAAAAAATAAATAAAAAAAACAAAAACCCCGATATTTTCGCTGCTATGGATCGTTGCATTCATCACCGAAGTGAGATGTAGTACATATATGAATGAATTTTTATTTTAATTAACTGAAATAAAAATATAAACGATTTGTGTAGATGTTTGCATAATCATCTCCTTTATACCTATATATATATTTTAAAACATTGCGGGAAACAAATGTTGTCTTATGGCTAGTCTAAAGACACATTTGCCAGATATTTTTGGTGTCCAGAATAAAACTTTAAAAGTTCTTCCTATATTCTTGACTATAAGCAAATCCCAATCGTCGCCAAAATTGACCTCAAATCGCTTCAAAAATCCCCCGTGTAAACTAGTGGGCCTTTATATTAGAATGCCAAAGCAGCTCTAAGTTTGATAAAAAGACCAAAGAAGCTTTTTGATAAACTCTGTGGGTTTTCATGAAGTGTTTGGTCGAAGCGGTTTTTAATGAATGGAACTGCATATGGCGACTGTCTTGAACCCAAGCCTAGTACTTCCATCGAGTCATCTGACAATTTAAGTAAATTTAAGCGTATTTCAAATTATGAATCAAAAGTTTTCTTAATAAAGTCTTTCTTGTTTTGACGAAGTTTTCATGAAGTGTTTGGTCGAAGCGGTTTTTAATGAATGGAAGCAGCATGGACCGGCTTCGACCAAAGCAGAGTACTTCCATCGAATCATCTGACAATTTAAGCAAATTTTAGCATATCTCTGAATTGTGAATCAAACTTTTTCATAATAAAGTCTTTCTTGTTTTGACGTTCGTTCAAGTAAAGCAAGTTTTTCACATAGCAGTTGTTGTGAGTTGGTGTCCTTATCCTATAAGAACTGGAAACGTTTATTAACTTATACCGTACGTGACTTTGAAAAGATATTGTGCTCAACTCGCATTTTATCTATATGCATTTTCACAGCATTTTCAACTGAAGGGCAAGCCATATACACTACGTAATTTACAAACTCAAAAAATATTAGAGTCCCGGATAGGATTCCAACTCAGAATTGTTTCAATATGTAAAAATGTAAATAAGGTTATTCTGAAAAATTAGTATAGTCCAGTTCAATATTTTTTACGCCACGACAATCTTAGTCGTTATAATATTTTAAAAGACTCTACGCGACGCCACACCCGTTCGTTACTGACCAGCAGGTTACTTTTTAAAACCTATCCGCGATATTCAACAGAGCGGCATGAGAAAAAATGAATACATGCAGGTCATTTAAGGCGAAAACTAGTATAGGATCACACACAAGGCGACAAATAAATCTCAGTTCAAATAACAGTAGCTTTAGCTTCACGTATGTTTTTGTTTATTATTTACTGTACACCAATATGGCGGCCTAGCAACAGTTGCTATGCTAGCAATGACGTGCTCATCCACGAAAAACTCGAGTACAGGTCGATTTTGCTGATCTCGTTCCGTATAAACAAGATTGGACTTTTTCTGCTTGCTTTCGGGCGTTCGTTCTTTGATGCTGACCATGGGTAACGCAGGCTCACACGTTTTTGTTTTTGCTTAGAACAGTTTTGCGCAGCCTATGAGATATGACGCCGAATACGAATCATCCAAATACACAGATACAAATTCAAATACGCGAATACCAATACAATAACGTACGGAAGCCAATAGGGGACATTGCTTCAAATAAAACGAAGGGGAAAAACCGAGAATCGGAATTAAGTGGAGTAAAAGCTCTGGAAACGATAGAGATTGAAAACGCCGACAGAATTTCAAAAAAAAAAAAAAAAAAAAAAAAAAGATTCCACTTTGCCATACCCCCGAGACATCCGCAGAGCTGAGGCGTCGTATGGACTTCGGACCTGACGGCGATTAAATCCTTCTGCCCTTGGGTGTACGAATTACGCAAGAAAATGTTCTAGCCGAAGCATCAGGGGAGAGACCAGCCGGCCCCCAGACCATATCGGCTAATCCCTTGCATCTCTGCCACGCACGGAATCGGTTGAAAATTTGATGTTAAAAAGTGAAGTCTATCTGGTGCATTGTTTTTATAGCTATTGTTATGCTGATTCACCTGTAACCGTAGTCCAGTGGAAAGAATTTGGGCGCTCCATATAATCACACTAAGTCAAGTCCGGCTGAGCGAAGTTAGTACCTGGATGGGTGACCTGAAACTAATGCCTACTAAATTTTTTTTTCCTTATGAAATTCCAATCGAAAAAAAAAAAAAACATTTTAGTTTACGTCGAGAAATCGTCGATAATTCAAAACTGCCGGCCATTTAATCCGTGAAGGGCAGTCTGTAATCATGAGAAATACCACGAAGAGAATCTTTTGTATTCTGTGGGGTGGATATCCAGGATGTTAGTGTTTTCTAGGGGGCCCTTTGCTCACAAACTCAAACACCAATAATACCGTTTCGGAGTAGATATCAGCTTATCTGGGGGTAGGTGGATGGGTGGGTGGGGTGGGGGGGTGTGCTTCCCCTGCACCACCCCTAGATCCGCCCCTGTCCTGTGCCAAGTAACGACAAATACGGAAAGCTCTCCTAAAACTCTTTCCCAAATGACAAAGTTGTCCGGTCTGACAAGCTAACTCATTTACTCAGCAGCTCGTTCGAATACTAGGAGTATCCCTTATCTGAGCTAAGAGTATCCCGGCTTTACTCGGAACTAGTACTATATCACACGTGAACTAGAAGTATAACACCGTTGAACTAGGAGTATCCCTTACCTGAACTAGGAGAACCCTTAACCTGAACTAGGAGTATCCCTTGCCTAAACTAGGAGAGAATCACACAATATTATCCTCCGCTGGTTCCAATTACTGTTCCGATGGTTTCGATTTCTGTTTGGGTAGTTCCGGTGGTTCCGTTTGCTGAGCGGTTTTCGTTCCGCAGTTCCTGATTTTTTAAAAATCCTTACACACAGGAAGCCCATGGTGTATTTCCCAAAAGTTCAAAATGGCGGCCCGACTGAAGTTTCTCGGTCGGGTTTGTGGGATAGGTTTAGGAGCGTTTCTTTCCGTGAAAACCGCACAAAAGGCTACAAAATATCATCATAATGTCATCTTTGCCAGAGAAGAAGACAAAGAATATCAATTAGTTCATGTTCAAGTGGCTTTTCGTCACGGAGCTCGTACCCCTATCTTTTCTCTACCAGAAATGCAGAATGCATCGGTGGGGGATGTGGTTTGGGACAAGGACAAGATGCTTGGAGACCTACCCGAGACTCTTATCAAATACAGGGTGAAAGATCTAGACGGTGGCAGACAGCCTGTTTCAGAATACGACACAAGACAGAAAAAAGTTATTTGGCCGGTAATGTAAAATGCACTATAGTATATAGTCAAATTGAAACCACCGCCTCCCCGATCCACGGGACAGGGCAGCGAACTAGGTGAAGAGAATGAAAGAGAATGTAATGAATATGCGTCTGGACAATTCCAAAAACGGATAGGGCTTTTTGTGTGTGTTTTTTCTTTCGTTTATTACATCGCAGGGAAGCGGGAAGAATATTGTTGTACGACATACCCCCACTCAAAAACTGGTGTAAATTTTTACCCCCCCCCCCCCCCCCACTAAATTACTTCCCCTCTTTTTATTGGTAAATAACAAAGTTTACCCCCTAAGATTACATGTTTCCAAAAACATATCCCCCCCATTAAAAGCACTAGCTCCCCCCTGTGATGTAATCAAGTAATACCACACCACAGGTAGCCCACGCGCGGAAAAATTTTGTTTGTGTTGATGACTTTGGGGGGCGATTACCTTTTCTGTGGAAATAATAAGTTTCTTTTGAAAATATTGGAATTTTCAGCAGTAGCTTTCAGCTTCCAAAAAAATGCATGTGGACAGTGGATGCCAATCTGACTCTTATTCTCTTGGCCTTATATGCAAATCATGAAAATAATTTTTTTCCGGGTGCCTAGGAAAAGTGTTAAATTAGTATGTCCATGGGTGTTGGTCCGGATGAGGCTTGAACCACGGCCTCCTGCACAACAGACCGACGTTCTTACCAACTGAGCTAATTGGGCTGGTGGTAGTGTCACTGTCACTTATCATTTTAAATGTTAATGCAGTCGTTTACAGTGAGGCAGCAAAACAGGCCAGTTGACCAAAGAGAGACAAACAAACAAACACACATCATCTAGTGTAGCCATCACTTATCATTTTAAGTGTTTATGCTGTTGTTTTACAGGGAGGCAGCGAAGCAGGCCAGTTGACTAAATTAGGTCAACAACAGATGTATGACCTGGGGAAAGATCTACATAGAAGATACATTAAGGAGGTGGAGTTGTTACATCCACAGCTTGTCCCTCAAGAAATATAGTGAGTGTTATTATTTTTGTCATTAACACAGATGCTATTGTTGAGATATTTTAGTGTTGTCTGTAGGGACATGCACTGTCGACAAAACTATTTAAATCACCTCATTGTGTTTAGATGTTAAATAATGCTCCAGGTGCCTTTTGGTCGTATAAATGCCAATCACTCATTGCCATCCCTGTTCGCCCCTTCAGCCTTTTTAAAAGTAGGTAATATATACAGGGCCGTAGGCAATATTAGGCAGGCAAGGTAGTTGCCTCAGTAAATTGTCTCAAATGCTCCTCAACACTCTATAAAATCGCATTTCCAAGGGTCTCAATTTCAAAAATTTTGGGGGCACATTCCCCTGAACCCACCTAGTTCTAGTTGCTCCCCCCTTTGCTGCTCTTTTGCCTCAGTAAGCATTTTGGTCTGGCTATGGCCCTGATATATCACCACACGTTGAATAAAAGATGTGGTATGAATTGATGGATCATTGTCTAACATAATTTGTTGACTTGATTTAGTGTTCGGACATCCAATATGCAAAGGACAATAGACTCGGCCCGCTGTGTAATAGCTGGTCTCTATGGACAACAAAATGTTAAAGGTAATATTGCTTATGCTAAAGGCCCACTGTGCTGATACACTGACTGGGACGTCTTGAAGAAAGTTGACCAATCACGACATAGAGTGAAAACAAAGGAATCAAACTTAAGTCAAACTTGAACCAATCAGGATCAAGCAACAAAGACTAGATATCTGAGAAATTTTTTTGATGTTATCAACAACTGTGGGAATAAGTGGGTGTGATTGGCTTAAAAAAAATTCATCAAATTTTTGAAGTGGCCGTGGTCCTGGCTAGTGAGTAATAAATAACAGGATATTAAACTGCCAGTTGATACAGTTGCCAGCCAGAGGCCTTTTCTGAATCGATAATCATGATGTATAATGGTTTAGCTTCAGTACAAACCACATGATGTAAGGTATGATGAACAAAAGATGTTTGTACCCAAACTATACCACAATGCACTGCATTCTGTACCTCAGAATAGGTCTATTAATAGAGTACTCAAGTGTGATGTCACAAAAAAATAAATTTTGACTTTGATTATTTTTCGATCTCTAATTCCTATAGACAATCAAAAAAGACATTTACACACCAAATTTGATGAGAATTGTTTGGAATTGAGCCAAAAATACAGTGATTTGTATGGATTAATTATGTATTCAAATGGTCATATCTCAGCTGATATTTGCTCAATTCTCGTCAAATTTGGCTTGTAAACGTCTTTTTTTTATTGTCTATCAAATTAGTTACCATAAAATATGATCAAGCGAAAATTAAATTTTGTGACGACATCTACGGTGGCCAATTGAAGCCATAGTGTTTTTCTAGACATTGTTATAAATTTTTGATTTAAAAAAAATTTTTTTCCTAATGTTTTTGTTTTTGTTTTCACTTTTTTACTGTGTTTTTTTACTTTTGTTTGTTTTGTTTGTTTTGGTTTTCCAACACCTCCATGCTCTTTTAGTGCTTCTGGATTCACTTCAGTCATCACATCGTACACAATATTTCTGGGAACGTTCAATCTATGAACTTCACAAATTTTCTCATGTAAAGCCCTGTACCCTAGAAGTCGTCCTGGACCTTCCATTTCCTTTTCAACAGCTGATTTAACATCACTTGAGTACTTGTGCCCAGCCAAATTAGTTTTAACTTAGTTTTAACTCCCTTCTGGCTGAAAATTAGTGGATAAAATCACCACCAAGGCAAAGATTTGACTAGAGAAGTTCCAATTTGGCTTATGGCAATATTTTCAACTTCTTCAGAAATATTTTTTCTTATAATCATATCTATTACAATTTCCTTAATGATCTGATTGGCAGCGAAACTGCTCTATTTTCCATTTTCCTCGAATTCCCGGTTAAAACCTTTGTATATTTATTGGTATGTTATTTTATTGGTTTACCCACACAGAACTATCATCAAATATATAGAAATATATCATTACACTTATATTTTATGTAGTCGTCCAATTTTGTTGATCACTTGTATAATAATAGACTGTATTGGGTTGCATTCAGTCCTATTTCTGGTCAACTTCAACGAAACAGCAGCCATCTTGGATCCCAGGCCATTTTTTTTTGCATCCAGGGGGGCAAATAAAGCTTTGTTAGAGTGATGATTGATGTTGATCGATATTAACAGCACATCACAAGAGAATATAACAAAAGATGAATTAAGACGGCACATCAATCACCTTTACCCATGAAAGAAAGACAAACACATGAAACTCTATAAATGTTCCGTCATCTTTGTTTTGTTTTGCCCCCTGGCAAGATGGCTGCCGTATCGTCCAAGTAATCTGTTGATGTGTTATGTTTTATTAAGGCGTTGTTACCATGGTGACCTGTCCTGAAAAAGACGAGAGTATATACCCCAATTCCCATTACTGTATGGCAATCAAGAAATGGGCTCACAGTGCCCTAAATACAGCATTTCTCATGTCCAATATCAATGGATATAAGAAGGATTATGAAGAGTTTAAAGAAGCTGCAGGAATCAAAGACAAGCATGTGTTTGTGTTTTTCAGAGATTTTATTGCAGCGCAAGAGGTGTGGTTACTTGATATACTGTTTATTAGTAAATACAAAATGAAAGATAAACCAAGTATACAGCCACATATTTCAAAAAAATTTGTCTGTCAGATTATCTGAATGCTCCATTTTACAGGTCCAGTCAGTGACCACGAATAATAGTTCCTACAGCTGTAGAGTTACCGCGCATAATAGACTGTAGTTTTGCTATGCGCGGAAACTCCAGCCTCGGAGTATTGTGTAATGTAGTTTCAGAAATTATCCTTATACCCCCCCACAGAGGAATTTGGAATTTCCAAGGGAAATTAGGAAAATATAAATTGGAGTATGAATCATGACATTTGAGTTAGATTGAGTTAGGAATATATGTTTTTGTATTTTAGAAAGAAAAGATAAAAGCACAAAAATTCATTTTAGTTTCAGATTGCCCATTTCTGAAAATAGGTGTATTTATGTTTGTGGTACTTGTGAATACTGTATACTCGACCTACCTTTCATTTTGGATTTATTATTATTGTCGAGGATTTTGTGTTATTGTGTAGTTCCAAAAACTATCCATATCCCCCTCATGGAGGAATTCTTTTAAGACACCCCCCTACCCCCCAGAAATTCCAATTTTCTACCATACAAACTCTGTAATTTTTGTTCTTTCTCTGATGCCCCCACTCTTCGGAAATTCCAAATTCCTCTGTGGGGTGGGTATGGATAATTTCTGGAACTACACATTTTTCATTACCTGTTACTAATGTACTCAATTCCTCTCCCCCTGTCCTTTCCCATCCCTTATTTCCCTCCCATTTCCCCACTTCATAACCAAGCTCAGTGTTGTATGTAAGCATAAGTTAGAAAGAGGGGAGTAACTCCGTCTTCTACTATGCTATGATATAAGTAGAGTTGGTTGTTGGATTTCTCCTGTGCTTTGAGGATTTTTCTCCAGGTCCTCCGGTTTTCCTCCCTCCTTAAAAATCAACTTCTAAATTCTAATTCAATCTTTGGACTTTCACCTAGTACATTATAGCATGGAGCTTACAGAGCTCTGTCGTGAATGTCCCACACAGTAACAGCCAAACAAGGCTCAAAACAAGCAATAGCTACCAACAAATGACTAAGTGCTTGTCTTGAATTTGCTCAGAACCGTAACCAGAACTTTTACAGGGAGGGTGCACATCAAATAAAATCGGATCGTTTCTGTTAAGAAAGCAGAACCAAAAAACAAAAAACAAAATAAGGTAACCGAAAAAAAGCAGAACCAAAAAAAAAAAAAAAGGAGATGGATGAGCGGACCTTAAGCTTTTATGGGTGGGGGGTGGGGGGGGGGGGTGCACGTGCACCCTGTGCTCCCCCTAGTTACGGCCCTGTTGCCTGTCATTGTTTCGCTTGTCAATCAAGTGAATTTGGAAAAATTCTTTTTTAAGTTAGTTGAGTTAATTGTTACTTACGTTTTGGACTTGATAAATGCAGTAAATGTTGTAAACACATCAAGACCAATCTGAACTTGGAGCCATGATTTCATGGTCACTCAAGTGAATTCAGAAAAAGTCTATTTTTATATTTTTCTGATCTTTGAGATGTAGCCTGTATATAAGAATATGAACCAGATTGTTTAATTATTTTATTTTATTTACTCTATAACTTTTTAACTGGCCATAAGTTCTTGATTAATTAATCTTGATTTTTTTTAGAATAATCTTTTATGTATTTTTATTCATTCATCCATTCATTCATCCATCCATTCATTCATTCATTCATTCATTCATTCATTCATCCATTCCATTTATTAATTTATATAAATTGTTAGTATATATTGTAAATAGTCATATTAATTTGTGTTTTATATATGTTAGTTGTAAAGCAGTCTTGGACTATACGGAAACATCGCTATATAAAGTAAAGTTTATTATTATTATTATTATTATTATTATTATTATTATTATTATTATTATTATTATTATTAGCTACTTTACTTTTTATCTAGGCACATGGTATGCCAGTTTCTCCCATCTTCTTAAAGTACAGAGAAATGATAGAAAGGAATGCTACACATGAACTGGTATCAGTTCAATGTGGATATCCTCATGGGAGGTAAGATAATAAATTCCATACATAATTCTATCTATCTGCTTGTCTGTCCATACATGTACATCTGTACATCTTTTTACTTATGCGTTCATCCACCTACGTACCCATGCATTCTTCATGCATTCTTCCATCCATCTATTCCTTTACCCACCCATTCTTCCATCCATCCATCCATCCCTCCATCCCTCCCTCCCTCCATCCATCCATCCCTCCATCCATCTATTCATCCATCCATCCATCCATCCATCCATCAATCCTCCCATCTACCCATCTCATCCATCCATCCATCCATCCATTCATCCATCCATCCATCCACCCACCCACCCATCCATCCATCCATCCATCCCTCCATCCTCAATCCTCCCATCTACCCATGTCATCCACTATTCCACTCATGGCATTGTTCATGATTACACCTTCTCTACCACTCATTTATTCATATATTCATTCAGTTCACTTATGATATAATTTTGTGTTATCTCAGACATGAAATACTTCGTCTTGGTGTTGGGCAAGCCCTGGAAAACATTCTTGAGAGAATGAAAGACAAAATCACTGAAAAAAGGTAAATATATTATGCTTTTTTCTTTGACTTTTCTTGCTGCTACAATTACCTGAACCCCTTGCAAACTTTTATTTGTTTAGTTTATTTGCACCAATAGACTGATATGACTTTGCATACCATATGAGGCATGATGAACAAGAGATGTTTGTATTCAAGCTAGACCACAGTGCACCATGTAAACTATTTGAAAAAAAAAGTTAACTATCTCACATCACCATATAAGGCATGATATCAAAAAGTATCCCAAAACTAGACGAGAATGCACTAGCTTGCTATCTTGGAAAAGATATAATGGCCTATTAGTTCAGGCACAAAGTGCTGCCAACTGGTTGGCTCAGTTGGTTGAGCATCGGACTGTCTGTTCTCCCATGCATCCATCCTTGCATTCATCCATTCATCCACCACCTAATCCACCTTCCGGCCAGGTTTGAGTTCAGGCCGCTAATATCAGAGCGACATAAAAGAACCACTGAGGACACAAAGAAACCCTTGCAGTGACCACCCTCAGTGCCTACACCTCATACTAATCATCTCTCAGGGGTGGATCCAGGATTTTTTCAAAGGGGGGTTGTAGCATTGGTTGAGGTACTTGTTTGGCAGGAAAGTAGCACAGGGTTCCCAAACGGAAGTAGGTCTTATGACAATGATTATTTGCTGCAGGCGAGCATGGTTGTTTCAGGTCCCACACACAGAGTATAGAAAAAAAAAGAGAGCGAAATGTGTTCGGCACCCCTGTTTTAATAAAACTCACAATGCTGTTGATGTTGCCATGAAAATAATAATAATAATAATAATAATAATAATAAAAAATTTATCACAATGGCTCTCATGGGGGGGGGGGGGGGGGTGTTGCAACCCCCAAAACCCACCCCTAGATCCGCCACTGTCTCTCATGTTTGTTAGTTGCATAACAAGCAATCTGGAAATCATAACTCAATTTAAAGCCTCTTTGATTATCCATCCAGAAAAGGCGCTATGTAAATCACAAATCATTATTATTATCATATAGTATAATATATATATATTAACCTAGACATTCTATCTACCAACCAATCAAAAGCTCTGCATGTTTTTCCTCAGTCCATCATATCACAGACTGTGTCTATACTCCGTACATGATACAACTATTGTCTGCATGCTTGTTTGTCTGGGATTGTACAACAATGGGTGGCCTGACTTTAGTGCAGATCTGGCATTTGAGCTTTACAAAAAAAGGTAATTAGATGGTAACAATGATGATGGTGATGATGACATCAACAAAAATAATGATGACGATAATAATGGTAGTTTATGATGATGATAACGATGATAATGGTATTGATGATGATAATGATGATGATAATGTGATGTGATGTTGATAATTATAATGAGCATTATTAAAAAGATAATTATAATAACAGTGATTGTGATGATGATGATAATGCAAATAATGATTATGATATTGATGATAAATGATGATCATCCTTATTTTACGAGGGTAGCAGTTTATAGCGAGTGGCTAACAAAACAAGTGTTCCTCTTAACATGATCGAATTGGAATTTAGAAGTTGATTTTTGCAGAAGAAAACCAGAGAAACCTGAGAAACACCTTAGAAGCACAGTAGAGGACCAACTTTCTCACATATGAAACTGAGCCCGGGAATCGAACCTGGGTCACCTCAGTAATAATAATAATGATAATAATAATGATAATAATAATAATAATAACAATAGTACTGAAGATGATGATAATGATGATAATAATGATGATGATGGTTTTTGTGATGATGGTGCTGAGGTTGATGATGATGATGGCCATTGGTGATGGTGATGATAATAGTGATGGTGACATAATTATACATTTACATTTGAAGCCACATTATTTTTACTAAAATGTTTCAAATTGTTAATAATGTTTACTAGGATGGACAATATTTTGTGAAAATTTTACTACAGGGAAAGGTAGGTTTATGACAGCTCAGAGATCGAACAATGAAACAACCGCTGGGCTGATCCGAGTCAGGGCGTGGCTAACTCACAGATCAAACCCTGAAACAACCTCTGGGCTGATCTAAGTCAGGCCTCGGCTGACTCACAGATCAAACCCTGAAACAACCTCTGGGCTGATCTAAGTCAGAGCATAGCTTACTTACATGGATTGAACCCTAAAAAAAGCCTCTGGGCTGATCAAAGTTAGGACACAGCTAACTCATAGATTAAACCCTGAAACAATCTCTAGGCTGATTTAAGTCGGGATGGATTGTATTAAATAGATATGAATATTTCATTTGATTATATGAATTTTTTGAGAATATTATTGAATAGATATTCGTCTTTAGCGGGATAAGAATAAATTAATTGAATGCCCTTAGGTGGATTAAATTTTGCCGCTACCAGCCTGTCATGCTCTACATCATGAATTTTGTAAAAATGGTCCAAGTGGAGTCCCAGTAGGGCAATTTTTCCCCATGGGGTCCAAGTAGGGCAACTTTCACCATGGGGTCACAATAGGGGAACTTTCCCCATGGGGTCTTAGTAGGGCAACTTTCTCCCATGGGGTCACAATAGGGGAACTTTCCTCATGGGGTCTTAGTAGGGCAACTTTCCCCATGGGGTCTTAGTTAGTAGGGCAACTTTCCCAATAGGGTCTTAGTAGGGCAACTTTATAGCATTGGGTTATAATGGGAGAACGTTTCCCCATGGGGTCCTAGTAAGGCATTTTTCCTCCATGGGTTTTTTGTAAGCACTCTACATTAACTGGCGTCGTGCTTTATATTAGGAACAAATACTTCCAGGAGCGACAAGTGCTTTGTATCCCTTTGAAAAGTAAGTAATTTGCTTTATTTATTTTATTTTGCTTCGTTTTAGTGTAATTACTTTGTTTTCTGTATCCACCCTATACATTATATTAACGAGCCTAAAAAACGCTTCGTTCAAACGTGAATTATTTTTGAAAAAATTATTAAAATTCAGTTTTCTAAAATATCTGGATACGAGCGAACAGGGCCTAAAATTTCAAACTTGTCCCAGTTCCCTGGTCGTTTTGAAATAATCAATTATACAACTAGTATAGCATATTTTACTTGTGTTTCGTGAAAACAAAAACCACGGGGGAAAACCCTTAATATTGATATTTTATTGTTCAAAGATTCCGAAAGCTGATCACTTCATACTCAGTAGAAGACTGGCATCAGGAATGTAACCAACAGCACCATTAACAATACCTCACTCAAATGCTTGGTTTCACTTGCATGACGTCATTTCATGTCTCGTACGGCTTAGGTTCTGAGTTCGATAAAGCAGGATGCATTGTGGTCATTCGGTACAAGCAACACCATATAAGGCATGATGTTTGTACCCAAGCTAGACCACAATGCACCGTGTTCGCTATCTCATAAAAGGCCCATGTTCATCAGCTGAATCACAAGTTTTCAATTAGCAATTCCGTAGTTGAGGAAACAATTGCTGGAGATATTTCCTAGATGGCATTTATTTTATCACCTAAAACAGTCCCATAATGCACTGCAAAATGCTAACTCGACCCAGTTTTTTTCTCAAACTCGAAATGGCTAATAGAATGGACCTCTTAACCTTGGCCATTAATGTTTCCCATTTCAGACCACCGGTGTCATTTCCTTGAGACTTTTTGTTTGTTTACAGTTGTGCATGAGAAAACACATGAAAATGGATACAACTCAAACAAATAATCTTATTCTCAAGGGAATGACTCGTGGTCTGAAATTGGAAAACATTACGCCCAAGATGAAGAAGTCTATCCTTTCTGGCGGACAGAAAAAGGCGATCATGATGGAATTTAAAGTCTTATATGAACTGATTCTAATTTAGCTATCAATACATCTCTAAACTTTTATACGATGAACACTTTTAAAACTTTTTTTTCGCTAATTTGGGTCCCAAAATGGGGGTTGGTGGGTGATGAGGTTGGTTATGACATTTGCTTTAGTGGGGCCCTTATTTCACAAGTACATTGTTGCCTTTATTCTGCTGGGTTCCTTTTAACAGAGCTTTGCTTGATTCACAAAATATAATATATATACAATGGACTACTCCGACGATAAGGCGGCCATCTTGGATCGTAAGGCATCATGGGGCGTCCAGGGGGCAAATAAGCTTTTGCTACAGTAACGACGTCGCTTGATATTAAAGCTTAAGATTTCACCACAAGAGAAAAGAACAACAAAAGATGGATTAATTAGTTTAAGCTTAGTAAAGAGTGTCCTCTGTTGCTCAGGGTTAGCCAGTCGATTTTGTGTGGAATAATCCATGTATTCCAGAGAAGGTCCGTGGGATCCCAAAGTCTTTGAAGCTATAGCGTTGGTATTTGTGAATATTTAGACACTGATACGAGGTTAACCCTGAGTAAATGTAATAATGTAATAACGTTAACTCGAAAAAGGTCATTTGACTAAAGAAATAGGGGTAAGGGATTCTTGTTATTTACAATATATAATTATTATATGATCACCAAATTTGTCCCATTTTTATTAATATAAAAAATTGTTAATATAATAATGTAAATGGAATTAGTCAACAGCTAAATCCTAATCTGTTTACTGTTTGCCAATATTTAAGAATAAGATACATGATTTTAAATAAACAACTATGGATAATATCGAAAAGTTGGTTGCTCAAACGATCTTTGTTTTCTTTCAGTTTTTATTCATACATTCTCCCTTTCGTTCGTTCCTTCCCGGTTTTCCTTCCTCCCTCTCTACCTCCATCCTTTCATCCATCCTTCCCAATATTTCTCTATTTATCCCCCATCCTTCCATCCATTCATCCCTATATCCATCCGACCCTACATCCAACTATAATTTATCCCTTAATCTCTCCCTCCATCCACATAATCTCGGCGTGCGACGAAGAACGAGGGCTCTATCCTTTTTTTGAGACCAGAATTTCTTGGACTTCCGTTATGACAATACAATCGTTCAAAAACGTCACAGCCAAAAAAAAAAAGATGATGATGATAATGATGACAATAATAATAAAAATAATAATGTTTTCGATTTCTATTTTTTATTTCGATCGGAAGTCAAGAAGGTATTATATTTCACTTCCGGAAAATTGCGCATCCGCCAAAAATAGATTATGCCAGAGCCCTCGTTCTTCGCCGCAGGCCAGAAGAAACGTAGGATCTGGGTAC
The DNA here is from genome assembly GCA_011057435.1 of Actinia equina. Classification (NCBI taxonomy): domain Eukaryota; kingdom Metazoa; phylum Cnidaria; class Anthozoa; order Actiniaria; family Actiniidae; genus Actinia; species Actinia equina. The sequence goes on along the minus strand of WHPX01000742.1, from coordinate 21,488 downwards.
GAGATTTCCATCCATCTGGTGATTATGATGGTGATGGTGATGTTGATGTTGATGGTGATGGTGGTGGTGATGTTGATGGTGATGGTGATGGTGATGGTGATGGTGATGATGATGATGATGGTGATGATTATTATTATTATTATCATTATTCTTTTGGATTTCACAGCTGGTCGGAATTTTACATTACATAGACTCAAAGTGAATAAATAATAATAATAATAATACTAATTAGTATAAGTATTAATGGTTTGCAATCATTCCCAAAAGGATAAAAATAACAAAAAAAACATGGCAGCCATGTAAGATGATATAACAAAATAGACTAATGACGAATCTTTGGTTAAATTCATCCAACATGGCGGATGTACAAACCATCAATAATAGTAATAGCAACTTTCCTTTAGCTCAGGTAGGTGTAGCTTTATTCCTCCTACTCGCTTTCTCAGCTATATATGACGTGTTAGTTTTTCTATACTCATTTTCTATACTCAGCAGGAAAAAGAAAGTAACGTGTTGTTTCCAACTCTTCTTTCAAATGAAACTTCAAGCGTTTTTCAATGACCATGTTTACAATGATGTCAACTGCTCGACCAAACACATTGTCTTCACCAAGTCTTTCGCTGCTTTCTAGCATTTCAAACCAAGTTAGAAACCCATTTTGTTCACAAAAACGGTCCATTGCTTGTTTGTCTTTAAACATCTTGCCTTCTCCCAGCCATTCTACTGAACAAGTGTTGTCAATGAGTAACACGAAAGGAAAGTGATCGTCTTTGGCAGATGGTAGATTTTCATGAACGGCTTCTTTCCATTTCACTGCTCCATCGAGAGAAGTCGGCATCGTTGGACACAAGAATACCACAGCCCCAACGGGAGGTCCTATCTTCAAAAAAGGTTTGATCATGATTGGTCTGTGCCTTTCCTGTTCACCAAGAATTAAGAATATAATTCTTTGTTTGTGGATAAAACTGGGGAAGGTAACTTTCTTTTTGTACAGACGCAAATCTGCACCCACCATAGGTCGGTCTATACCGCCTTTATTTCCCATATAATGGTCCACATAAATCTGTTTTATTTTACCACCAGTCCAGTCACCAACACATACGATGCCCAGACTTTTATCCATTTCCGGTCTCTGATCTGTTGCATTGGTTTTGAAGGTTTTCAGCTCGACCTCCTTGCCTAACTTACTGACCAACTGTGTGATTTCAGGCTCTGGAGTTTCATAACTACAAGAATACGCCATTTGCTTCAACTATTTATCTTAATTTTAAACAATTTGGAAATAATAGGTCAAGTTTGTACGTAAGTAAAAGTTAAGAATGAAGAATATACCACAGGAAACCCAAAATAGGGAAATCGATATTTACCGGTCACGCAATAAGACATGGAGGGGAAGGTCAACGTGTAGAATTTTTTTTTTTTTTTCAATTTTGATTTATCTTTTCTTTTGTCTTCATTGTTAGTTTATTTTTCGGAGATACTAGTACAAAGGCTAATTCACAATCCGAAGGAAAATTAATTGTATGGTATGCATATCGCGAAGAAAGGTCTTTACTAGAGGTCACTTCATTATTCACATCGATTCATATCAGCTTTCCTCGTCTATCGGCGAAGTTTTTACACTATCGGGTTATCATTTGTAAGGCCGAAATCTTGTGCCTATTCGCAAGGCCATTCTATATATAATTATATATAATTTATGAGCCCCTCCCAGGGGTTTTTGGGAACATGGGAACTAGGGCATTTTTTAAGGGAAAAGGGGAATTAACAGATTATTTTGAGGGAACAAGGGAACTCTAAATTACATTATTGGGAACAAGGGAACACAAGTTTTGCTTTTTTTTTTTTTTTTTAATTTAATTTTTTTATGGATTGCAAATCAAGGAATAACGTTGATCAAAATACCGGCCTATATACCATATATCGCCCATCACATAATTGTCACGTGATTTTGTATTATGAGCCGCGCAAAGCATGTTGGGAATTTTAACATTCGAGATGGCGGAAGCTGATACAGGTCACGCTGAAACTAAATTTGTCGTTCCGGTTACTGCTGCTATCTATCACAATGCCAAAGAAAAGCCCACAGAGAGATGGTACTTCGAAGTGGGACTGAGTAATGGAGATAAGTTTCGATCCTCGCTTTTAAAGCGACTGGAAAAGGGGTTTGGTATAAAAGAAAAATGTCTCGCTCTAAAGATCATGAAGTTCAGTAATGGTTGCTCAGTCTGCAAGAAAGTGCATAGTTTAACAACCAACAGTGACAACTCCTTTGCATTCAGTGACACTGGAGACTCGTTTGTCAAAGTTTATAATACCACAACAAAGCTATGTTCTGTTATTGTTGACAATGGTATGGGTACAAGGGATGGAAGTAAAGCCCAATTTTCCCAGCCAACAGGCGTTTGCTTTGATTACGCCACTCTTTTTACTGTCGATACCTCAACTGGTAGCCTTCGTGTGACAAGCAGTGCCAGTAGTCTAATAGCCGGTCTAGAGCATTTGCACCTGTTTGGAGAGACATTTGGAAAAGCAAACCATCTCATTAACTGTAAAAATCTCCCAGGAAATTGAGAGACTAGAGCGAGTTTATGCCTTTGACAAAAGATGTTTGGACGTAGCCATGGATCTCAGCGATACCACAGCTATAACGCAAGGCCCACAAGGAACTGTTTCATCTGTAGTTATGGAAGATGAAAGAATGATCCTAAAGTCTTTAGGTGATGTGAAGCAACTCCTAGACCGTTTTAATCCAAGTCTTGCTGACAAATTTAACATAAAAAGCCTAGGTCTTCTCACGCTTGTTGTCGAAAATACTTTCTCAGAAATGAGAAGTGGTGCTAGTGAAATGCCCTTACAGCTTGATTTCGATTACAGATTTAGCAGGGCCATCAAGGAAAGATTGAAGAGGCAATGTTTTACACCATTTGCTTACTTCAAAGCTCCAAAGTCCTACTACCCACAGGTGTTCACCACATCACATTACAAGGATTTACCAAAGTTATGCCCTCCTCCAAAGGCAAATAAGTTAACTGAAAAGCAGGTGAATGAAATGAGGAATTGGAGAGCAATGTATGGCCAAAGCGTTCCCCAGAAAACAGTGCGCAACATGACTACAAAGGACAACCCAGGGACCTTGCCTATAAACCTGTATGCAGCCGACTTTCCGACTGTACAGCCTCAAGATCTTACCACATTGAGAGAAGTTGTATCAGTTCCAGTGTCCCAAAAAGAAACGCCAGAAACAGAAACTCTGTATTAATTAAGCCAAATTGTCTGTCTTAACGCTGATGTCAATAGTTCTCATAATCAGTTGTTCGAAATTGCCAGTTTGCGAGAAAATGTGAGTGTTGGCATGAAGAAAGTGAAAGCTGAAGTATTCACTCAAGATCCGTTCAACCCTGTATTGTTTGTGGAAGATGCAGCCAAAGATATGTCTGTGTGAGCAACATCGTTTGTGTGCTACTCACCTATAATCAACACGAAGATTCCCTGGAACTTGAAGAGTGTGATCTTTTTGTTTTTCTCGATGTAATTTCAAAAGCAATGAAGTTCTCACCGTTGCAGAGGTAACTGAGACAGCTGAAGCGACAACTGATGACGTACAGCGTGAGAGCCATCAGTCAACAGGGGTACCAAGGAGAAGAAAGAGACGATTAGAAGGCGATTTTTCTATTATGAATAGAATGGTAAAAAAGCTAACAAATATATGGGGAAAAATGCTAAACATTTCTGGGGTTCAAAGGAACAATGCAAAACGTTTTCGTGATCAAGGGAACATAGGGGAAAAAAATTTCAGGGAACAAATGATTTTATGTATTTGGAACAAGGGATAAAACGAGAAAAAATCAAGGGAACATAGGAACATGGACCCCCCCCCCCCTCCCCTGGGAGGGGCTCACTTATTAGATTATCAATACTTATTGGGCAGCAGGAAAAGGAAAGTAACGTGTTATTTCCAACTCTTCTTCTTTCAAATGAAACTTCAAGCGTTTTTCAATGACCATGTTTACAATGATGTCAACTGCTCGACCAAACACATTGTCTTCACCAAGTCTTTCGCTGCTTTCTAGCATTTCAAACCAAGTTAGAAACCCATTTTGTTCACAAAAACTGTCCATTGCTTGCTTGTCTTCAAACATCTTGTTTTCTCCCAGCCATTGTACGGAACAAGTGTTGTCAGTGAGTAACACGAAAGGAAAGTGATCGTCTTTGGCAGATGGTAGATTTTCTTGAACGGCTTCTTTCCATTTTACTGCTCCATCGAGAGAAGAAGGCATCGTTGGACCCCAAAATACTACAGCCCCAACAGGAGGTCCTATCTTCAAATAAGTTCTCATCATTCGGCTCTGCGTTTCCTGTTCACCCAACATCACGAATATAGTTCTTTGTTGACGTGTGGATAAAACTGGTAATAATAATAATAATAATAATTATTATTATTATTTATACACGATAAGTTATATACAGCGTAGCTGATGTGGTCGTGTTCTAATCCTAGGTCCTAAGCTATACTAGTCCTCTCACTCTCACCCACACACATTCTCTCTCTCTCTCTCTCTCTCTCTCTCTCTCTCTCTCTCTCTCTCTCTCTCTCTCTCTTTTCGTACAGGCGAAAATCTGCGCCAATTATAGGTCGGTCTGTACCTCCTTTATTTCCCATGTAATGGTCTACATAAATCTGTTTTGATTTACCACCAGTCCAGTCACCAACGCATAAAATACAAAGTCTTTTATGTATCGACCGAGGTACATCCATTTCCGGTCTCTGATCTGTTGCATTGGTTTTGAAGGTTTTCAGCTCGACCTCCTTGCCTAACTTACTGACCAACTGTGTGTTTTCAGGCTCTGGAGTTTCATAACTACAAGAATACGCCATTTGCTTCAACTATTTATCTTAATTTTAAACAATTTGGAAATAATAGGTCAAGTTTGTACGTAAGTAAAAGTTAAGAATGAGGAATATACCACAGGAAACCCAAAATAGGGAAATCGATATTTATCGGTCACGCAATAAGACATGGAGGGGAAGGTCAACGTGTAGAATTTTTTTTAAAAATTTTAATTCATTTTTACTTTCTTCTCCCTGGTAGTTTATTTTTCGGAGATACTAGTACAAAGGCTAATTTACAATCCGAAGGAAAATTAATTGTATGGTATGCATATCGTGAAGAAAGGTCGACTTTACTAGAGGCCACTTCATTATTGACATCGATTCATATCAGTTTTCCTCGTCTTATGTAGAAGTTTTAACACTATCGGGCTATCGATTGTGGGGCCGAAATCTTGTCCCTATACGCAAAACAATTCGCTTTCTCAGCTATATATAACGTATTAGATTATCAATACTCATTTTCTATACTCAGCAGGAAAAAGAAAGTAACGTGTTGTTTCCAACTCTTCTTCTTTCAAATGAAACTTCAAGCGTTTTTCAATGACCATGTTTACAATGATGTCAACTGCTCGACCAAACACATTGTCTTCACCAAGTCTTTCGCTGCTTTCTAGCATTTCAAACCAAGTTAGAAACCCATTTTGTTCACAAAAACTGTCCATTGCTTGTTTGTCTTTAAACATCTTGCCTTCTCCCAGCCATTCTACTGAACGAGTGTTGTTAATGAGTAACACGAAAGGAAAGTGATCGTCTTTGGCAGATGGTAGATTTTCATGAACGACTTTTTTCCATTTTACTGCTCCATTGAGAGAAGAAGGCATCGTTGGACCAAAAAATACCACAGCCCCAACGGGAGGTCCTATCTTCAAAACAGGGTTGGTCATGATTGGTCTGTGCCTTTCCTGTTCACCAAGAATTAAGAATATAATTCTTTGTTCGTATGAAAAACTGGGGAAGGTAACTTTCTTTTTGTACAGACGAAAATCTGCGCCCATTATAGGTCGGTATTCAAAGCTTTTATTTCCCATATAATGGTCCACATAAGTCGGTGTTGATCTACCACCAGTAAAGTCACCAACACATACGATGCCCAGACGTTCATCCATTTCCGGTCTCTGATCTGTTGCATTGGTTTTGAAGGTTTTCAGCTCGACCTTCTTGCCTAACTTGTTGACCAACTGTGTGTTTTCAGGCTCCGGAGTTTCATAACTACAAGAATACGCCATTTGCTTCAACTATTTATCAAAGTTTTAAACAGTTTGGAAATAATAGTTCAAGTTTGTACGTAAGAAGTTATAAGTGACTATGAGGAATATACCACAGGCAACCCAAAATTAAAAAAATCGATATTTTACCGGTCACGCAAACAGAAAGGAAGGGGAGGGTGAACGAAGGGAGATTATTTTACTCGGGCTACCCGCAGGGAAAGCCCGAGTCTATGTTTACCTTTCTGCCAATCTGTCGTGCAACGTTTTGGAAATCACAGGTAGCCCAGCGATCACTTGGCTTACTACAGGTAGTTCAAGAGTTGTCGCGTGGTTTCAATTACCAAGAAGCCTTTTCTTATAATTACTTCGATGCCAAGTGACAAGAAGAATCATATATTTTGTGGCCACTGCAATATAACTGCGTAGCCACTATGCCATAGTCGTGAATGAGTGAGTGAATGTTGACACATGACGTCATCAATCACGTGACTACATAAAACTGTAACAAATCTACAAAAATGTGACCACTGTGAAAAAAATCTTCGATTATTTTTCATTCGAGATGAAGATAATTTCTCCCATAATAAAAAAAACATGCAGTGAAATCGAATCGAAATGCACTACATTGTTTTTTTGTTTTTGTTTTTTTTTGTTTTTTTTTGCGCGAGTATACTCTCCCTCTTAGTAATTTTGCACACAAATCACCACCACCCCCAAAGGGCTAGTTTTTTTCTTGGAAGATTCTTCGACAAAGTTTCCCAAGGCCGACAGTTAGGCTTTGAATCTCTTTTACTTAAAAAAAAAAAACGAAAAACAAAAAGCAAAAAACAAAAAAAACGAAAGATAACTACAAATTGTTGTAATACTGTTGAACATGAATGGTTGGTTTAAGTAATATATTTGAACTAATAAGGTACTCCGTATTTGACGCACTAAAGCCCACGTGTAGTCGGTGGGGAAGGACTAGTCCACAATGCACCGGAAGCCTAACTACAACATATGATTACGTCATACTATTACGTCATACTATTACACAGATAATCCAATACAATATCAATTTGACTGAGATTTACTTCGGATGTCTTTCATTGAAATCGAAAATCTGGAGATTTAGGACAAATCAAGATTCAATAGACTTGAAAACTGGTTAAGGTGAGCAGAAAATACGTTTACTTAATTACGTCTTTTACAGAACGAGTAGAAGTTTACATTCAGTTAAACTTGACAAGAACAACTGAGTGAAATTATTGAATAAAAGTCTTCTTTGTTTTGCCGATGGGACCCCGCAATAGGAGGCGAACAAAGCTGCACTTGAAAGAAAAACATACGATAGCTGGTTAAAAACAACCGAATTGTTAAAGATTAACAAAGCTAAATAAAGGACGAATATTTGTTGTCGTAATATGCTCGGCTCTCCGTGTTATATTTCCTCCAGCATTAAAATAAATTAAGCTTATCTATAGAAATATAAAAAGTTTTGAGAGAAAGTCTTTGAATTGTCGATTTCGTCGAGAAAAATGCTTGTCAAAAAAAAAAAAATAAATAAAAAATAAAAAATGTACGATTGTTTGCTAGATAACACACACCTGAATTCTTGAAGAACACTTCTTGATCCATCTTTGAATACATGAAAGTTTTTTTTATTTGTTGTTGGTTTAAAACTTGTCCTAAAGCGATTTTTTTCTCTGCATTTGAGAGAGGCATTTCCGAGTAGTTTTGCTTTGAGACGTAGTAGTCAAGCCATGAAAAATCAACTCGATGGTTTACCATATTTTCTTAAATAGAGAGAATAAGAGAAAAATATGATCAAATGCACTTGGCGGGAATATATTTTCTTAAGTATGGTGCTCCGCGCGGGAGCTCTTGTAAAAAAAATTTCAAGGGTATTCGATATTTAAGGACGTCTGTAACGGTCGAGAAACCCAAAGCAGTTGCGAAAAATCAAAGTTGATTTTCTTTCACCAAAAGAACCTTTTTGATCGTGTTTTCTGAGATACCTATCTATAAAGTCCAAGCGCAATTTTATTTTTGTGAAATTTACGAAACAAGTATAATTGTTATATAGCTACGAAATTTTTCGATACAACGAACACTCTCATTGTTTGAAAGTTGGCCAGTTGACACTAGCTAAATCTAAATATTTCCCAACCGGGAAATAAGTAACTTATTTTCTGGTTGGGAAATAAGTTACACGTGATAATATAATAATATAATGATATAATAATCGTGAAAATAAACAAGTGCACATGATCAGAATGTGAAAAACGCTGGTGGGGTGATGTTTTACACCAATCACCAACAACAAAGCGAGTGCATGGGAAATCAAAAGCGCGCTAAGAAGGGATCCTTATTGGACTAAAATAATGAGAACCCGAAGATATTTACTGGACACTGGTGATTACGGCTGGATGGAAGCAACCCAGGTTGCTATTGATCAACTTAAATTTCTCTTGAACAATTTATTCACTACACAACATCTACAAATACAAACGGACGAAGCAGAAGACATGGAATAAGAATTTGTAACAAGGAATATAATAATAGTTTGTTATTACGGATAAGACCCTCGTTGACAGGTAAAAATGATGGTGCCCGTCAACACTGCGATGTTAAAGCTCAAAATCATATCAAACATGTACATTAATTATGACACCAACTTGATTTGTAACAAACAAAATATTTTATTTCACTTTTTAATAAATGCTACAGCAAATCAAAAACAATATATGTCTTTGGAATAATAACTATTTTTTCTATGACGGCGGATAATAGTACATTCGAGATCCCCAACTGGGTACTTGGGGCTGCTGTCCAGTAGCTTATCCACTTTGCTGTTCCCTTATTGCCAGTTCCATTTCCGGACCGAGCGCATTAAAAATAGTGTCCAGTTTAGAAGTGGTGAAAATTCTTGGTAAATAATCTTTTCCTTGTTTCTCGTAATTTTGCGCATTGCCATCATCCGGAAGGGTTTGAATGGATCCAGAAAACGTTGGCTCCTGATGAAGATCGTCGGTTTTGGACCGACTGGATACAGTAGTTGCTTTATTGTTCACTAACTCCGTATCCACTGCTTCAATTGCCGATTTGAGTGATGTCCATTCATCTAAAGTCAAAGACACTCCTGAGCTAGTTAGAACCGTCCTCCCTCTTGATAAATCTTTCTTCTGTTTGCGGATACATATTTTTTTCTCCCTTTGAACATCCTTCACAAAAATAACGTATCCACGGTCTCCTATTTGTATTACTTTTCCAGATGACATGTTAACTAATCTATCCGTACTCTGGCTGGATTATAGCTGAGTGCAAGTGGGGTTTTTAGGACGAAGGTGATGAGCAAGTGGTTCTGCTGATTTTCTCTCCATATTTCATATTTTAAATTCCCGCCTTGGTGACTGGAATTCGTACTTTGCCCCCTTTTCTACACTCCATTTCATTAATACCCTAAAATATTTCGCTCATTTTCATGACCACCCCTCCCCCTACATTCTTAAGAGGGTGAGGAATTTAGACCACCCCTCCCCTAGCAATCCCGGATTCTGGGGGGGGGGGGGGGGGGTTAACTACTCACAAGGTTCAAATTTTAATAAACCCTTGAAGCTCCCTTGCTGTCTCGATTGAATTCTTTGTGTTTAACCAGTAAACCGATATATGGAAGGTGGTGAATCATCTGCATATTTGGTAAAAGATATGTTATGACTATCCTCTAATTTGTTTGATAAAAATATTGAAAAAGATACGTGCTACCCCACGCTACTTTAATAACACACTAAATAATAAATGAAATGCGTAAGTGCATATGATCAGGTGCCTGCCAAACCTTTCACAATGTTGTACACTGAGAAGAGACTAAGAATGCAGCCATCTTTCCTCTAAAGTACCGTTGGCGGGAGAAAACTATTGCTAGACTTCCTAAGAGGAAAATGCTAGATAAGAAATGACAAAGTATTGTGTATTTACTTTGCCAGCTAAAAAAATGAATTTTATCATAAACAATTATTTATTTATTTATTTATTCAAACATACTCAAAGAAAATATATGGCTTAAGTAGAGGTCGTCGAACAGGCCGTGGCTGTTAGCCATCCATTCAACTTATAATGAATTGCACTATTGAATATCGCGAATATTCAACTTATAATGAATCGCACTATTGAATATCGCAGCTTCAAGAACTTTAAAGAAGAGGATTTTATTTCTGCTCTGCAAAACGTTCCTTGGCATACTGCGTTTAGTTACGACGATGCTGATGAAATCTGGGATCATTGGTCAAAACTTTATAAAGACATACTGGATTTACACGCTCCCTTAAAGAAGAAGCAAATAAGATCTGACCAATTACCATGGATAACGCCTGAAATATCGCGTGAGATATCTCGTCGCAATCGTCTTTTTAAACAACACAAGAAAAATCCAACAGTCAACTCCTGGGAGTTGTATCGTAAACAACGGAATAAAGTTAGATCTCTCAAACGTAAAGAAACAAAGGCCTTTTGTTATAAAGCCTCAAATAATATAAAGAATCCTGGTGAGTTTTGGAAGAAGATGAGACCCTTGATGCCCAACAGTAAATCTTCTGGTTCAAACAAAATTCAACTGATTGAAAATAACGCCTTATTATCTGATTCTAAACTTGTAGCTGAAACCTTGAATGATTATTTCATTAATGCTGCTGGTTCATATGATTCTACCTCGAACGATTTTTCTGATCACCCAAGCATACGTCGTATTGGAATGAAGAACTGTGATCTCAACTTTGATTTTCACATGGTAGATGAACCGTATATAAAGGATATTTTGGATAAACTTAACCCCAAAAAGTCAGTTGGTATTGACAAGATATCTCCTAAAGTCCTCAAGTTCTCGTCAACAATTCTATCTTGCGAAATTACACGTCTCATCAATTGTTTCATTTGCAGTCAGTCATGTCCTCTGGAATGGAAATCTAGTAATGTGACACCGATTCATAAAAGATCGGACGAAACTGATAAAACTAACTATCGTCCAATTTCCATTTTATCGACCATTTCCAAAATCTACGAGAAAGTTTTATATGACCAGATATTTACTGCTATTTCTCCTCATTTTTCTAACAACTTGTCTGGATTTTTAAAGGGACATTCCTGTTGTACAGCTCTAATTAAAATAATTGATGATTGGCGTGCAAGTTTAGATGATAGGAAAGGAATTGTTACCATAGCAGTAGATCTCAGCAAAGCCTTTGATTCCATCAACCATAATTTGCTTATTGCAAAGCTTAAAGCCTACGGCTTTAACACAGATGCAATTCTTCTTATGAAAGCCTATCTCCTTGGTCGCCGCCAAAGAGTTCGGGTTGACAACGTATTTTCCGAGTGGCAACCAATAACAGCTGGAGTACCTCAAGGATCCTTACTTGGACCGCTTCTGTTCAACATCTTTGTGAATGACTTGAATGACTTCATCTCTACAGTATCTCTACGTATGTATGCTGATGACACTACTGAATACTATGCTGACTACTCTCCTATGGTACTAAACTATACTATCAACAAGGAACTTAACTCCATCAAGGAGTGGGTTACTAGTAACCATCTGTCAATCAACACTGTAAAGACTCAAGCTCTCGTCATCGGAACGAACACTTACAAGTACAATCTTCTATTGGGTGATAATCCTGTGAAAATCAAGGACTCTTTAAAGATACTTGGCGTTACCATTGACTCAAAACTAACTTTTGAGGAACATTTAAATGTCCAGCTTAATAAGGCTTATGCTAAGACAAACGCTTTACGTAGAATAAGACGTTTAGTTCCAGCGCATGTTATGATTCAATTATATAGGGCTTTTATTTTGCCTCATCTTGAGTATTGTAGCCCTGTGCTGGTGGGAATATCTAAGTCACTCTCAAAAAAATTAGAAGAAGCCAATTATTATATTCTTAGAACTTTATTAGGCCTATCTAAATCTAATTCTTATGACAGCATTCTTAAATCAATTAATATGCGTACCGTAGAACATAGGAGATATTTCCAAGTTTTAGTCTTACTTTTTAAATGCATCAAAGGGAATGGCCCTAGATATATTAATGACTTTTTCAAATTTCGTACAGTTAAGTATAATTTAAGAGGCTCTGGTACTAAACTTGAGCAATATTCATTTAACAGTAAATGGCGTCTTAATTCTTTTGTATCCATAGCTAGTCATCTTTGGAACAATTTACCATCTAACGCGAGAAATGCTGTTAACGTAAATAGCTTTAAGAATATCATACGTAAATTAGACTTCATACCTTTTATATATCGTTAGATAAATTTTTATTTATCATATATTGGTTATATATATATATATATATTTTTTTTTTTCTTGTTTCCTTTATTAACTTCCCATTGTAAATAGATATTTATCATTTCATATTTTATATTTATTGCATATATACATATATATATTATATTTTATATCACTTTAATTTAGGTTATTTCTTAATAGATTAGTGCACGTGCGCATTTTAAACGAGTATGTGAAATGCTCCTAGGCGTTATGTGGATAAATAAACTATTATTATTATTATTATTATTAATAGACCGTTTTCTCAAGGTTGCGTGCGCATCCATATTACGGCTGCGACACAGCTCTATTAACTTTGTCTGAGCACTGGAAAAGAGAATTAGACAATCATAAACTAATTGGACTGGTCTCAATGGACTTAAGTAAAGCCTTTGATACTCTGTCTCACGACCTAGTTGTTGCAAAGCTAAAACAATACGGTGCTGATCACAACACTGTTAAGCTTATTAGCAATTATCTCTCGAATCGATATCAAAGAGTAAAGCTAAGCGATAAATTTTCAACCTGGCAACAAATTGAAGCAGGGGTCCCTCAAGGTTCAATCTTAGGCCCCTTGCTTTTCAATATTTTTATGAACGACCTCGCCTTATACGTAGTTAAAAACTGTGATCTCTCCGCCTACGCAGATGATACTCAACTTTTCGCTGCAGACACTAATCCACTCCGCGTTCAAGAAATGATTAATAAAGACTTGATCCGCGTTGATAAATGGTACCAAAGAAACGGAATGAAGCGAAATCCTTCTAAATATCAAGCAATGGTCATGGGCAATGCTCAAGCAAAGCCAATATTCTACTGTGAAGATAAAGTTATCCCAATTAAAGAAGAGCTAAACCTCCTTTGTGAGCAGCAGTAAGGGGGACTCGCGGTCAATGTCAAAGATTTACGGGTTTTACAGGCGGTTTAAGGAAGGCGCCGGCAGCGGGAATAAGCCGCGCGATAAGTCCTTACTGCTGCTGTGTTGGGAATCAAAGATAAGTGTTTATAAAAATGTACGATATATATACGATGCATGAATGTAAAAAGTTCACCAATGACTTCTGTATAATTTGCCTAAAATCCAAAGTTAACATACCTAAGCCCAAGGGTTTCTGGTGTTGTGGTAAGAAAATGCAAATAGAAGACGACACGTCAGCGCAGTGTTACGAATGTGGTAAGAATATTCGTAATGCCGTACCAAATGCTACCAGAGAGCAGTATTACGCCAATGGAGGTCGTAAGAAAACGCCATATAAGAGAATAAAATACTTCAGGGACTGGATGAGTCATATCCAAGGTTTACATCCGATATATTTAAGCGACGAAGTAAAGAAGAAAATCATAGACCATTTAGAAGAGCCAACCCCACAAAGTCTACGGAAAACGTTGAAAAAATTAAAGCTAGGGAAATATTACAAAGCTATTCCCTATCTTTTGTCTGAAATTACCGGTAAGTCTATTCCTGAGGTTTCTGATATGACAAAAGCCGAGTGGATGTTTTGTCGGCTGAATAAGGATATTCCTTATTATCCTGACGTAATTTACGAAATATTTTACAAAATAGACCCCAACCACCCCCTGTTAGGATGGATTCCGAGAAAATAAAAATGCAAAACTGGCGTTTATTTTGCCAGAAACCCCACTGGGGAATGCATCGCGCAGAACACCAAGCTATCCCCAGTGGGGTTTTTTGCATTTTGGGCTTACGGGGCTTATTTCATCCCGCGCCAGAGGCCCTCTAGTACATACACATATATCTTTCTTACGACCCCCCAGAGGGTGAACTCCGGACAGCGTCCCGAGACACCCCCTGACTTTTCCAATCGCGAAACCCCCCATCGCGGGGTTGAATCGCACTTTCTACCCCTCCCCCCACGGTTGCTGTGAGTGGGGGAGGCTTTTTTTTCACTCACAGCAACCGGTCCAAATGCATCTACAGCGAGGCTCGAACTCGGGACTTTAGGCCTCCCCAGCCCCAAAGTCCACGATCACAAGCGAACGCCAGACACATCTGGACGCTTATGTATGTGAAAAATATTATATTTAATCTGCATAATTTCTAGACTGACGTTCGATATGTAAATAGAATCCCGTCACGCTCTTTTCGAAGCAGATGTTTACTGAGCAAGCTTTCTTTGAAGCTCTTCTTTTGCCTCCTGGTAGATCTTTTTGCGAGATTCCTCGGAAAGATCTCTTACGACTGTTTTTTTATTCCTTATGTCCGTCTTTAATTTCTCGTATTTGTCTTCTTCGGCCAGAATAAGCGAGAATTCTACGTCGTCTATCTTTCTGTCACGCAAAGCCTTTGAGACAAGATCGGTAATAGTATTTACTTTAGCCCTAGATAGAGCTATTGTCGTGTCATGCTTGGATATTTTCGTGGATAGCTTTTTCATAATGCCCGTAGCAACAGCCGAAATGATACCACAAGCTGCCCCAACGCCGGCCAAAGGAACTCCAACGATTATTCCCGGCCCAGTAAGCGAAGTAGCAACGCCGGAGCCCGTTAACACAACGGATATGGACCCTGAAGTTATCGCAATCTTATGTAGCGTACTCCGGGCTCTGACGTACTTTTTTCTAACTTTTTCGTAGTGTTTTGTCTGCCCTTCCAAGTAAGCCAGGATTAAGTTCGCTTTATTGAGCCTGAAGTTTTCGGCGTTTAGTTCGTTAGGTGTAGTATAGGGAACATCTGGGTACAACTTAGGTGCTGAAGGTATAACATCCATTATATATACTAATGTACGACGCTTTTGGGAATGATATTGAGGAGCAGCCACATCACGACAACCGGGATTACTGGAACTGGAGGGCCTTTAGGAAGATGTTTCCGCATGCAGACCCTAGTAAGTTCGAAAGAAGACCCGATGGGATTTACTATAACGGCTCTAGGATGTACAGCAATGAGGATTTGAAACCTACGCTGGTCGATCAGATAGACAATCAGTTGAAGAATCCTGGTTACGTTAAACCAAAACCCACGCCGACGCATGTTGAACCCGGTTGGTCAAAGGAATTATTGCTGGGTACCAGTACTTATCCAATACCCGCGGTTTCATTTGATGAACATCCAAGTTTAGATTTGACATTGAACATGCGGATCTCTAACAACCATTCCTTTCCGTTAAAGGTGCGAGATATCTTCAAAAACGTGCCCATTAATCATACCACCGCCAAGGAATCTCATGAATGGTTAAGCGGTCCTAACATGCGTTATTGGCCGCAGCAGTTGAACTTTGCGGTTTGGTGTGCCACTAGCGGCTGCGGTGTAAGTGCAAACTTGATGAAGAATTCAATATTCATGTTTCACTTCCACTTCACGGTTAGAAGAATACTACATGAAATGGGTGTTATTGCGCTGCCGGGAGATGCCACGTTTTATCCAAGAGATAACAAATACAGCGTGCCGGCTTATGATAGACTTTGTAAGGAGTTTGGTGTTGTAGGGAAGGATTTCCGATGCACTACGGGCGCTAACAATGGCTTGGGGCATATTTGGGCTTATTGGGGGATTGGTGGACACGAGCTAAGCAACAGGGAAGTTCATGCGCTGCAGTTGCGATGGGACACGGGATATCACAAAGAAACTCACGACAGTAGCACCTTCTTTGAACCAAATGCCAAGACCACTAAGGAAGTCAGAGACGGACCTCTGTTCAAAGACGAGGGTGGTAAGTATCGTGGAGCTAACCCGCTGATTATCAAAATTACCAACGACGAGCAAACAAAGCAATATCTTAATTTCATACCCCCAGAAGGCAAAGGACTAACCAAAGCCGGCCTTGCCCGTTTGAACCGCAGCATAGAAGCTTACGTGTATTCTATCCTTGGAGCCCAAGTAAATACCCGATCAAATATAATTGGAAATACCGGCGCCGCAGAAGAGACGCGAGCCGAAGCCTTGGTCTTATTCGAAAGTTCGATCTTGGAGGGCGACATTAGCAAGGGCGTACAGCGTTACCAACTAGCTATACAAAATTCTAAGGCAAGGTTGGACTATGCAGTAGCCCCGGGTTGTTGGTTAATGCCTAGTAATTTATCTATAAATACTGGTTCTGTAGTAGGATACAACAACAAACTCCAGCGAGCTACTAAGGATATGAAGTTTGGGGTGAATGACGTGAACTCTGACACTCTTAGGAACATTCCTCACTTCGTGGAGAAGTCAAAAAAGTCGCATGAAACGAAGCTACCCGTAGTTAAGAAACCATCAAAGAAGGTCCTGCCTGCGATACCTGAGGAATATGACCATAACTTACTAAAGGCCGGCTTAGCAGCTGCAAGCATTGGTCTGAGCTATTATATATGGCGATGAACAACCCCTACGTAGCTGGAGTAGATTGTGTCTATACGACTTACACAGGCGAGAAAAAATACAACCAGGCATCTTGGGTTGATGTCACGGGCATGTCCGTGAATTTGAACTACTCAGGAAAGAAGTTAATCCTTTGTAGTATTTGCATTGGCACGAGCAGCCATGCCAACGTCGGCTTTAGGTTCCTGGATGAGAATGGCGTACTGCAGCCTATGAGAAATAAGACAAACAACAGGGAGCCTGCGCATTTCTCCGTAGAGCCCAACCCCGGCAGCGCCGAAAATCTATCGGTTTGGACTTTCCACATGGTCGCCGATTGCCATGGGAAGGTAAAGCTGCAGATAAGAGTAGATGACACCGGGAGCGTTTGCATAAATAGTATAGAAAATCAGAGAGATACGGTTTATAATCACGCAACCATTTGCACTCTTACGGTAATGAGCCTCTAGAAGCAAATTTATTTGCTGGTATATATGAACCCACATGTGAAGGAAGATTGGTTTTTTCATTATTTAGAGGAAAGTTCAACTAAATGGGGTGACAGGTGGCAAGACACCGAACTTTGGGTAAAGGTTGGAGGCTTGGGGTTAATCATGTGCACCATTAATGTTAGCGCATGGAATAACTGTAATGCTGGGTTTAGAATCGTCGATGAGAATGACCACCCATTACTACCCTACGGAGAAAAGAATAGTAACAGGAGCCCAACTCATTTTTCATTCGAGCCCACGCTAGTAAGCGCGGAAAATCTAGCGTCGGTGACTTTTCATATGGTGGTCAATTGTCAATACGCGAAGCTTCAGCTTCGTCCTAGCGATGGTAATGGTGGTAATTTAGGTGAACTTACGATAAACGCTAATAAAAATAATAGTAATAAAAAGCCGAATACCGCTTGGAATCATAAGCCCATTAGCACTATGACTGCCATACCGCTAGTTCCGCATTATCAAGGTGGTGCGAATACTATCTTTACTTATCCCCAGTCGAGGACGCCCAGGAGGACTGACGACGATAAGCCCCCAGTAACGTACCCAGATAAGATTAACCCTTCATCTTCTTCAGGAGTACCACCCCAATAGCTACGACTAATATCCAAATGTTATTCCCCACGAACTTTAGCAGTTCACCGCCAGCCCTAAGTGCCAGGCTTAAAACGCTACCAAGCAGCCCAGGCAAGCCGGCTGCCATCTTTTTTTCCCAAGTCCGTTAGTCCATTGCCTAATTTCTTTACGCCAGCGCCTGTAGCCTTAAGCGTGCTAAGGATTACCCCTACTACGCTCGAAATAGCAACCGCAAATGCCAGCGGCACGCCATACTTCAAAAGAGCTCTTTTTATCTTTTCCTTGGTGGTAAGCCCTAATTCTTTCTCCAGCTTCTCCTTTTCCGCCCGCAACTCCGCAAGGCGCACCTCTAGATCTTCCATTTCCTTTTGAGCAGCCTCCTTTTCTTCCTCAGGGCGTTCTTGATCTTCGATTACCCCCCGCTGTCGTTCTATTTCATACTCTAAGTCTTTGATGGCTTGATCTTTCTGTTGAATTTGATCTGTTTTTGCATTGATTTCAGACATTAACATTCGCCTTTCTACCAAGGAGTCAGACATTTCAGCCCGCAGGTTTTCGCTTTTTACGTCCAACGCCTGCAGGGTGAGATCAAGATCCTTTTGTAATTTATTCCTTTCACGTCGAATCTCATTCCTTTGATCTACCAGATCCCTTATGTCTTGCTCTTTGAATTCGACCTCCCTTCTATGCGCGTCGGCAAGCCGCTGGTTTTGCTTCATGTATTCCTCCTCCCTTTCTTCCAACGTTTCCCGCAGTGCTTCCACTGAGGCGCCAGAGCTTTGGGCTTCTCCTAAGTCCCCCCGTGCTTTGTCTAATTCGCGCAGGGCCTGATCCACCTGATTTCCTATTTCTTTTATTCTTTCATCTTGATGGGCGGACTTCTTTTCAGCATCGGCAAGTAGCTGACCTTGCTTTGCATATTCTACATCTTTTTCTCTTAACTCCCTTTGCAGATCCGCGGCACGTTTTTCCGCGTTGGTCCTTTCGGTTAAGTTGTGCAGCCTTTCTAACAGGCTTCTAGTAGCACGCTGAAAGCCTCTTAATCTCAAGACGTCACCCCTAACGTTGCCCTCCTCATCAAAGAGGTTTTGCGGTTTTGTCCAGCGGTCTTTGTCGGGAAATCTTAAGTCTTGGACGCTTATGAGGACTTTGTTTCCCTTTTCCGTGAGCTTTACGTCGTCAGCATCAAAGTTGTCGTAGCGCAGCTCTAGCTCTTGCGTTGCCCACTCTACGGTTTCCCGCGCGGCTGCTTCCGGCTCGCCCATGTTTTGAAGCTCTATGTGCTCACGCGGAAACGTGTACTCGCGTGCTTTGGGATGTCTTAGGGCCTTTGCAATCCTATCCCTTAGGGAATCGTCGACTTGTTGGGTGGGAAGCAGCGGTTCTTCATCACCGTCGTTAATGTCAGCCTGACCTTCCTCAGTGGTGGGATCAAAGTCGGGGTCTGTTCCTTCTACTTCCATTATATATGATAAGCTCAAAGTTAAATCCCAACGTATTACCTAAGCAGGTTGGCGGACTGAAAGCAGAACGCACCTTTCACCGGGTCACCTTTACCCCCAGCAGCGCAAAGCCAGGGGAAACCCTGTACGTAGGCGTGCCCCGCCTAACGGATAACCTAGTCTTAGTTCCTGGTACCTTGGCTTTAAGGTTTGACCTAGCGGTGCAGCCCAGCACTGTGGATGAAAGGATTATCGTTAACAACGTGGGTCGCAACATCGTTTCTAAGATGAGAATCAAGTTTGCTGGGGAATCGCTATTAGATTTGAATAGGTACGATCTGTATGCCACGTACAAAGACTTATGGTTGACAGCCTTTGACCGCGCGCAAAGGATAGAACAAGGAATTGGCAGTGTTATCCTGCGTAAGGTCCGCACACCTACGAAAACGCAACCTACTGACGGCAGCGGAGAAACCGCAGTGGCAGACGCAAAGCGAATAAAGACCGCCTATGGTAGCAAGTATGTCATACCGCTGGACTTTGAAGTAATCACGAATCACGGTGTGTATTACCCAAGACAGCTTGCCGAACTGCAGTTTGAAGTAACTTTAGCAGATGCTAATAACATCATTGGTGGGCTAAGCACTGCACTTACCACAACAACCCCATACTCTATCACTAACTTAGAGCTGCAGTATGAGACCGTGTACAGCGAAGAGCTGGCCCGTAGCGCTGGCATGGAATACAGCTCCGGGAAGGCATTCCTTTACGACCACGTAGTGATGTATAAGACGTTCAGCTTCCTGGATAAGACGGACGAGGTTATCAACCAAAGCATTAACCTCCCACGAAGAAGTCTCACGGGGTTGATGCTGGTGTTTGCCAAACCCTACGAAGCCGGTAAGCGCGACTCCGAAGCCTTTCATAACCCCAACATTACTAACGTCGGCGTGAACATAAACGGCGTTCCAAACAAGGTCTACTCCCAGGGGATAAAGCCCGCAGACGTGTACAGAGAGGCAAAGCGTAAGTTTGGCGACCAAATTAGCCCCGAGGAATTCTTTAAGGATAAGTATGCGCTGTGGATTGACATGCGCACCATTAACGACGAAGACCTACATGGCCAGGGTTTACGTCTAGTAAATACGCAGGATGGCATAACATTGGAGATCAAGCGCACCAAAAACGCCGCTGCGGGCGACGGCGACAAAATAAACTGCTACGTCTTCGTCGTGTCTGACGCGCAACTGAGCGTGGAAATGAATCAGCTAAAGAGCGTTGCATATTAATGTTAAAATATTTCTTAATATACGATGCTTCGCGTATTTGAAAACAACGACACCAAACTGCAATGCATAATGCAAGGCGAAACTTTGTACTTCAAAGCAAAGGAGGTGGCCTTGGCGTTGGGTTATGAGCGCCCTAGAGATGCAATTAGAGCACACGTATCTGAGAAATACCAGAAAAAATGGGTTGATCTACAAGGGGCTGCGAATCACCGCTCCTTTACTACGCAACCAAATGCCGTGTTTATATCCGAACCTGGTTTGTACGAACTGATATTTAGCTCCAAACTACCCAAAGCTGTGGAGTTTCGTGATTGGGTCTTTGAGGAAGTCCTACCCGCGCTAAGGAAAACGGGTAAATATGCAATAGAAAGGCGGTTTGGCGGCCCAAACGAGTTAGTATTCAAGATCGAAAATGAAGCCGACCTACACGCGAAGGTCGTCGACTACACACGTAGGTTTTACCCCGATTTCATCATAGCGCCGGGTCTTGGCGAACTTCAAGATTCAGACAGCAAGCGAATAACCTGCTGGCGAAAAGGCTACCAAGCCGGTCAACCCGACCTTTTAATCCTAAATGCGCATAAGAAATACCGCGGGTTGTGTATTGAGTTGAAAACCCCAAAAGGAAACGGCGTCTTATCCGCGAAGCAATCTAAGAAAATCTCACAGCTTGACGTAAATGGTTACCTAACGATGGTTAGCAACGATTACGACATTATCTGCCGTGCCCTGATGGATTACGCGGATGGCATTCGTATTCCCTGTAAGGGCTGTGTAAAGCGGTTTAAGTCCTACGCCACTTTGAAAACGCACCTAAAGATATTCCATAGGTATAATGAAGCTCAGCTTGACTCACTGGCGTGATCTTGTCCACGGTAAAGCATACGAAATAAAAAATTACGTCGTCTTCGAAGACATCGTCGCCGTTTACGGTTATTCTCAAAGACTTAGAAGGTCAAGGATATTCCTCTTTGGGCG
>WHPX01000741.1:92500-95511 GCA_011057435.1 Actinia equina | reverse complement strand
GGGAATACTGAAAATAGGCGACTTCAAAAAGACATTTAAAAATGTGTGAAACCGGGAGAGTGATGATTTGTAACATCGAGGTAAACAAAAATTCATGTTCATATGAACCTGAAGGGGATCAATAACCATGACAGGCGAAAATATTACATCCTAAACTTGTGTTTGAAATAAATTTGTAGTGTAATGGGCTATCATTAAGATTGTCACAACCAATCTACATCCCAACTGCCTGTCATCGTATATCTTGGCCATCCGCCACCCTCCCGAATAGCTCCCCATAACGATTCATACCAGCGTATGGTAGTTCTCCATCATAATATTGATCTGTTCTGTTACAAAGCCATTTCTGATCGATTATCGATTTGACTTGTATCACTAGTAGGTGCGGACTCATTGGATAAGCTTGGCGACGTCCCGACAAGGAAAAAGTCAAAACTAGTGTGGACACAAACACATCAAACCGTCAACTTTTTTCGTCTCACCTAAAGGGAGATCAAAGGGTATCGAAAAGTGATTCATAAACTGTTTCGAAATATGAGTGCACAACAGCCTGCAGAAGTCGATTGCCTAAGCGGTAAGTCTTCATTTGTACCTCAGGCCGGAGAACACAACCGGGTCCGGACAAAAGACCAAGAAAGCTATGAAGGAGCCTGGAAAGAAGAGTAACCATTTTTGTTCAAAAAGAATGCGACCGTCGATTCCTAATCTAGTTTAGAAGAAAAAAGAATATGACATCGAATGAGTTTATTCCGGAAGATGAATACCACCAACACAACTGGAAGTCCAGAAGACACGAACCTGATGC
The DNA here is from genome assembly GCA_011057435.1 of Actinia equina. Lineage (NCBI taxonomy): Eukaryota > Metazoa > Cnidaria > Anthozoa > Actiniaria > Actiniidae > Actinia > Actinia equina. The sequence goes on along the minus strand of WHPX01000741.1, from coordinate 94,706 downwards.
GACCCAAGCACAAAAGGTTCCAACGATGTATTTACATTGTACTATTTATAGTTGGCAAGTTGGTAACATTATAGTGGTGATTTATTAGAAATCAAGCGACGAAGACCAGTAAACCACTTACGCTTTAGTTTAATTTGGCCAATCCGACATAGAACTTTCCTCTGGTTGGCATACCCTTTTATGTCTACGACACTATTCGAGGGATTCAGACAATATCATTGTACTGCAAAGTTCCGTGTGGACCACAGATGTACGTGTCCTATTCTGTTGGCAGCGGGTTACGCTCACTTTACTGCGGTGGAGCGCTGACAGAGCGATTACTTTTCCAGTAGACTCGTGTATCAAGGATAAAAACAACATTATCTTAGCAATAATTAGGTATAGGGACCGCGTCATTCGCTGAATTATCCCGTATGATAGTTGTAATAACCTGAAGGGATAAGGTGTTTAGGGAACCACTGGCCCATACAACGAGTCACACGAAAGTGCGTTAACTGAAGCTCGTGATTCACAGTTTGCGGTTCCAGATTCTCAGTCGACTGCTAGAGCTCATATTAATATCATTTGTCAAGCTAATTCAATAACGAGGTGCACAAACAGGAGGACATCAGTACAACCAAAGGAAGGGACAACTCGTCAAGCAGAAGAAAAGAAACAGGAAAACAATCCAGAGTCATTAGAACAGTGGCAATTATTGTGGCGTGTTGTTTGTTGAGTTGTAGGTCCTAACCAGAATTGCTTTGGACTACTACCGGACTTGGCGGGTGGAACAAGCATAAAACTTGGTGAGAATTTGGGTATTGAGGAAGCACTAATGTTTCGGATAAGCTTGTAAACCACCATCAATTTTTTTATGGCACTCTAACGAACGACAGGTTCGTGAGGGCATACATTAAATACATCAACTTTGTTTGCGTGGTGGAAAAGATCAGATCAAAAGTACGATCGAATTGTCAGAACACAGACATATCAGATTTCGAACAAACTAAACACTTCTCTTCCCTCTGAGAGATTGACGTACAAAGGCTCCCTGAGGTCACCAAGTATCATCAAGAGTACTGCAAGTACACAGGCAGATACAGGGACTGTCCATTCTTGACGTTCCGAAGCAGTTCACCTAAGACTTCTCCATCTCTAAGCCCCCGTCCAACTCAGCCCTGTCTTAGGCAATACACAAAACACACCTTACAAACGAACACAGTTGAGTTACATGGCAATAATTTTCCCACTTTTGTACCTGTGCAATATCACGTCAGCCCTGGAGTACCACCCTATGAAGATGGCACAACCCTGATAACCAAGGTGTACTCATTACCACAGATAACTTACAGCATTTCATGACTGCGCTTACTAAACTAAACCGCCGTTTATGAAGCAGAAGAGGATTTTAAACTTTGATTCCAATTGTAGGAATGGAATGTTGGAACTCAAACGAATCAGGAACAATTTAAACCAGTGCAAAAAGACAATGACAAGAGAAATAAGGCACTGAAACTGCACCTTTTTGCGTGGCAAAACTAATTGTCCGACATTACAAACGGGTTCGTTGTGCCCCGGTAATCATATTAACCACAATGAATGCAATCATACAGATCACAGCCCGGGAAGATGCTTGGTAGCTGGGCCTTCAGTGAACTATGGTGTAATGAATGACGAGGAACGCAGCTTACAAGACACGCACTTGTAACGGATTTTTAAACGCGTATAAATAAATACTCCGTCTTGTGGCATTCCTTGTCAATCAGCTTCAATCATGACTGACAATGGAGCCTTGTATACTTAGGCCTGAAGTAACAGAATGTTCAAATAAACTGTCGGAAGATCATGGTGGTTGTTGGAGATGATGGGCAATGTTTACCGAAAGAACACAGACTTCTTTAAGCGTTACCTATCAGACAATCAGTCAGCAAGCAAAAAAAGGTCCCCTTTTCCAACAGTATATAATTTGTTATTCGTGAATTTAAAGAATAAGGCTTATTTAGGGGTAAATATAACTACTACTCGGGAAGGGGAAACTGCGATTCCTTGTAAATATCTCTGAATATATATTTATAAATATCTTATTCAAACTAATGAGGATTGAAGGTTATTCGAATCTATCACGTGGGTTAGCTTTTTTTTAGCTCAGTCAAAAAGCATTTTAACAAGGCCACTGTTAATATTCAACTCTTAAGACAGCTGAGATATCTTTGTGAGAAAAAAAATA